>CM071937.1:57515352-57883682 GCA_016081115.2 Rehmannia glutinosa | reverse complement strand
CGAATCCGGTAATCATATCATCCTTTTAACTTTAGCTCACCTTTGATAAATTACTTAGTGGTGCCGAGGAAACATGTTTCGCGATAAAGCCTGGTCTATATCCGATTTAAAGGCATAAGTCCATCGACATTGTCATGCATAAATTAATGGAAGATGTTTATAAACCTTAAGTAACCAAAGACGATTAAACCCTATAATGCAAGAGGTTGTTAGGAAAGAGGTTTTAAAATGGTTAGATACTGGAATTGTGTATTCCATTTCTGATAGTTCTTGGGTGAGTCCGGGACAAGTGTTACCAAAGAAAGGGGGGATGATAGTGGTTAGAAACGAAAACGTTGAATTGATTGCAACTTGGATAGTTACTGGGTGGCATATATGCATTGATTATAGAAAATTAAATGATGCCACCCGTAAAGATCACTTTCCCCTCCCCTTTATTGATATGATGTTAGATCGTTTGGTGGGATTTGATTATTACTGTTTTCTCGATGGTTATTCCGGGTACAACCAGATCATGATTGCACCGGAAGACCAAGAGAAAACGACATTTACATGTCCCTATGATACGTTTGCATTCCACAGAATGCCATTCGGACTATGTAATGCACCAACGACTTTTCAGCGATGTATGATGGCCATATTTCATGATTTTATTGAGAAAATAATGGAGGTTTTCATGGATGATTTTTCTGTCTATGGAGATTCTTTTGATCTTTGTGTTAATAATCTTTCTCTAGTTTTACAGAGATGCGAGGACACTAATCTTGTTTTGAACTGGGAGAAGTGCCATTTTATGGTACGAGATGGCATTGTATTAGGCCACCAAGTTTCTTCTGCAGGTTTAGAAGTGGACAGATCAAAGATTGTAGTAATTGAGAAACTTCCACCTCCAACAAATGAGAAGGCAATCAGAAGTTTCTTGGGGCACGCCGGATTCTATAGAAGGTTCATTCGTGACTTTTCTAAAATCACCAAACCTTTAAGTCATTTATTAGAAAAAGATACTGCTTTCAATTTTTCCGACGATTGTTTGTAGGCATTTGAGATTTTGAAGAAGGCATTGGTGATAACACCGATTCTTGTAGTTCCGGATTAGAGTCAGCCCTTTGAGCTGATGTGTGACGCCAGTGCTTTAACAGTAGGGGCCATTTTGGGTCAGAAAAGGGACAAATTGTTTAGAGCCATCTATTATGCGAGCAGAACTTTAGACAGTGTCCAGCTGAATTACACAACCACGTAGAAGGAAATGCTGGCAATTATTTTTGCATTCGATAAGTTCCGATCTTACTTGATTGGAACAAAGACGATAGTACACTTAGACCATGCGGAGATTAAATATCTATTTGATAAGAAGGATGCCAAACCGAGACTAATTCAGTGGATTTTTTTGTTGCAAGAATTTGATGTGGAGATCCGAGTTAGGAAAGGTTGTGAGAATGTGGTAGCAGACCACTTGTCCAGACTGGAGTACAAAAAGGATGAGAAAGAGGGTACAAATGTAATTATAGGCTAAATTCCCATGGTACGCAGATTTTGTGAATTATTTGGTAGCGGGAGTCATGCCTCCGGATTTATCCTCTTATCAAAAGAAGAAGTTCCTCCATGACGTAAAGTTCTATATGTGGGATGACTCCTTGCTCTTTAAGAGGTGCGCAAACATGATCATCAGAAGATGTGTGCCTTAAGAAGAGTGGGAGGGAGTTCTACAACAGTGTCATTCTTCACTTTCTGGGGGACACTTCGGTTCGACACGCACTACGACAAAGGTATTATAGAGTGGGTTATACTGGCCTACTTTATATAATGATTGTTATTTGTATGTGCAGCAGTGTGACAGGTGCCAGCGGATAGGGAACATCTCTAGACAACATGAGATGCCTATGACCAATGTGATGGAAGTCGAGCTTTTTGATGTGTGGGGGATTGACTTCATGGGTCCCTTTCCATCTTCTTCGGGCTATCAATATATTTTACTAGCAGTGGAGTATGTATCTCTATGGGTTGAGGCGATTCCATCACAGACGAATGATGCTCAGGTAGTAATGCAGTTTTTTAAAAAAATATATTCACTCAGTTTGGAACCCCGAGACCTTTGATTAGTGATGGGGGGTCACACTTTGTGAATCAATCGATGAGCAATCTACTTGCAAAGTGTGGGGTTAGGCACAAAGTGGCATTAGCATACCATCCGCAAGCAAACGGGAAAGCAGAGGTAGCCAATCGCGAGATCAAGCAAATATTAGAAAAGACAGTGAGTATAAATCGCAAGGATTGGGCCCTGAAGTTAGATGATGTGTTATGGGCATACATGACTGCATTCAAGACACTGTTGGGCACATCCCCTTATCAGTTGGTATTCAGAAAATCGTGTCACTTGCCCGTGGAATTAGAGCACAAGGAATTTTGGGTCATGAAAAAGTTAAATTTTGACTTAGAAACAAAGCGGGTGAAGAGAGGCTATTGCATTTGAATCAAATGGAAGAGTTTCGAGATGAAGCCTACGAGAATTCCCGAATTTACAAGGAGCGCACGAAGAGATGACATGATCGGATGATTAAGAAAAGAGAGTTTCTACTGGGCGAACAAGTTCTTTTGTACAACTCACGTCTTAAAGTTTTTCCCGGTAAGCTCAAATCCCGGTGGTCGGGGCTGTTTGTAACCAAGAAAGTGTTGAATCCTCCAGTAATAGTAGAATTGTTGACTCGGGATTGGGAGACATTCATGGTGAATGGCCAGAGAATTAAGCACTACTTTCATAGAGATCAAAAGGAAGAGGTGGCATGCCTCACTTGCAGGAGCCGTGATCGAGTTATACATCGTCAAGCTATAGACGTTAAATTTAGCGCTTGTTGGGAGGCAACCCGATGGTTTGTTGTATTAATTTTCGTTTTTTCCCTTTATTAGTTAGGATTTATTTGCTTTTCTTTTATTTAAAAACAAAAAAAATAAAAATTTGAAAAATTGGAAAAATTCGGATTTTGGTACAAAGAACACACACGGCAGGGCGTACGCCATGCGCGCACGGCCCATGCGTGCTCGAAGGAATCGAAAAATTGCTGACGGCATGACACACGGGTAGCTGCGCGCAAGGCACACAACTCGTCGTCTGTCGGTTTGAATGTTAAAACCCTGGCGCGAACCAGTTTTTCTTACAAAGAACACAATCCCTCACGCCCAAAGCATACGAAAATCACCTTTCTTCCTCAAACTTAGATTTTGCATGCAAATTTCATTGAAAAACCAACACCTCCACCACATTGCACTATAATCTTGCTTTAATTTCGTCTTTGCTTGAGGATTAGTTGGAGAAACACACTAGGGTTTACAATTCTTTCTCTTTGCCAGTTCTTCGGATTTTTGGTAAGTTTTACACGCTTTCTTCGAATTTCTTGTTGAATTAGCATCTAGGGTTGTTATATGGAGCATGTTGTACTTGAATTGCTTTGATTACCTTGAATTATTCTATGAAGCATATTATCGAACACCTTGTGGGCTTGTTGAATTGAGGCATATTTGGTTGATTTGATGATGAATCTTGCATGAGCTTGAATGTTTAGGGTGTTAGTGGCTATGATTCTCTCGCAATTGTATTGTTATTTAGGCTTGGGAGCTTAATTGTTGATTAAAATTGTAAGGAAGAGACATTATGCCTTATATGAATTGTTTGGCTTGAATTCATCTTATTCTTGTTTATACTTGGTGTGTTCGGAATGTCACATATGTTTTGCTAGGTACAAATTTGAACTCATGGCGAACGAAGAAACCTTCAGGGTAGGAGGGGACACGCCAAGGGGCCGCGGCCGCACCGCATGAAGTGCAACCGGATAGCCCCGCGGCTTATGGGGTTGTTCTTACTAAAGACAATGAAATAGAGCGGTGGAATGTGGTCACCCGACCAATGGCACCGATGCGGTACCCTGATGACGAGTGTACCCAAACCCTTGGGATACACAATGACGTCTAGCAGTTATTTGAAAGAGTTGGGTTGACCGATTTTATGCGAGGGAGGTGGCCGACATACAAGAAAATCATGCTCGAATTTCTCAGCACACTTGATATCTATGAACAGGGAGGAAATTACGAGCCCTATGAGGTGCATTTTCAGTTGGGCAACGAGCGGAGACGCTTATCTATTGCCCAACTCAATGCCATTTTTGGGGTGCCTACTAATGCCCCATACAAAAACGCGGAGCTCTATAGCCAGTATGACTTCTGGCGACTATTAGTACAAACATCGGAGATAGGCCCAATGCTCTACGAGGCACGCGCGGCTAAATCATCATCGGTCCGGAACCCGATTTTTAGGTATATTCAGCGGGCCACATTTCACTCTATCTTTGCCCGGCATAATAATGGGGGCAATGCAAGTTTGGGAGCTCTATCTACTCTGGTGTATGCTAACTCACACCCCCTATAACACGACAGCCCATTTTGCGGAACATGCTGAACATGTGGCCAAGCAACCAAGTGGCATGATTCTGATTGGAGGGATGATCACTCCCATTGCTCGACAATTTAATGTGGATTTGAGAGGCTTAAAGCCAAATGAGGGTAGTAGGAGGATTAACATGGCGGCCCTACGCCAAATGAAAATTATTATGGAAAAAGAGGGCATGAACCTTCCAACAAAGCCTTCCCACTTCCTAACCCGCCACCTACGACTGTGGCCAATATGAATGATCAGGCCAATTTCTTGATGAACTCTGAGACACATACCAGAGTTATGGAGGCCATGATTGAGCGAAAAAGGCGAAGGGTCGTCGGGTTGCCTGATGAGGATGATTTGGTGGCCGAGGCGATGGAGTATGACAAACCGGAAAGGGGTTTCGAGCCAGGGTTCCACCAAGAGGTGCCCGATATACCTGAGAGCTCTCACCAGGGTGAGGAGCGTAGAGGCCCTGACTATCCGGATAGATTATTTGCTCTTGAGGAGAGCATACGGCAGCACCAGGATGAGTTCCGGCAACACCAGGATGAGTTCCGTACTTTCAGGACGGAACAAGAGCAAAGGAGCATGGCACAGGAACAGAGGAGCCTGGAGATGATGCATCAAATACACATGTGGCACATCTCCCAGGGCCACTTTCCGCCGCCACCGCCGCAGTGAGTCAGGTCCATTCCACACTTTTCTTTGAAATTCTATCTTCTCTTATGCGCGATATAATTCCATTTAAGTTTGGGGGGAGAGATAGTTATTTTGATTTGAAGGGTGTGGCAAAAAAAAATTGCATTCATATAGTTGCATTTAGAGCATGTAGGTTGCACTGCATTAGACACATGTTTACAGTTTTAGAACATTTGTTGCTTTAGCACGTTTATTGCTTTATTAGGTCTTTAGGGAGTGAGTTGATCGTTTTTGTGGTATTTGATGTGAACTTGGGAGAATTGTTTTGGAAACATTTGTATTGTTTTGAATTAGATGTTGAGTGCGAATTGATCATGATGAGAATAGATGATATGGAGCATGTGGATATTGAGAACATGGTTATTATGCTTTGAATTACGCAATTGCAAGCCTGTGAGCTTTGAGCCTTTACTGCTTTCATATTATGCAGTCTTGTTTTTTGATTGAGTATGTCATTCATGTTGATTTGAATTCTAGAACTTGCTTTGGTATCTCTGTCAAAGCCACATGTATGCGATTTATGAAAATGATTTAAGGCCATTTTTGTTAAGCCTTTCAAGCCTTTTGCCTACCTAATGACATTGAATTCCCTAGTAAACCAATTTGAGCCTGTTGCCTAATTTTTGATAGCCATATTTCAAGCCTTAAACTTGATATATTTGTTACCCTAGACTTGAGCGTATAGCATTGAGAAAGGGGATTGAATGAGGTTAAATGGGAGGTTGTCAAGAATTTAGCTAATTGTGCAAGTGCTGGTTGATGGGAATAAATGAAGAAAGAAAGGATGAATACTCATGAAAAAGTCGAAAAAAAAAGAAAGAGAAATCGACTTTATAAATGAGTATGCTTTGAATGAATTTGTAGGCTGGGAATTGTGATGTGAGGCGAAAGAAAGTGGAGTCTATAAAAAAGAAAAAAAGGGAAGAAAGGAAACACGAAAAGTTGATAAGAACGAGAGGTGATTAAGGGTAGTATATGGGTTTAAATGAGAATATTTGATTGAATGAAAGATGTGCTTGCCAGCCTATACGCTCGAGTTTGAGTCACTTTATCCATATTTCTCTACCCTAACCAAAGAGGCTTCATTACAACCAAAAGAAAAAAGTCCTTTTTGATTCATGAATTGCATACATTCTAGTGGCCGAGATGTGAGACGATTTGCAAGCTTATGGTAATTCTTCAACATTGATATGATTTGAGCTAAAACACGTCCCTTATACACTTGAGAGGAGAGCATACACTTGATCAGTGAGAGTCATGATTTGAAGCATTTTCCATGGCTTCAATTGACATGAGTTCTATGTTAGATGTTCGAGGCTTGGTTGATTTAATTCTTGACGCCTATGGATAAACAACATGAGTTTTGATGTATTGTTCTTGATTGCTTTTCATTCCTCCCACTTGTGTTTTGTCTTGTTTATAAAGCGTTGACCTGGACTGTCAAGAGTTTAAGTTTTGGGGCTTGTTTAGTGTGAGTTTTGCATGTATTTTGGGCATGATTATGGATATAATTGGAAGATAAACATGCATTAACTTAGTAAAATGGGTTATATTCTCTCTTTATGGAAAAGATATTACGCTTTGCTCGTTTTGCAGGAAAATCACTATTTTTGTAGCACTTTTGTGGCAATTGGGAGCATTGCAGCTATTAGAATCCTTGTGAATCCTGAAAATATATGTGGAACAACGAATACATGAAGTAACGAGTTGACACGAGAAAAATCGGCAGAATCGGAGCAGAATTTGACCACACACGGGTAGCCCATGCGTGTAAGCACGGGCAGTGCATGGGCCGCGCATGGTTTGAAAGAAAAATTGATATTTGGTTCGGCATCACACACGACCTGGTCATGCATCGACGCACGGGTCGTGCATGGGCCGTGAAAATTGATATTTCCTACGGCTTGACGCACGGGCAGCTCGTGCTTAGGCGCACGGCCCATGCGTCTATGCGGGAAAGTCGAGTTTTGACGATTTTAACTTAGATTTTTACCCAACGGGAGTATAAATAGAGACGAGGCGGCCCCAAACAAGGAGACACTGATATTTGCCCTAGAAAGCAGAGAAAAGAGCAACCTTCTACCAGATGATTTGAGAGATTGATTGAGGTCGCAACCACACGCTTGAGGATTGAAGATAGATCGAGAGATCATCGACATCCCTGAGTTTTTTCATTCCATAGTATCTTTTATTTCCGATTAGTTAGACATGAACATGAATAATTTATCTATGAATTATTTATTTCCCATGTCCGGCTAAACACCTTGTGATTTCGGGGTTTGAGATTAGGTTAATGGATACTTTTATTTAATGTTTAATTGCAATTGAAGTTATTATTTTCAAACCCTATTTAAGTACTGTTTTATTTCGTGTTTTATCAAATGACCATTGGTTTAACTTGTTTTAATGTATTGATTCATAATTTGAGAGATGAGTTTCAATATTAGATCTTGAGTGCTTGACATGAATATTTGCATGATTGAGAAGACTGTAAATATTTGTGAGGATTAATAATCTTTTGTGCTTTTGGGAGTTGGATATCGTATGTTGAGTAGAGATGATAGCATAGATAATCCAATCAACGTTTTTATATACATCTCGAGAGAGAGGGTAAAATACTATCGTGATTGTCTTATAGGGAAGAATAATAATAACTTTGGTTGTGATTAATCAGATAACAAGAGGGATATTAACTGAAACCGTAACCCTGGAATCCATTCATCTCCTTGATCTTTCAATCAACTCTTATTTTGTCTTTTTATGATAAATTCTTGTCTTAGTTTTATAAACCAACAAATCAAAATTCGATCGTCTAGATAAAAATAAGACTATTATAATCTCAATACTTAGTACACTAATTTATTAGTCTTTGTGGATTCGACATTACTAATCCTATTCTATAAACTACACCGTACACTTGCGGTGAAGCTAAAAATAAGGCGAACAGAAAGCTAGTCTTAAGAGTGTAATTCATGCTTATTGGAAAGCACTGCATACAGTTTGATAAATTTGACTATATTCTCAATCTGTAAACTGTATGATAAATGGTTCAATTGAGGTACTTATTCTATTATTCTAACAATGAACCCAACATGGTCAATCTTTTTTGCCTACTCTTATCAAATACGGTTCTCTGACTTAATCCAAGTAAATCATTTTCGCCTGATGATAATAACATTATTCTTAGGGTACTTATAGAATAGCTTTGTGGCATGGAACGCAAGTTGCCGTGAAAGTGTTTTGGGAAGGAAATGCTGACGAGGATAAAGTGTGAGTTCCTTAAATATATGGCATATTATTCATTTCTTCCAACTTAATGTTAACTAAAAAATACTGGAGTTTTGCAGGAAGGCATTTAGAGACGAGCTTGCGTTGCTTCAGAAAGTAAGACATCCAAATGTTGTTCAATTTCTTGGCGCTGTAACACAAAATAGTCCCATGATGATTGTGACAGAGTACTAACCAAAGGTATGCATTCATAAGGAAGTTGTTCTGCTGCTTCTGCGTGTTAATTCTTATGATGCATTTTTCTTTTTTGCTTTTGAAGTATGTATATTATGTTTGTTTTACCTATATATGCTAGCTTTGTGCATGTATATATTATTTATGTGGAAATTGTTTTTGCTCCGGGAAGTTTTCTCCTTTTTTTGGGCAGAGTTATATTTTAACTTCTTTTGTCTTGTTAATTTCATTTAAAATTGGATTAAACAAATATGTTTGTTTTACCTATATATGTTTGTTTTCTTTTCTCTCATGGAAGATCTTGATTTCTCCCCCCTGCTATCCCCTCTTCTCCCCCTCTATCCTCTTCCCTCCTTTGGTTTCCATTCGTCTCTCTTTTCTTAGTTTTTTAAACGTTTTTCCCTATTTACAGGTGCCTCAAAGTTGCATCCCCAATCCTCACGAGGTGTTATTCTATGAAGATCCTGATCCATACCCCTTCCATGGCAGATGATATATCCTCCCTTTATGTTAATCTATCTTTGAATGTCGAAGATTTGGTAGAACTATCTACGAAAGATCTATCACTCAGAGATATGGACACCTCTCTTCTTTTAATGAGAAAAATATTGGCCCCCGTGATTATCAGTTTTGAGGCTATTGTTCTATTAGCAAATATGGGTCAAAATATAAATCACATATTTGCACATATAAAGTGGATCAAGTATACCTATTTGAAGCTGAATTGTCGATCCACGTAGCCGAGGGATTAAGCCCGTCTACAAGCCTCCTTTTGATCCATGATTAAGCCATTTACAAGTTTCCTCTTGATTGAACAATGAACATTACATCGTGCATCGGTTGAACCACGAACAAACCATGAATAAGACCACAAACCATCTTTTTCGTTGGTGCAAATAACTATTGGAGTTATTTACTTGGTTACGCACACTTTAAACCCTTGTAGAACTTTGGTGATGCTCAAGAAAGAACGTCGAGAGAAATTGTAGGAGAGAGATTTACGATATCGTAGAGAGAGATAATAATCTCTACTACTTATAATATAAGGAGATAATATAAAACGATATATCTCAATCCCTATTATAATTGGATCTTTTCATAATAGAAACAATCCCAAGATGCATGCTAATCAATTAGGATCCCTAATGTCTTTTCTAACATAAAATATATGGATGTAATCTCCAATATCTCCCACTCATACATATCTGATCCGACCCATTTGAATCACATTATAATATTCTCATCGCACGTCCCTTTCTTTCATATAGGGAATAAGGCGTGTGACCAATCGAAAAAGTATAGGCGAGGAGAGTTATATTAAGTAGTTACCAAACTAACATAATCCTACAGCTTAATAACTCGTTGTGTACCCCAAACCAAATGGTCGCATGCAGTCAAACATCTCTAGATCCCTCAATGAAATAAATAGAGCATGCTCGACTCACTCAAATATGTTTCTATGTTCATGACTAGTCAAACATATTTCAACATAGTCGCCTGGGTATAAACCATAGAAAATAAGTGCATTACCAACTCAGTTCTTTGTTAGCCCTTCATGTAAATTAACTTGGTCTTGACAGCTTTCCTAGAAATGCTCCGACAGACCGAATCATACATGGCCATTGGATACATGCTAAAGTAGCATCATCAAGCTTACACCTCATGACATTGTCCGATTCCCAAAGGGTACAAGAAAATAATATGGGCTCACACGGTGACAAGCGGGGACACATTCAATCACTTTTCCACAGGCGGTCGCCTCAAAGCACATGTAGTATGAACACATTCTATGATGGAGCTCCCACTCAATTTAGGCATGTCATATTCTAGACATCATACAAATCTTAGTCTAGTCGCTATTCAAGTGCCTGACATGCGTACTACTCGTAGCCATTCCTAAAGTGTCATATGATAGTTCACACATTCGAAAATTAAAAATTTTGTAAACAAGCTTTTATGAAGTTTGGACATACATTATAGTCGATCAACTCGGATCTCATCTTAACTTCTAGCTAAGGCTTATGTTCATTATACTTATTAATTTTCCTCACTGCTCTAGCGCGATGGCGATCATTTGCAAACCTCATTATATGAAACAATCTTTTAAGTCTTATCTTGTTCACTCTCTTAGCACTAGGGTGATTGCCCGTGTGAGAGGTATAATCAAAGCCTGGTGACAACTCATCAATTTAGTATCAAATACATAATGAGAATCCAACATATCTCTTTAATCACAATATGTTCTCATAGACCACATAATCAGTTCTACTTAATCCCTAACGACTTACATGCCTTTGGAGCATATCTCCAAATAAAGTCTCATAAAAGGATAAAAGGGATCATCGCCCACACCACTTGTAGAACTATGCTTGAGAATAATTTAATTATGTGCAACCTCTTAAGTAAAGTAATGCCTTGAGTAAGTATATTTGGTTTACCAGCAATATTCGACGCCCACACCATATACCAAAGTGGCTTTACTATCACAAATATAACTAATTATCTCATGAGTATGCCCACAATGCGCATTATTTCAAGATGACAAATTTGCCTCTAGCAAATTATAAAGCAATTTATTAAGATATCTAAGTATCCACCTGTCGGCATCACATTAGCGCAGGGATCACTTCAATATCCACTCACCAATCTCACTTCTAAGTACATGACTTGTTGAGTACGCACATAGCTCACATCAAACACTCGGAAAGTGCTTACATAAACTAGTTATCATTTCTTTTCTTCTTCCTAAGACATCGTTTCTTGACTAAGAACATGATCTTTGACCATGGAGTGTAAAGACAGCCGCCACTGAGTGGCGATAACTCCATGTTCTTTCAAGTCATCACATTTTTGCTATATACTGTGAGATACAACTCTTGACATATGTTCAATGACTTAATTGACCATTGTAGGCCTACCAAAATGATAGCTCGATGAAATCAATGATGATTCAAGTCACAGCTGGAGCTTCTTGATCAGCAATGAATGCGTTCTTACTCCACTTATTGAATTCATCGGGTGATCCATGTTCGCCAAAAAATATTTGGATCTTACAACTGTAAGTAAACAGTGTAGTTTATAGGATAATGACAAGCAAGGTCGTATTCCTCAGGGATTGACTACGAAACAATTAGGCTATATAATATCGTATTCCAATTTTATTGAAGCGACCGAATCTCAAGTTTTAAAAAAATCAAAAATAAAAAAAGAAAAATAAATAAACTTTCAAACCCCACAAGTATTTTCAACAGCTACGAAAGCAACCTTAGGCACATAATCTCAACATGTTTCTTCAATATTAAATCCAATTAATATTTAACAAAACCAATTCATGCAATTATATGGGTTCAATTCCTAAGTTAGTCTATTCTCCCTCCGGGCGAGCATAAAAAGTAGATTAATAACAATTGTAGGTCTTCCGACTCGATACAACTATTATTAACTCCCAAAAGATCTATGAATTTAATGACTCCCCACAAACAGTTGTAGGTCTCCCAACTCGATACACCCGTTTATGTATGAATTTGATTTAGTCTTTGTTAGAACTCATGTATCGAATTTCGCACTAACAAATATGACATGCTAATTATTTATTAGATAAAATGCAATTAAGAATAAGCACTTGAATTCATAAAATAGAATATATGAATTAATTAAGAAAATAATTAATCAAGATTTAACATGAATCCACAGTTTTGATTATGCCCTAAGATCCGAAAGATTAGCCAAACATTGAAAACAAATTCATAGACAAACTTGAAATCAACATTGTGACATCGTTTAAGCATAGACAAGAGATCTAACCTAAGAAAGAAAACCTCTTCTTGTCAGGATGGATCTTCCTTCCAAGCCTTCGAAGCTCTTGTGCTTCCGTAGATACGAAAGGCCTTGTGGTGTTCTTCGTAACCTAGCCCTCCTCTCTCAGAAGATCTTTGATCTTGTGTTCCTGTGCATTTAGGTGTATTGTATATTGTATGGATGAATGAATTTTCGTGCAGCCCTTGGGTCCTTTATATAGGTGCTTAGAGAGATTACTTGTAGAGTTTGAGTGGGAAAAGGATACAAAAATCCACCACAGTCAATTCCACGACCCATGTTGCTTTCACACTATCGTGTGGTCTCACACGGTCCGGCCGTGTGGCTTGGTTTCATCACTATTTTCTCCCAAACACTTCACACAGACATGCATCTTCACACGGGCAGGTCACACGACCGTGTGAGTAGTTTTTGTTAGATAAATATTTTATCATAATTTTGATGATTTCATTTAACTGAGTTTTTCACCAAAACAATGTCCCCAAATATTGTCCAAATACTCCTAATCGATTTAAATAGCTTTTACTAATTTTTTAGAGTACTTCTTGAACTTTATTTTTGAAAAAAATCGGAAAACTCCTCTATTTTGAGGTCAACCGGTTACCCTAGAGGGCAACCCGTACCTGGAAGTTTGTTAAAACAGAGAACAACCTTTGTTTCTTTGAAATTGGGGGAGGGGGTCAACCGGTCGACCTAGAGGTCAACCAATGTCTGAATGTGAGAAATTGTACAAAAATATTTCTGTCTCACAAAGAAGGGTTGTCAACCGGTCCAACTAGGGGTCGACCAGTTGAACCCTTGGTAGATCGGTCCAACCCCCTATTGGACCGGTCTAAGGCATGGTTTTCAAGTTATAAATTCGAATTTCATATTAGAGGTCAAGCGATCGACCTAAGGTTTTATCAGCAAACTATCCTTTGCACAACAGACAACTTTTCATGATTCTAAAAGATTGATTTTAACAGCTATAATCTCTATTTGATTTGCAATATTTTATAGATTTCAATCTCCACGGAGGAGCCTATGTCTGAAAATCAAATTCAAGACCTCCCCTATAAATAGATGAAGGATTGAAGCAACAAGATACAACAACACAAGAAAACTTCTTGTTCTCCACTTTCATATTCTTGTTGTATATAGTCTAAGTCTTTCACTTGCACATCTTGAGTACTAGGCTTGATTCTTGATTACACTTGCACTTCAAAGTTGTATACTTTATTTGAGTTGTAATCTTGAATTGTTTTCAATCACCCAAAACAAGATATCCTTGTTAGTGTTCTTGTGGTAAGAGCATACTTGGGTGATTTTAGGTGTTGAAGAGTGTGGTACTCTTCATTGGTGTAAGAAGATTGTGGTAATATTCATTGGTGGTGTTGTAAGAATAGTGAGGTTCTCTTCAAGGTAAAGGTTGTAATTGTTTGGTATCTATTAATAAATCTTTTTTCTTTTTCGAAATCCATTCCGGACATACCGGGGTGGTAGAATATTAGGCCCTAGGTGAGTTGAACTTCTATAAATCAACGTGTGTTGTTTATATTCCCGCACTTACATTCTTTCTATCATTTTTACATTTGAAAAAGAGGGCGAAAATCCAAAAATCGGCATAATCTATTCACCCCCCTTCTAGATTATCGTAGCCACTTGGACTAACAATTGGTATCAGAGCCAAACTCTTTGGCAAACTCATTTTCCATTACGAGTAAAGAGGAAAGATCCATGGCTACGAACGAGAGCTATCTTCCAACCGGTGCTTCATTCAATACACCGCCTCTCTTCGACTCCAATAATTATGCATTTTGGATAGATAGAATGGAGTGCTTCTTATTAGGTTGCAGGTTCGATATTTGGAACACGGTTATTAACTGAGTATCTATCCCAATGAAGAAAAATGAGGATGGAACTCAAATCCCCAAAGTCCTCAAGGAGTTCGATGATGAAGACAAGCAAATATTCTCCTTAAACGGTAAAGCTCTTAACATACTTTATTGTTCTCTTACCACTATGGAGTATAATCATATTAGAGGAATTTGATCCACTCATGATGAATGGTAAAAATTAGAAGTTATCTATGAAGTCACAAAGAAAGTGAAACAAGCTCGAAAGACCATGTTGGTCAAAGAGTTCGAAAATTTCACTATGAATGATGGAGAAAATATTTCCAAAATGGTTGAAAGGCTTGACAACATTGTCAATCCTCTTGTTGCACTTGGTAAAATTATTTTCAAAGAGGATAAGGTCACAAAAGTTCTAAATGCTCTTCCCGCTTCTTGGTCCGAAAAAATTACCGCTATCTCGGAAGCTCAAAATTTGGAAACTCTAAATTTTGATGAGCTTATTAGCAATCTCCTCATCAATGAAATATATACAAATGAAAGGAGTAATTCAAAAGCATCTACTTCTCAACCGGATATAATATCAAATCAAAAAATATGGGATGAGCTTCTTGCAACATCCGATGATGAGGAAGCCGAGCAATGTCTAATGGGCATCGAAGAAGATAATGAGGTATGCTCTAACTCTAATATCTCCTTTATTAATGAATTACAAGTTGATTATTATGAACTTCAAAATAAATTCTAAAGCATGGTTGTTAAATACAAAAATTTGAAAAAGGAATTCAACACGTTGAAAAATGAAAATGATAGTTTACTTGTTTCATATGAATCACTTTCTTGTGCTCACACTACTACACTTGATAAGGTTAGAAACCTTGAAAAAGAAAATGAATCTCTATCTAAGGATATTGACTGCATGAAAAAGGATATGATGAAGTTTAACTTGAGTACCGATAAAATGACCAAAATTATTGATGCTCAACGTTGTGATCATTTGAAACTAGGACTTGGTTATAAGCCAAATGTTATCAATGATATGAAAAAGAATCAAGTACCTATTTTTGTTCATGCCAATCATCATGCCTCTAGAACTATTACATGTTTTTATTGTGGTAAAAGTGGTCACACGGCAAATACTTGTCAGGCTAGAAATAGCTCAAATTATTATTGCAGATCTAAAAGTCTCAAAGCTAATCCCAATGGATCCAACACTTGAGGGTACCACAAGACAATTTCATGTTAGGCACTCGGCGCAATAAAAGTCAAAGGAAATTCAAATCGTCAAATAGACAACAAATATCCGCGCCATTTGATCAGAGGAGAAGACATTATCAACAAAATCATTTTTCAAGAAGAAGGTTTAATCAACAATGGGAAAGACAACCATTGGAAATGGCGAAATTGGTAACTCTTATCCTGTTTTTGAATTATGCATTTTATTTTGTCTTTTATAATTATTGCACATATTCATGTCTTTATCCTTGTCTTGATTGTCAAAATTCTTTTTCAAAATGTTTCTTAAGAATAAGGTCTCAACTATATATTTTCGGATTTTCAACTTTCAAATGAGAACTTATATAGCTTTTCTATAAGCTCATTAGAACTTACATGTTATATCAAACTCTTGTTGGTTTTACAAAAGCATAATATGTGCTACTTGTCTAATTTCTAAATTGGTTTATATCAACATTGTCTATATTATTCGGTACTGTTAAATTCTTGTGCAAGAATTTTTTTTAAAATTTTATAGGAGATACTTGGGTGTTAAAGGACAAATGATCGTAGAGATATCAATGATTATCTACATCAAATTGGTCAAGTTTGAATTGGTTGATGGAAACACAATGGAGGTATATTCATCAACTTTTATTACTCTTATAGACTCGATATTCTTCATATCGTATGCCTATATGCTCGATTTCAAATCAATCCCAAAAGAATCTCATTTAAGTGCCGTTAAAAGAACTTTTTGATATTTGAAAGGCACTATTTCTTATGGCTTGTTTTATCCAAAGAATGAAAATTTCTCTTTAAAAGGATATATTGATTCAGACTATATTGATGATTGTATAAGTACTTCTGGATCATGTCAATTTTTAGGCGATTTCCTGGTATCTTGGTTTTCAAAGAAGCAAAATTGTGTATCCTTATCTACTGCCAGAGCCGAACACTTTTCCGCGGCCTTTTGTTGTGCTCAACTTCTTTGGATGAAACAAACCTTAGCGGATTACAATTTTTTTTAATGTTTCTATTTATAATACGTTCGCTATAAAGATTGCTCAAAATCCGTTTCATTATAACCAAACAAAACATATTGAGGTTCGACACCATTTTCTAAGGGATTGCATTTCTAAACAAAAAAATTGAGATGTGATTTATTCGGTCTCAAGATCAACTCACGGATTTTTTGACAAAATATTTGGCCATCGAGTCTTTTACTTTAATTCGAGCTCGTTCAGGCATAATGCATATCGAATAAGATCTATGATTGCATTTTGTGCGTTTTTTAATCTTAGGGGTGAAAAATCACATTTTTAACTCAAAATTCGGACAGAAACTGGACCATAATATAAGTACCAGTCCACCTATGCGGTCGACCGGTCGACCACGACCTGGACCGATCGGACTAGTGGTCAACGGTCAACCATGAGCTTTTTAGAGTTTTAATTGGTTCTGTCCTACATTTTGGTTTATTCGTATATTTCTCCTATTTTTAGACCCCTTCGCTTATTTCACACACAATCACTCAAAATGATTTTATCTTGCAATTTCTACTATTTTGGGATTGGTCCATATTATTCATCTTCTCCGATCAATTGGTAAGTTTAATTCCCTCTTTAATCTCAATTGGGTTGAACTCTTGAGAATGTGGTTTTACTTGATGAAATGGTATAATTCTTGTATGATTGTGATGGGAATTATGTATGTTGATGGATCGTGATTGTAGAATTAGGATTGGTGTTGATTTTTTTGGGCATGATTATATTTACAAATGTTATATACAACTTCGATTTTATCCTATGCATGCCAAGTGTTTGATAAAATGTCTCAGTGAATATTTCATCATTTACATGAATCTCTTGTTGTCAAATGTCTTATATGTTTATAGAGATCATGTTCTATCAATCAAATGAGCTTCAAAAAAATTTTGTTATCAAAATTTCCCTTGTTACTTGGGATTTTCAGCTTTATACTCAAAAGCATGATCATTCGATTCAATGCACACTTTGATATGTATTTATGATGTTTTTATCATGCTAATAGTATTTTTGATGATTCCAAAGGAGGAGATAAATGAAATAAGCTCATAAGCTTATGTTTAAGATCAAAGAAGCTAGAAAAAACTTGCGAAAAAAGCTATAAGTTGTGGATGAAAAATCCAAAAGCTGAGGATGAAACTAGTCCATGCATAATGGACTTTTATTTGTGACTAATGAATTGTTTTTGACATGGGAAAATTTTAAGCTCTTGAACTTCAAGCTATAATTGTAAAAGCTGAGCTTTTAGTTTTTAGTTATTTGCTTCTAGTCTATTCTTGTTTAGTATGTTGATAAGGAGAGATTTTATATAATGTTTTGAAAAATCTTTGCTCATATCCTTATGATTCTTATTCATTAAAAGCGTCGCCCAAATTGGATAGTTATTTTTGACTGGAAAAATTTGTTTCGTTTTTAAAAATCGACCTCCTAAAATTATTTTGGTTTGTAATCATAAAAAAAGGGGGAGTTAGTTAGATAAATATTTTATTGTAATTTTGATGATTTCAGTTAATTGAGTTCTTCACCAAAACAATGTCCACAAATATTGTCAAAATACTCTTAATCGATTTAAATGATTTTTACTAATTTTTCGGAGTACTTCTTGAACATTATTTTTGACAAAAATCAGAACTCCTCTGTTTTGAGGTCAATCGGTCGACCTAGAGGGCAACCTGTACCTGAAAGTTTGTTAAAACAGAGAACAACCTCTTTGCTGAAATTGGGGGGCTCAACCGGTCGACATGGGGGGTCGACCGGTGTGGTCAACCGGTCGACTTAGAGGTCAACCAGTGTCTAAATGTGAGAAATCTCACAAAAAAGGGTTGTCCACCGGTCCAACTAGTGGTTGACTGGTCCAACCCCCTATTGGACCGGTCCAAGGCATGTTTTTCAAGTTATAAATTCGAATTTTATATTAGAGGTCAACCGGTCGACCTAAGGTTTTATCAGCAAACTATCCGTTGCACAGCAGACAACTTTTCATGATTTTAAGGAATTGATTTCTAACAGCCATAATCTCCATTTGATTTGCAATTTTTTACAGATTCAATCTCCACGGAGGAGCCAATGTCTGAAAATCAAATTCAAGACTTCTCTTATAAATAAATGAAGGATTGAAGCAACAAGATACAACAACACAAGCAATACAAACACAAGCAAACTTCTTGTTCTTCACTTTCATATTCTTGTTTTATTTAGTCTAAGTCTTTAACTTGCATATCTTGAGTACTAGGCTTGATTCTTGATTACACTTGCACTTCAAAGTTGTATACTTCATTTGAGTTGTAATCTTGAATTGTTTTCAATCATCCAAAATAAGACATCCTTGTTAGTGTTCTTGTGGTAAGAGCACACTTGGGTGATTTTAGGTGTTGAAGAGTGTGGTACTCTTCATTGGTGTAAGAAGATTGTGGTAATCTTCATAGGTGGTGGTGTAAGAACAGTGATGTGCTCTTCAAGGTAAATGTTGTAATAGTTTAGTATCTATTAATAAATCTTTTTCTTTTTTCGAAGTCCATCCCGGACATACCGGGGTGGTATAAGATTAATTAGACCCTAGGTGGGTTGAACTTCTATAAATCAACGTGTGTTGTTTATATTCCCGCACTTACATTCTTGCTATCATTTTTACATTCGAAAAAGGGGGCGAAAATCCGAAAATCAGCATAATCTATTCATCTCCCCTCTAGATTATTGTAGCCACATGGACTAACAGTTTTGTCCAGTTTCTTCGTCTTTTCGATCTTCTCTTTGCACTCTTCGATCTTATCTGGGCCTTCCAACTGATATCTTCTCAATTAAGCTCCGTTTCCTGTAAAAAGTTACAAGAATATGTAGTATCATGCCCTTCTAAGGAAACCAAGTATAACACACTAAATATACATGCAAATGTACCAATTATGTACCATTTTAAGCCCCTAAATGCACGTATATTTTACACGTATCAAAATCCCCCAAACTTAAAGCATTGCTCGTCCTCGAGCAAATTAAGAAAAATAATATCAAGGGGTACAAAGAACACTATAAACAATTAATCTCATTCGACTTCATATTTAAGTAAACCATGCAATTCATTATCAATAAGTCATCATTCATAAGTTCGGCATAATTAATACTCTCTCGGGTATTTGACATTGCGACTCACAAGTAAGCAATGTATCACTCAACTCTAATAATCTATGGTAAGTGTTTGCGCTCAAAATCAATTCATTGAAAGTAGAACTACCATAAGTTTGCAAATCATCTAACATCTCTACCACTTTAGTGTGCACAATTTAAGAATGAAAAAGGGCTTTTCATTTGGTCGTATTATAGGCTCTTTGGTAAGGTTAGGAAAAATTTGGATTAAGTGACTTGACTTGAGCAAATAGAATTTAAGCATACAGACATGCAATTCACAAACCCAATTTCATCATAAAACTCATTCTTTCAAGATATCCTCTTTTTTCAACTCAACTTCACTAGATGACTTCGCCTAATCGGACTTGTTTGCTCATATATCGGGATTTTGACCTATTGACATATTAAGAATGCATAACCAATTAAAAATCACAAATTAAATACTAATGAAGCTATCTGTATGTTCTTTATTACAAGGAAATTCTAATTATTGTGATTATTAATTCAATTAAAGGCATAGCTCAATTAATTTGACCAATTTATATTACAGTACCTAAACATATAATTATTATCTTTATATTAATTCTCTATTTTTCTATTAGAAAAATAGTTAATTTTCAATTCAATTCTATAATCTCGTTGAAATTTCGCAGAAGTATATATAATATATATATATACATATGTATAAGTATATGCAGGATAAAATACAATTCATGTACCGAAACTTAGATCTGTTATACGTCCATAAAATACAATTCATTTATGCTTTATTTTGTTTTATTATAATTATTATCTAAATTAACACCCTATTCAGCTAATGGAATAAAGAGTTAAAATAAATTCAATAAGGTTTCAGCCATTACCCATTTTTACTCCTATTCTTATTTAACTTATGAGCTAATCTATAGGAAAGCACTAACAAGCCTTTAACACAATTTCGTATCTAACTTGGAACTTTGGTAATCAATCTAATTCAAGGAGTTAAAGTGTAAAGACATTAAAACTTACTTATTTAATCAGAGAAGTGAATTGCTTTCTCTATTTTTTTTTCTTTTTGTTTCCCTGCTCTTGCTCTGCATACTAATCTCTCTCTCTCTTTAATGTGGCCGGTGTGCGTGTTGGCGTGTTTTCTAAGTGAAGAGGTGTAGATATATATCTTAAATCTATATTCATATGTACTTATCCTCATTTGAGGCGGTTAAGTTGGGATTTTATGTGTTAATCTAGAAACTCCTAGTCTAGGTGTGTGTACAATTGTAAAATAAGGTGTATTTTTATCCCATTAGGTGAGGTGGCTGAATGATCACTATCTACTTTTATATATATAAATATACATGTTGTCTACATATAATATTCATATATTAATATGATTACCATTTTATATATATTAACTATGTTTTATTATAGATTATAAAATTAGGTCATGGTTATATAAGTATACATATAGATCTCGCTTAGTGTATACTAGTTATACTTTATTATGTACATATATTCATATATATGACCATGATTTTCTAATGTAAATATATGTATTAGACTTAACATCCAACTCTCTTTCAAGTATTATATTAATCCTTCTACTCAATTTATTCATATATCAATTTTCCAAATACACACATCGATGCCAGCATTCACCTTTAGGTTACCACGTGTAACCTATACCTAGAACATGAAATTTAATGAATTGTGTACAATCTAATCGGATTATGAAATACCAAAATGCATGTAATTATGCTTATGAATGATTAACCCTAAAAACTGAAATGCAATGTTTTGGGTTATGACAATTCTCCCGCCATAAAAAAAAATTTCGTCCTCGAAATTTATACCTGTATCAGTAAATAACCAGGGATATTGCTCTCTCATATGTTGTTCTGTTTCTCATGTAGCTTCTTCTCTAGAATGATTTCTCCACAACACTTTTACCAACGGAATCACTCTATTTCTAAGTTGTTTTTCTTTGTATCCCACTATTGCAATTGGTTCTTCGACATAACTCAGATTATCAGCAATTTCAACTGGTTCCTCTCGAAGAATATGTGGCGGGTCTGATCTGTATCGACGAAGCATACTCACATGGAACACATTATGAATCTGGACAATTCAGGTGGTAAGGCAAGCCTATAAGCTAATGGTCCAACCCTTTCAAGTATTTCATATGGGCCGATACAACGAGGACTTAGTTTACCCTTCTTCCCAAATCTGAGAATACCCTTCCAAGGAGAAACACGGAGAAATACTTTCTCCAACTTCATATTCCATTTCCGCCTATGTTGATCAATATAACTCTTTTGCCTATCTTGAGCTGCTTTTAATCTACTTTTAAATATTTTCACTTTCTCAATTGTGTCTTGAATCAGATCTGGACCTTCCAGTAATCGTATTCCCTCTTCTATCAATGCAATGTATTCATCCCAAGAACCTTTAATCTCTAGAACACAAGCACGAAGCACATCCTCTAGAGTTTGAATAGTCCTTTCTGATTGCCCATCACATCGTGGATGAAATGCAGTACTAAAATGCAATTTAGTACCTAACGCTTGTTGTATGCTACCCCAGAATCTAGACGTAAAACGAGGATCACGATCTGAAACAATAGACAGGGGTACACCATGTAATCTAACAATCTCATTTACATATCGTTTGGCCAGATTTCCCAGAGTAGAACCCCATCTAAATGGCAAAAAGTGAGCTGACTTTGTTAGTCGATCAACAATAACCCAAACTGCATCATTTTTCCTTGGTGTCATCGGCAGACCATAAAGGAAATCCGTAGTAATACACTCCCACTTCCAAAGAGGAATAGGTAAAGGATGCAGTTTACCAACTGGTGCTTGATGTTCCGCTTTAATCTACTGGCAAGTTAAGCATTTTGAAACATACTCGGCTACATCTTTCTTCATTCTGGGCCACCAATAATGGCTTTTTAAGGTCTGTCACATTTTTGTGCTACCGGGATGCATGACATATGGTGCAGTATGAGCTTCTTCCATTATCTCATGCCTTAGGACATCAACATCAGGAACACAAAGTCGATTATTAATCGTCAAACTTCCATCATCATTCAGAACAAATGACACACTTTTCCCTTGTTTTACTTTTTCTGCAATACTGCTCAGTTTATCATCACGAAATTGTGCTTGTTTAATTCTTTCAATCATCACAGGACGAACACAAAACGAAGCGCAGATAACACCCATGCCTTTTACATTCAATTCGACATTCATCTTTCTCAAGTCTAACAAGTATGATACAGAATGTACTGAAAGATACGAAACAATACCATAAGATTTTCAACTCAAAGCATCAGCAACAACATTAGCCTTTCCTGGATGATATTCAATAGTGCAATCATAATCCTTAAGCAATTCAAGCCATCTTCTTTGACGCATGTTCAACTCTTTCTGACTTAATAAGTATTTCAAGCTTTTATGATCAGTGAAAATTTGAAATGTGGCACCATATAAGTAGTGTCTCCATATCTTTAATGCAAAAACAACCGCAGCTAATTCAAGGTCGCGCGTAGGGTAAGACATTTCATATGGTTTAAGTTGTCGAGAAGCATACTCAATAACATTACCATGTTGCATTAAAACACATCCTAAACCTTGGTAAGAAGCATCACTGTAAATGACGAATCCATCGGTACCTGAAGGAATAGTCAAGACTGGGGCAGTGGTAAGTCTTTTCTTCAACTCTTCGAAACTCTTTTGGCAACTATCTGTCCATTTGAAAGGAATATCTTTTCATAGTAATTTTGTCAGTGGAGTTGCAATAAGCGAAAAATTCTCAACAAATCGTCGATAGTATCCGGCTAAACCTAGAAAACTACGAACTTCTGTAACACTTTTTGGGTTTTCCCATTTGATCACTGCTTCGATTTTCTGTGGATCAACTTTAATCCCATCACCAGAAACAACGTGTCCCAAAAATATTACTTGATCTAACCAAAATTCGCATTTACTAAGTTTTGCATACAACTGTTTCTCTCGTAAGGTTTGCAACAGTATTCTCAAATGTTTCTCATGTTCTTCAGTAGACTTAGAATATACCAAAATATCATCAATAAAGACAATAACAAATTTATCTAGGTAGGGTCTAAACACATTATTCATCAATGCCATAAATACAGCGGGTGCATTGGTTAGACCAAAAGGCATTACCAAAAACTCATAATGGCCATACCTTGTTCTCGAAAGCTATTTTTGAAATGTCACTCTCTGCAATCTTTATCTGGTGATATCCCGATCTCAAATCAATTTTTGAGAAAACTCTAGCACCTTGCAACTGATCAAATAAATCATCTATTCTAGGCAATGGATATTTATTCTTCACTGTCACTCGATTCGGTTGTCGATAATCTATACACAATCTCAATGTATCATCTTTCTTTATAACAAACAACACAGGTGCACCTCATGGCGAAACACTTGGTCTAATGTACCCTTTATTCAGTAATTCTTGCAATTGTATCTTTAGTTCCTGTAATTCAACATGTGTCATTCTATAAGGAGGAATAGAGATTGGCGTTGTACCAGGCTGTAATTCAATGGTGAACTCTATATCTCTATCTGGAGGTAACCCAGGTAAATCATCCGGGAACACATCTGGATACTCTTTAACCACTGGAGTGTCTTCAAGTTTCAAACCACATAAGCGTGTGTCTATTACGTGAGCTAGGTAACATTCACAACCTTTCTTAATCATTTTGAAAGCTGTAGATGCAAATATTATACATGTAGGCAAAATTTCTCTTTCCCCTTTAAATACTATATGTGTCTGATCAGGAAGCTCCAACACTATTTGTTTAGTAAAACAATCTAGTTTAGCATGGTGTTCAATTAACCAATCCATACCCAGAATCACATCGAAATCTCTTAAAGGCATAACAAGTAAACTAGCACTCAATTTCGATTCACCGATCAAAATTTTTCAGTCACGATATACAGTATTTACCATCACCACACTCCCTACTGGGGTTCGAACCAGTAACTCATAGTCCAATATTTCTGGTTTATTACCCAAATGTGATGCAAATGATTGTGAAACAAATGAATGTGTTGCTCCTGGATCAAATAAAACATAAGCATTTGTATTAGAGATTGAGAGATTACCAGTAACTACGGTTGGTGCACCTTTAGCTTCTTCCTGTGTCATGGCAAAAACTCGAGCTGGACCTTGCTATCTGCTCGCTTGACTTTCTTTACGCTTGCTGCGCCTCTTCCTATACCCAATCTCCCTCGACCTCTACCTCTATTAGAATTGAAAACCACTAAATCTAGTTTGCTCAACTGTGGGTTCCTCGCGTGGTTTTGTACAATTCCTTGCTATATGTCAAGGTTCACCACATCGAAAATATTTTCCTGTAAGCAATCTACATTCTCCATAATGATTCTTACCACTATGTGCACATGTGGGAACTAGTGGTGTAGAACCAACACTCTTACTGGCCGATGTTGCACCCCTAAAATTACCACTTTTTGAACTACTTGGGAGACTCCTCTGTGCAGGCGCAGTAAATTCCTTTCTATTTCTAAATCCTCCCGTTTCGTCACCCTGTCTCTTCTTATTGTATTGAAAGTTTTGTTTTGATTCAACGTCCAATTTCTCAGCACGTATTGCTGCACCTTTCAACTTACTATAGGACTCCAAATCTATAGGTGTAATACGGTTTCGAATAGCAAATCAAAGTCCAGACTCAAATCTAGTACATTTCTTCTTTTCCGTGGCTACCATATGTGGGGCATAATGAGAGAGCTGATTAAACAGTATTTCATACTCAGCAATTGATCGACTTCCCGATTTAAGTTCAAGAAACTCTTTTTCTTTTTGATCCCTATAAACTTCTGGCAAGTATGTATCATGAAATTCTCTTAGAAAATCATCCCAAGTCAATACAGGTGGCTGAATAGTACTATCAGGTATAGTCTCCACCAATCATACGCATTTCCTTGAAGGAGTGATATTGTATAATCAAACTTTTCTTCAGGAGTACATTTCATCAAATTCAGAATCTTTTCTGTTCGTTTCAGCCATGTTTCTACCTCTGCTGGATCAGTAGTACCCCCGAAGTCCACAACTCCCATTTTTCTAAGTTTATCATACTTTCGTTCCCGTGGTTCAGGGGGGTTTACCGGTAGATATGGTGGATACGCAAAATGAGCAGGTATTCCATGCACATGATGCGGAGGTGAATGAGATGAGTGTGACTCTGGCTCGGTTGCTCCTTCCCCTCCGTGAATACTTTGCTCATCATTATGTACATGTGCTTCTTGACTCGCAACCCTTTGCCTAAAATATGACAGAAATTTTAACTTTCGTATAACATTTAATGATAATGCACATGTCATGCCATGGTCTACAGAACTCATACCCGGTCTCTGATACCAAAACTAAACTGTAAAACCTTTACCCTTGTAACACGTACTTATATAGCAGAAAACTATAGTTCATAGGCAGCACAGCTGCATCGCATATAAGATTAATACGTTAATCATCAGCTGTAACCTTTTTTTTGTACAAGCGGAAGTATTTACTCAAAACGATTTAACGAGTTAGCAACACTTAATCACACATGTGCATTTATCCATATTACATAGCATTAACGACCGTGCCCTTTTATATACAGATCAAAACAGACTCCCTATATGAAATGCAAATGATGAGCTGAGGGAGAACGATGGGAATCCAGCCGGCCGACCTTTGATCCATGCTCTAAGTTCTGCCACACCTAACGGATCAACTCTTATCTAAAACAACTAAAAATTGACAACATTGCAATTGGTGAGTTGCAAGCTGAGCAAGTATAATCCAATAACAAGTTATTTTACATCACACAAGCACATTATCACAACCATTTCACATTCTTTGTTCATAATATTCATAACCACATAAATGCACGTGCTTAATCATATTCTTTTACTGTTATGGGCCAGCTAATGCCAAGAATAAATCGTGATCACGAAAATAGCCATGGCACTATGTACTTCTTTATTCACGTAGAGTTCAGTGAACTCGGGGTGGCCGTACGGTACTCTGTAATCCAAAAATTCTGGATGACTGTAATTCTGTAACACATGATTCAAGGTAATTAGCGGCCATAACAGAATTAATTAATCTCTGATGAATGCACTTTCCGTAATCACATATCTCATTTCTGTATCAATAACATCAGTAGAGATCGCATATCTCATTTTCATTTCAATGTCATCACATAGAGATAATATATCTCGATTTCATCACAATATCACCAAAGAGAATCATTCAATTCACGTTAGAGGACAATAAGCTTCTAATCACTGTAGCCAAACAAGTAATCAATTCATTCCAACACATTAATCATATATTACACAACTCAAATAACAAGCTAAAAGATTAACTCACAAGTGGTGTCCTTATTCGATGACTTCGCCTAATCGGACTTGTTTGCTCATATATCGGGATTTTGACCTATTGACATATTAAGAATGCATAACCAATTAAAAATCACAAATTAAATACTAATGAAGCTAT
This sequence comes from Rehmannia glutinosa, assembly GCA_016081115.2. Classification (NCBI taxonomy): domain Eukaryota; kingdom Viridiplantae; phylum Streptophyta; class Magnoliopsida; order Lamiales; family Orobanchaceae; genus Rehmannia; species Rehmannia glutinosa. Next base: position 57,856,554 of record CM071937.1, on the reverse strand, counting down.
CTGTATGTTCTTTATTACAAGGAAATTCTAATTATTGTGATTATTAATTCAATTAAAGGCATAGCTCAATTAATTCGACCAATTTATATTACAGTACCTAAACATATAATTATTATCTTTATATTAATTCTCTATTTTGCTATTAGAAAAATAGTTAATTTTCAATTCAATTCTATAATCTCGTTGAAATTTCGCAGAAGTATATATAATATATATATACATATGTATAAGTATATGCAGGATAAAATACAATTCATGTACCGAAACTTAGATATGTTACACGTCCATAAAATACAATTCATTTATGCTTTATTTTGTTTTATTATAATTATTATCTAAATTAACACCCTATTCAGCTAATGGAATAAAGAGTTAAAATAAATTTAATAAGGTTTCAGCCATTACCCATTTTTACTCCTATTCTTATTTCACTTATGAGCTAATCTATAGGAAAGCACTCGCAAGCCATTAACACAATTTCGTATCTAACTTGGAACTTTGGTAATCAATCTAATTCAAGGAGTTAAAGTATAAAAACATTAAAACTTACTTATTTAATTAGAGAAGTGAATTGCTTTCTCTATTTTTTTTACTTTTTGTTGCCCTGCTCTTGCTCTCTCTCTCTCTCTCTCTCTCTCTCTCTCTCTCTCTCTCTCTCTCTCTCTCTAATGTGGTCGGTGTGCGTGTTGGCGTGTTTTCTATGTTAAGAGGTGTAGATATATATCGTAAATCTATATTCATATGTACTTATCCTCATTTGAGGAGGTTAAGTTGGGATTTTATGTGTTAATCTAGAAACTCCTAGTCTAGGTGTGTGTACAATTGTAAAATAAGGTGTATTTTTATCCCATTAGGTGAGGTGGCTGAATGATCACTATCTACTTTTATATATATAAATATACATGTTGTCTACATATAATATTCATATATTAATATGATTACCATTTTATATATATTAACTATGTTTTATTATAGATTATAAAATTAGGTCATGGTTATATAAGTATACATATAGATCTCGCTTAGTGTATACTAGTTATACTTTATTATGTACATATATTCATATATATGACCATGTTTTTCTAATGTAAATATATGTATTAGACTTAACATCCAACTCTCTTTCAAGTATTATATTAATCCTTCTACTCAATTTATTCATATATCAATTTTCCAAATACACACATCGATGTCAGCATTCACCTTTAGGTTACCACGTGTAACCTATACCTAGAACATGAAATTTAATGAATTGTGTGCAATCTAATCGGATTATGAAATACCAAAATGCATGTAATTATACTTATGAATGATTAACCCTGAAAACTGAAATGCAATGTTTTGGGTTATGACACCATTGCTCTATAGTATGCTTCAGTGGAAGAGCGGGAAACGACTGATTGTTTCTTTGATTTCCATGAAATAGGAGAAGTACCAAGCAAAACGCAATAGCATGTTGTCGAACAACGAGAATCGGGACAACTTGCCCAATCTGAATCACAATAGGCATGAAGTTGTAGCAAACTAGATGTTGACAAAAGAATTCCTTGGCTTGGACAATCTTTTAAATAGCGCAAGACATGTCATGCAACTAGATAATGTGGTTGGTGAGGTTGCTCAAGAAACTGACTAAGAATTTGACCAAAATATGATATTTTAGGTCTTGTCAACGTTAGATAAAGCAAACAACCAATAAATGATCTTTAAGTTGTTGGATCTAAAATAATTTCTCCATCATCCTTGCTTAATCGAAGATTTTGTTGCATTGGAGTTGTTGAAGGGCGTGTGCCAATGATACCAAAATCCTCAATTTACTCAAGAACATATTTTCGTTGGTTCAGATAAATGCTCAATTTGGATCTAGCAATCTCTATGCCAAGAAAATACTTCAGAACACCCAAGTCTCGCACTTTGAAATAACTTCGAAGATTTATCTTTGAATTTTGAATTTCTTCAATATCATCACCTGCAATAATAATATCACCAACATACACAGTAAATTGTAAAAGTGGTTTTACCTGTGTTTGTAAACAAAGAATAATCGGCCTTTGACTGTTTGTACCCAATTCCCAACATTTTGCTAGAAAGCTTAGCAAACCATTATCGAGAAGCCTGTTTAAAACCATAAAGTATCTTTTGAAGCTTGCAAGAGACATTATTTTTGCCATGATGTTGAAAACCTTGAGGGAGCTGCATGTAAACCTCCTCATTTAAATTGCCATGAAGAAAAAACATTATTAATGATGTCAATTTTTAACAGCTGCAATGGCTAGTAAACATCGCATTGTTGTGAGTTTGGCTGCTGGTGCGGATGTTTCTTGATAATCGAGTCCTTTCTTTTGATTGTATCCTATTTCAACTAATCGAGCTTTGTAATGTTCAATAGTGCCATCAGGTTGGTACTTGATCTTGTATACCCACTTGCAACCAATTGTTTGTTTTCCTCGTGTTAGTGGCGTAAGTTTCCAAGTCTGATTAGCTTCCAAGGCTTTAATTTCCACATCCATTGCACTTATCCAATTTTTATCAACCATTGTTTGTTTGAATGTTTTTGGTTCCTGGCTAATAGATATAGAAGCTAAAAAAGAACGATGCTTAGGAGAAAACTTTTCATAACATAAGTAGTTTTGTAGTGGATGAGAAGTACTTACCTGAGTAGTAGAAGACTTTGGTGCCAGTAGATCACATGTGGCTAATTGACAATGATAAACTTTGAGATAAGGAGGTCGAGACTAATGACCAGATCGTCTGATTGATGGATGTTCAGATATTATAATTCCAGAATCTTGGTTATTTAGTATTTTAAATAATTCCTCACTTTGTGGAGAAGACACATTTTCGTCACTTATACAACTTGGGATAACATGTTTATTAGGAGGGATTTTTATTTCTTGATGAAATGGGAAAATGTTTTCTCTAAAATGAACATCTCGAGAAACAAAAATTATTTGGGTTCTAAATAAAAAAGTTTGTATCCTTTTTTCCCATAAGGATAACCAAGAAAAATGCAACAGGATCTTCTAGAATCAAACTTAGTTTTTGATGCATTTGTATTTGTTGCAAACATAATCATCTAAAAACCTCTAAATGAGATAATGAGGGAACATAGTTAAATAATAGTTGGTATGGTGTCTTACCAGATAATAAAAGTGTCAGAGTGTGATTGATAAGATAGGCTGCAGTTAACATACATTCATTCACCCCAAAATTTTATCCGAGAGTCCCGCTTGGAAACATAAAACACGAGCAACATTGAGTAAGTGTCCATGTTTCCTTTCCACCAAGACATTTTGCTGTGGTGTATATACACAACTCGTCTCATCTATAATACCTTTGGAATTATAGAAATCTTTCATGTCAAATTCTCGCTCATTATCAGACCGTATCCTTTTAATCTCTTTATAAAATTGTGTCTCAACATAAAAAATAAAAAGATTCTAAGAGTGAACGAGTTTCAATTTTATGCTGCATAAGAAAAACCAAAGTACAATGAGAAAAATCATCCACTATAGTAAGAAAATAATGAGCACCTAACAAAGAAGCAATGTAGAATTTACCCCAAATATCGCAATGAATTAAATCAAAAGGTTCAATAAATCTTTTAATACTTAAAGGAAATGGAGCTCGAGTCTGTTTCGCTAATAGACAAACCTCACAACTTTCGTGTCTAAAGCAAGAAATCAAATCTAAAATATAATGAGAAAATAATTTAAAAATTATTATGGGCAGGGTGTCCAAGTCATTGGTGCCACAAATTATTAACTGAAGATATATCTTGAGAGCATCTTGAATTTGGTAAATGGAAAAAGTAAAAGCCATCATGTAATCTACCCGCTCCAATCATCTTCCTCGAGGATAGATCTTGTATGTGACAAGAATCAAAAAAAAAAATGTTCCAAAACATTTTGTATCATGGGTGAGTTTTACTACATAAATCAGATTGAAGTGAAAGCTTGGAAAACATAAGAAATTTTTGAAAATAATATTAGGTGTTAATTTAACATCACCAACAGGAGTAACAGGAACATTTTCTCCATTTTGAAGTTTAACTGTTCTATAACATGTCGAACTAATATGATGAAAAAATGAAGCTGAATTAACCATATTGCTAGCCCAGAATCAACTATCTAAGAAGTTGAATGAATATAGTTGGTAGCTTAAGAGCAATACCTGTCGAATTGTCTTGTGAAGAAATATTACCTACAAAATTCAACTTGGATTAGTTATCAATTAATACAAAGATTTGTTGGCACTGTTCTAGAGTGAAAGGGAAATTTTGGGACATTGAAGGAGAGCCTGCAATCTGGTTAGCAGAAGCTTGGCTTGGTTTGAACTGGTTTGTTGTATAGCTTGTAGCCAGGAGGGTAGCCATGTAGCTTGTAAACCCAACCCCTCCCCTCCCCCCCATTCTAGACTTTACCAACACCCCTTGAGACTTACAAAAAATATCATGATTTTAAGGTAAAACAAGTTCACTTTCATACCTATTTTCATGCAAATCAAGAACAACGGGTAAATCGGGCATATTCTGCACATTATCAAACTCATTTCTTAAACCAAGCAAATGTTCCACCCTTTTTGGAGTAGTTGCAGACTCAAAAACAGACACAGGGTGCAGATAAGCAAGGCATTTCAGATTCATAAAAAATCACATTTTGTTGAGCAAAAGTACTACATCCAAATATTTTCAAGTTAGAAAAATCAAATTTTCATACCAGTAAACACAAATTCTGGAATTTTATCACTTAAAAGCACATATGGAGATCGATTAATCACTAAGCAATAGTTAAAATATCTTCACCCCGAACATTTTGAAAGTCCAGAACAAGCACGCATACTTCTCACCCTTTCAAGTTAAGTTTGATTCATTCTTTCCACAACACCATTTTGCTATGGTGTACATGAGACTGTTTTATATTGTTTATTATTAGATTCAACACACCAGTTGCCAAACCGCTGATTATAAAGTTGAAGTCCATTATTAGTTTTTAGGATTTGAATTATCTTACCTGTTTGATTTTTAATTAATGTTTACCATGAGTGGGAACACTAGAAGGACTCCACACATCAACATGTAAATATTCAAATATTTCATAAAAAACAAATTTGTTATGGGAAGGAAAAACATGAACTTGATTCTAGATTGTTTGCCAAGAACATAAGAATCACCGAATAGCATATAAGATAATTTGTCCTTTCCAAAATAGTGATTTTATGGAAAATTTCAAGTCCTTTAGAACTCATATGATCCAACCTTTTATGCCACAAATCAGTTTTATCATTCTCAGTAGAATTCATAGCATTTATAGAATTTTGCAATTAAGATTCAGGTTTAGCAGTGCAAACATATAACTTTCCTCTTTTAACAGCTTTGAAAACTACCCGATTTTTATTTAAAATTTCCATTAAGCCTTTTTCCTATTTATTCTCTACCCATCATCTTCAAGTACAACACATGACATCGAATTATTACACAAGTCAGGAACATGCCTAACATGTTTCAAAGTTAACACATAACCATAATCAGATTTCAGACATATCTCACCTAAACCAGCAACCTCGCATATTTTTTCATTTCCCATAGAAACAGAACCTTGATTAACTTCTTTATAGCTAGGAAACAGATTCTAAATGGAAACATATGAATAGTACCGGTAGAACCAATTAACCATTCATTTTCAAGCACAAAATTTGATTTTCTGATTAATTCATAGCATGCATGTAATACCCGAGTCTCAAAGTACTTCACTTGACAAATGGAGTTCGTGCATTTCGTGCTACTTATGTCCTATATGAATTGATATTGACATCGCATAATCATTATTGAACACACAACTTAACTCACTTGTTATACCTTCAAATAAGAAGAAAATAGGAATTGTTATATTATTTAAAAATAAATACAACAATCAAAAGAATAAGCATACCAAAATGATTATTGGAATGGAAATATAATTGTAGGACATATTACATACAAGGATTAATAAAAGGATTAAAAGATAGTCGGATAGTTGGACACATATAAATATACATATTCGAAGTATATATAATTAAAATATTATTTATGATAATACTTATGTTAAAGAATGAAGTTAATGCAAGCTTTGATGATTATACCTCCTTTGATGAAATAAATATTGTAACTACCTTATATATTAATTAGCATTAACATCATATTTGGAGGAAAAAAAAAACAACAACAACAACACAATTGGCTAAGGTAGTGACGTGGCAATATGTAGACATTCTTGCATGTTAAGAAAACAAAAATATATTTCAAATATAATACACTATCTTTTAACTAGCTAGTTATTACGTGGCCACTTAGTTTACATTGCAAATGGCTTGACCATACTTCAATATATATATAGCAACACCCATTAGAAATACGTGGCTATCATGTATATATATACACACGTAAATTATGTAATCGTAAGGCATATGTGTGCCTGATGTAATATATATTATGTTAACGGGGCTTGTACACCACTTTATCCACTCGATTATATTAAAGTCCAATATGTAATAGATAAAACACAACTCAGATAGACACATAACTAATTTATATATATATATATATATATATATATTGTACTTAACTCATCCACCACCTTAAACAAAGAATTGAAGGGATAAGAATACAAATTATCCTATTTTTCTTCACTTGGTTTTTTCACGGCACAAACACACAATAGATAAATGAAAGAAAGCAGGGGTGTGGACAAGTAGAATAGAGAAGAAATAAAAAAGGAAAAAGAAAAAAAAGAAAGAAAGAAAGAAAAAAAAAAAAGTGTTGGTATAAACTAGAGAGGTGAACTCCAATATGTTGTAGGGAGCTGCAAATTGAAGAGATATTGTACAAAGATACTAAATATTGGTAAGTATTTCAGTACATCTTGAAAATAATTATTTTTAGTTGTTTGATTTAATTGCAAATTAGGAGTGTAAAATACAAGAAATAATTATATATAAAAGCATTGTTAGTGTTACTTAATTGAGCTTGGTGCAAGTTCTAGTGTTGTAACTCTAGTGATGCAACACCGGTTGCACAGAATCTGGGCGGATTTTATGGCAGATTTTGTGCTGTGATTTTTGGCATGTGTTCTATATTGTGAATGTTGCTGATATTATTGGATAGATTTATCTTAATTGATTCAGCCATTTTTATAAATGCCAATTATCTTTTTTCTGATCACTATCCTTGTGTACATGATTCTCACCCACAAGGAAATGATTGCTTTTGTTGATTTCCTTCCTTAGCTAGAAATCGTCCTTTTGAAATCAGGGATTGGATTTCTTCTTGCTTGCTATAAGAAGTGAAGTCAGGCTTTTGAAGAAGACATCCAGAAAGGCTTTTCGAGATATATTTGTACTTCTTCAAGAAATCATTTGTTCGATATTTTTATTCTTCGGGAGAAGAAGGTGAAGATCTACGACGTGGATCGACTCAACTGTTCAAGGGATTTGAAGTTGGAGGGATTCCAACAAGGTTGAGATTGTGGAAGATTCAATCAAGAGATTAGTTTTATACGAGTGTTGGTGAATTGATAAAGAGGGAGTGTTTATGCTATTCGTAAATCCAGTCGTATTTGTAATAAGCTTTGCTTTTCTAATATTGGATTGTTTCTTCTCTGGGCGTGGCCTCGTGCATTAAGATTGAGAAATCTAAGCTCGTTAAAAATCCTGGTGTTATTTATATTTCCGCTGTGTGAGTGTGTCGTATGTTTCAGTGTTACAAAATTAACATACAACACTGTTTGAATCCGAACATCCAGGGTTTTGTATTGATATATTGATTAATAGGGAAACATATTCTACCAGTTGGCATCAAGAGCCTAATACTAATTCTTATTAGTGAGGTCTTGTTTTATATTTGTTGCTAACATGTCTTGTGTTTATGAAGAAAGTTCAGTTTCACGCCTTCAATTCCTTGACAGTCAAAAAAACAGAAAAAACAAACCCTCAATAAAAAGTAAAAGGATTTAATGCAGAGAATGTGGTGGCTTTGGACACATCCAGGTTGAATGTGCAAATACTCGAAAGAAGAACGGGAAATCATTCACTACCTTGGTTGTAATCAAACGCACCCCAGTGCCACTTCTGGTGTTACAACACCAAGCAGGTATGACACTAACTTTCCTTTGGTTGAAAGATGTCTAAACTCTGTGATTCCTGCAGAGGAAAATAACTCAAGTGATGAATACTCTGAAGATGATTCTGAAATTGATGAAGAGTCAAGGAATGAAGAACTAAGGAGAGTTTACCAAAAGATGTACGAAAAATGCTTGGTTGTCTTGAAGACAAATGAGAACCTGGAAAAAAAGGTGATGTGTCTTACTGCTGAAAGAGATTCACTCAAAGGTGAAGTCATAAAATTTGAAAGGATAGCAACAGAAAGAAAGGAAGAATTAACCAAGGTGAAGAAAGATCTAAGCGAGATGATGACCTCTGTTAAGAAACTAAGCACTGGTAAGGGGAGATTGGATGGAATTCTATCTCAAGAAAAGATCCATCATGATCGTGCAGGTATTGGTTTTGGTTCTAATTCTAACAAAAACTTTGCTAAAAAGGATAAAAATTCTAAAAATGCTTTTGTTAAAGAAGTAACTTCATCTAATCATGTTGGAAAAAGAAATGGATTTGTTCCTATTTGTCACTATTGCAATCGTCCTGGCCATATAAGACCTAAGTGTTATCGTCTTCAGAAACAATGTAGGGAAGGCAGAATGCAATCTCATGTGTTCAAACATCACCAAAAAAACACTCCTTGTTTTAAAGTTGATTTATCCAACAAACCCAAGAAAATCTTGTTTAGGAAATATGAGTTTTCTTGTAATGTTGCTCACACATCTTTAAAAGTTAATATGACTGAATCATGGTATTTTGACAGTGGGTGTTCTCGTCATATGACTGGAGAATTGGAAAAACTCATTGATTTTGAAAAATATGAAAACGGTTTGGTCACTTTTGGTGATGGTGCTAAAGGAAAGGTTTTGGGAAAAGGAACGTTAAATGTCGTAGGACTTCCCCATTTAAAAAATGTCTTGTATGTTGAAGGCTTGAAAGCTAATCTTATTAGCATTAGCTAGTTGTGTGATGATGATTTATGTGTCAAATTTGATAAGAATGTTTGTAATGTCTTTGATAATTCTGATAATTGTATTCTGAAGGGAAATAGGTCCTCCGCTAACTGTTATTTGTTGCAGGAAGAGCTCCAGTGTTACAAGACCAAGTGTCATAACACTAACTTGACTGGGTTTAGTGATGTTAATTTGACAGGTAATATCGATGATCGAAAGAGCACTCCTGGAGGATGTGTCTACCTTGGTAACAATTTAGTTTCATTGTACATAAACGAACAAAGTTGTGTATCCCTATCCACTATTGAGTCTGAATATACAGCCTTAGGGAGCTTTTGTTCTCAAATGTTGTGGTTGATACAAGTGTTGACTGACTATGGGGTTGAAGAGAAAACTCTTCATCGCTTCTTTGTGATAATTCAAGTGCCATAAACATTTTTAAAAACCCAGTGCAACACTCTAGAACTAAACTCATCGATATTCGACACCATTTTATTAGAGACTTGGTTGAGAATAAGATTGTTACTATTGATTTTGTTACCACTGAGAATCAAATTGCTGATATTTTCACCAAAGCCCTAGACTTTCAATGGTTTAATTACGAAAAAGCTTGATCTGCGGGTGCCTGTTTTTTCCGACCGGTGTGGGTTTTCGGTGTTGCAACACCATATGCATCATTTCTTTTTCTTGATGTGTTGCAATCTCTTGTTGATCTTAATTCTTTTGCATTAGTCATTTTGCATTTTTAAGATCATTTCATTGGATTATCTCTGTTTTTTATTGTCAGAACTCGATTGAGTACTCCTTTGATGAAACCCTTGCCTAAAAACAATTGTGGATCAAATTGCAAACAGAATGATTTTTCCCATGGGAAAGATGTATTTATTTTTTGGGCCTTTGACGGAAAAAGCTGCCTATACATTGTGTGTGAAAGCTATTCAGTTGTGAACTATTCTCTGTTCTTTTATATGCTTGAATCATGTTATGATCTTCTGAGAAAGAGCTACCCGTGTTTTGGAGCGAAAGCTACCGACTGGCTAATTGTTTCACTGTTGATTCCTTTCACTCAAAAGATTTTTTAAATGGGAACAGGATTTTGATCCATTGACTTTGTATGGCGATGTTCTTGAAAAATGTGGTACAACACTGAGTTACAGCACCAAAACGCCTAAGGCCTTTTTATTCCTGTCAGAAATAAACTCATCATTCTAGACATCCCTCAGGATCATTTTTTGGCTTGTGGAAAATATTTTCTCTCTTGATTCGATGTGGTGTATTATTTTTGGAAATGATTTTTTTCCTTAAATTTGTCTCTAATAAATGGTATTGTTCATCTGTGCTTATTCTGGATTAATTGCACACCTTGAATTATGAGATTTTTCCAAAAATATTTGAATTTCATATTTGCAATTGTGAAATTTTCTTGGAAACTTCCATGTTAGCCGCCAATAGTATCTCTCCAGTTGGAAGTATACATATTCTTGGAGGAGATTGTTTTGACCAAAAAATAGCCAAAGTTTGGTTGGCTTCATTTGTCTTTTTTTGGTCAAAAAGGGGGAGAGTGGAGACTCAAGTTAGGTGAGACCCAAGTAAGGGGAAGCAAACCGAGTCAAGTGAGATGGTGAGATGAGACCCACTGGAGGGAGAGTCCGAAAAGTCCGGTGATAAGGAAAAAGAGGATGATGCTGCTTCTGAATGGGAGTTTGAGTATGAAGATGAAGATGATATTGATGCTGACTCTGAGGGGGAGTCAAAGGAATATAGTGGTTCTGATGAAGACCACTGCATGCTTGTGTTTATCTTGTTTCTAGTACGAATGATAAACTAGTTCTATTGGACAATGTGTTGGATGAATTTGAACTATGTATGCATGCTTTTTGAACTATGCTAACTTGCAGGGATTTGTGATTCCTAGTGTTGCATCTTTATCTATATCTGTTTTGATGTTATCCTATGAATTGTTGTTTTGACCAAAAGTGCCAAAGGGGGAGATTGTTAGTGTTACTTAATTGGCAAATTTGGTCTTTGAGCTCGGTGCAAGTTCTAGTGTTGTAACTCTGTGATGCAACACGGTTGCCTGAGAATGGGCGGATTTTATGGCGATTCTATCTTTGTGATTTTTGGCATGTGTTCTATATTGTGAATGTTGCTGATATTATTGGATAGATTTATCTTAATTGATTCAGCCATTTTTATAAATGCCAATTATCTTTTTTCTGATCACTTTCCTTGTGTACATGATTCTCACCCACAAGGAAATGATTGTTTTTGCTGATTTCTTTCCTTAGCTAGAAATCGTCCTCTTGAAATCAGGGATTGGATTTCTTCTTGCTTGCTATAAGAAGTGAAGTCAAGCTTTTGAAGAAAACATCCATAAAAGCCTTTTCGAGATATATTTGTACTTCTTCAAGAAATCATTTGTTCGATATTTTTATTCTTCGGGAGAAGAAGGTGAAGATCTATGGCATGGATCGACTCAACCGTTCAAGGGATTTGAAGTTGGAGGGATTCCAACAAAGATGAGATTGTGGAAGATTCAATCAAGAGATTAGTTTTATACGAGTGTTGGTGAATTGATAAAGAGGGAGTCTTTATGCTATTCGTAAATCCAGTCATATTTGTAATCAGCTTTGCTTTTCTAATATTGGATTATTTCTTCTCTGGGTGTGGCCTCGTGCATTAAGATTGAGGAATCTAAGCACGTTAAAAAACCAAGTGTTAGTTATATTTCCGCTGTGTGAGTGTGTCGTATGTTTCAGTGTTACAACATTAACATACAACACTGTTTGAATCCGAACATCCAGGGTTTGTATTGATATATTGATTAATAGGGCAACATATTTTATCAAGCATATTTTATATTTGACAGTGAAACAAGATATTTTCTAGAATAGAGATAGGGATTGAGTTGTGGTGATTTATATGTGTTCAAAATGATAAATTGAGGTATTCCAGAGATTTGATTAAAATTAGATAATAAACCTTTGAGTCGGATTATTAATTGGATATACTTATGATTTATAATATTTTAAATAATTCGATATAATAAACTTAATGACTTAGAAATGGAAATTAATAGCTTACATATTTCAAGGTTGTCTTACACCTTAAGGACGAAAAATAATTAGCTTACTTTTGGTGGCATATCCAAGGGAGGAGGTAAGTGAAAATCCATCTGCAACTACAATGCATGAACATAGTATTTCATGTCTTATTGATACTGAATGCGATTCTTGTATCTTGATGGGTGCATTATGGAAATCTTGATGCTCATGTGTTACTTGGTGCATATTGGAGTACGATGATTATTGTTTCATTGAGCATGTCATTCATTGGCATTTGCACGTGCATGCAAACATATGAGCATTGTTGAGATGAGGTATGCACGATACGATAACTTTCTTTGAAAAGAAAAGATTTTGGTTGGCCACTGCTAGTGCACCGAGGCATGCGAGGCGTGCTTTTACGATATATTTTAGGGTGCAGTGGGTGTTACTCCGCGGAGGATCATAGGGGTTGACAGGGGGCGTGCCCCTAATGGTCACGAGGGGGCAGACCACTTGACTGTATCCTTATTGACACGTTAGGGGGAAGACTCCTAGGGGATCATTGGGGAAGACAGGGGGTGGACCTCAGGTGGTCCCGGGAGATGGCCCTAGGCGGTGTCAATATGATTATGGCCATGTGATTATTGATATTGTGTTGAGCTCTTTCCGGTGCATAGCAGATGGGTCAAGGGCCCTATGTAAAGAAAGGATTATAAATAATATATTTCAATGCATTTTGTGCACTTCTGGTAAAATATATTAGAATGCATTTGCATTTGTATTACATTGTTCCTTAAGCATGCATGGTTTTCGCTTACTGGGCATTAGCTCACGTAGTTCATGCGTTGTAGGTGAGTCTGGTGATGCTGTTGGATTTCATGGGCTTACTGGACAGGCTGCTGGAGCTCCTACAGGTTATTGAGGACAGTGAACATGGATGACGACATGGATGGGTCACCTACAGGTTATTGATGGGTCACCTTTCGTTTTGATCTTGTATTATATTTTGATCACATGGATGTCTGTTGTATTTAATAACAGGGCTTGTCACCTCTTTTGCTTATGGATATGGTTTGTCATTTTCTTACAATTAAAGTGATCTTGCTTGTTCGTTGTTAAAATATCACATGTAAAAAAAAATGTAGAAGTATATAGGGTTTACGTTGTCAAGTTTCACTTTTTATATTGCTTAGTAATGTAGTAGTAGGGGTGGGTGTCACAGAGTGGTATCAGAGCCCGGGTGCAGGTTCTGTAAACCGTCCATGTACAGGAACTCAAGACTTTTCGAGCATAGCTACGCCAATAAGCTTTATATTATTTACAATGCTTTACTTGTCCCATGAATTATATCCATGCGCCATAAAGACTAAACTCGGATGTACAATGTTAATTGTGAATGAATGTCTCGTGCACTTTGTAGATATATTATTCTAATGATATAACTTATCGATGATCCAATTTGTTTTTAAAATTTTGTGGTTCGATACATATAGTGTTTCCTTGAGAAGTTAAAAGTAGTGGTTTTCATATATTACTATATGATATATTAAAATGTATTTCATTCTTGGCACATGGATTTATTAGGGAAGATAATAGTGTATTAAATTAGAAGAAATTTTATGATGAGTTCTGATATATTTGTATTAGAATTCGTTCTATAGGATGGCATATAGCTCACGAACATCACTTATAAAAGTTTCTTTGGCGTAACATTATTAGTAGATTTCTTCACGATAACAAGTTAAGAAGAAGAGGATGAACTTGATCTATGTGTGAGATTTTAGGTTGTTATATATCTAGGTTTAAATGGTCCTACAGCTAGGCTAAAATTGAAAGGTTAATAGGGTATATAAATGTGTACTACGAATCCAATTATTGTGTGATAGGCATCAAATCAAAAGCATATGAGGTGATCTAAGACAAGCTAGAGATGAAAGAAATTTCAGAGTAAAGATGATATCGCGGTAGAGATGGCAAGAGTATACATGATTTAATGAGAATCAAGAGCATATTCAACAATAGAGGTGTGATGACTGCTTATATTAATAAAGAATGCAATAAGTGGACGGATTTTTAGCAAACAAATTAAGGTATGCAGAAAACAACAAGAAACGATATATTTTAAAGATGATATCCCCAATAATTGCAAAGTTTGGTCAGATTGGAGCAACTCAGAATACTATCATTGAGGCACATATATACTTAGCAATTATATAGATTTTAGGGAGCAATGTATATCATTCAAAGTTTTATTTTGTCCGATCTTTAGCAAAACAAAGCATTGAAAGCTTAAAAAGTATTAGATATAACAATTTTAGGCTGACAACAATTTTTCTTTTAATCTTAAAGTTTTGTAAAATTCCCTTATAAAAACAAAATGAGTTAAGCTTAAGAGTATTATTGATAACATAATATAAGTACATTAAACACATAATAATTGGTGTTACTTGAATGATATTGTATGAGATTAATATCATTGTTAGTCTTTTAGGACAAGTTATTATGGAGATGAGGATTCCAAGGGTTGAACTTGAGTGGATGATATAGTAATTGTTATTGATATTTTGGTCGAGTAATTCTATTCAATTAAGTTTAAATTTATAGAACAAGAATATTAATATGTAAAGGTCGTGATAAAAGTCTTGGAAATATTCATTTAGATATTTGGATTAAAAAGCTTAGAAGATCAAATATGAGCAAGGCGACATGAATTCTAGGACTACTCTTAGGTAATGATCATATTGCTTCTTCGTGTTTGGGTTTGATATATTTATGATAGTTGTTTTGTGGGAAAGTTGGACGTTTCATTCGTGCTACATTACCCGACCATACATGGCTATTACATGTACTTTTATTGGCAGTTGGTGAACCTTAAGTGCAACAATTGTTAATTTTAGGAAAGCAATTAAGACCCAATGGTCCCCATAAATAAACTTTAGTTTTTATATATACCAAGCAGAAGCATAAATTTTGAGGTATTGTATTGGTTGTTAAAGATAAGGTTTATTTGATAGATTAAGAAGAAGAGTTGCTGGGATCTTGATAACTGATTTAAGGTTTGAAACTCCTTTACGTTACCAAATAGTACACTTGCTGGTTAGTTCCCTATTTCTTAAACATGAGGAATAAGTGTCGTTTAATGGTCTTATATGAATATGTTTATGGGGATATTCATTGATGATTTATGCAACAATGTTTATGGAGGTCGTACTCATGATGATCTTAGCCCATATGTGATAGTAAGGGAAATTCTAATTACAAGGAGGTAAGCAAAAATATATATATATATATTATATTAAATTAAATTAAGTTGGTGATATTTTAGTTACATATTATGATCTTATTTTGGGTCAAGTACTTTTGGGGGAGGTATCCTTATAAATACTTAAAATCTTGAGGTTTTATTGAAACGAAAATGATTGCGGGATAAAAAAAACAGAGAGAAATCTTTTAATTAGGTCAATGAAGATACTGGGTATTCATTTAGACTTTCTTTTAGATTATTGCTCATTGGCATTTTTACATACGAGTATATGGTATTGGGATAGTTGACTAATTGATGAAGGCCCTAATTAATTTTAGGTATTTGATTTGAGCTCTGGGTGACTTTGTATTAAGTATTAATATCTCATCGTTTATATTGGTGTTATCATGAGATATTTATGTTGATACAAGTGATATATTTACTCAGACTCTTCGCACAAATTAAACTATTATATCCTTAATACTTATACTATATTTGAATTTAATAAGTGAAGTTTCTATATAAACCGAGAGGAGTTGAACTTAAGCATATAACAAAGGTTTGAGTTTCAATTATTGGCATTGAACAATCTTTGTCATTAAAAGGGAATAACTTACCAGACTCTATTTCATATATAGTAGCTTGAACTTGTGCATTTCCCATTACTAAGACTCATTATTGATGATTTCTAAGTATAGATATATCTATATAAGTGGATGGGATCCATTTTATGCAACCACTTATAATTTCTAAAGAGACACCAGGGTATCAACTACTTGTACGTTAAAATTAAAGAACATGCATTAAATATTTGGAAATAAGTTTTCTTCTTATAATCCATATCATTCCAGATCCCAGAAGAATGCTTAAGTGATTTTGCAATATTATAGGAATGAATCATTGGAATTAGTGGGTTTATTGGGGGCAAAAAAAATCAGACCACTACTTGGGATAGTTCTTTGTAAAGTCCGTACAGAAGAATGTGTATATTATGATTTTATAATTTGAAAATATTAGGCAATATAGGATTTTAAATGACATAAATATGAATGATATGTAAGGCACTTTCAGTGGATAATGGGATTATGAAAGAGAATATTGCTTAATTTTAATACAAGGATTATATATTTAAAAGAAAATGAGAGAGCTATATATTTTGGGATAAAGAAAAACTCAGTACTTTAACCATTTATTATAAAGTTTTGCAGTAAATTTTGTCTCTGGACTCATGTTAAGAGATTTTATCTTGTTAACTACCAAAAAAAAAACTCACTCACATATAGGAATGTTTCACCAGTTAAGGTGTGCTAAGAAAAAAACAAATCAAGCAAAAGACATGCAAAAATGATAAAGAGGGATAAATATCTATTTCTTTAGGTCAGCAAAATTTCGAGGACGAAATTTTTATAAGGAGGGGAGAATGTAATACCGAGTCTCAAAGTACTTCACTTGACAAATGGAGTTCGTGCATTTCGTGCTACTTATGTCCTATATGAATTGATATTGACATCGCATAATCATTATTGAACACACAACTTAACTCACTTGTTATACCTTCAAATAAGAAGAAAATAGGAATTGTTATATTATTTAAAAATAAATACAACAATCAAAAGAATAAGCATACCAAAATGATTATTGGAATGGAAATATAATTGCAGGACATATTATATACAAGGATTAATAAAAGGATTAAAAGATAGTCGGATAGTTGGACACATATAAATATACATATCGAAGTATATATAATTAAAATATTATTTATGATAATACTTATGTTAAAGAATGAAGTTAATGCAAGCTTTGATGATTATACCTCCTTTGATGAAATAAATATTGTAACTACCTTATATATTAATTAGCATTAACATCAGATTTGGAGGAAAAAAAACAAAAACAACAACAACAACACAATTGGCGAAGGTAGTGACGTGGCAATATGTAGACATTCTTGCATGTTAAGAAAACAAAAATATATTTCAAATATAATACACTATCTTTTAACTAGCTAGTTATTACGTGGCCACTTAGTTTACATTGCAAATGGCTTGAACATACTTCAATATATATATATAGCAACACCCATTAGAAATACGTGGCTATCATATATATATACACACACGTAAATTGTGTAATCGTAAGGCATATGTGTGCCTGATGTAATATATATTATGTTAACGGGGCTTGTACACCACTTTATCCACTCGATTATATTAAAGTCCAATATGTAATAGATAAAACACAACTCAAATAGACACATAACTAATTTATATATTATATATATATATATATATATATATATATATATATAGGATTTGGTTCAAATGAGACCACCCTCTCTAGGTGAGACAGTGTGGACTCATCTCACCCATTGATCTTAAAAATTGAAGGGATGTGATTAATTCAGTTTTTTTTTTGTTTTTCATTTTTTCCACTGATTTAAGGGTAATTCTGTAATTTTGTAACCCAAAGTAGTGGTCCCAGCGGATTTTCTGGTAAGTTTGACTTTTTGAAACCATTTTTATGGGCTGAAATTGACACTGCCGGATTTTGTGGTGGATTTTAAGGAACATGTTTTTTTTCCATATATTTTTATTTTACAATATAGTTAGGGTTCTTCTACTGCATAATTAGACATCAAATAATGCATATTTAGTTATTTTGTTGGCACTGTTTTACGAAAACAAGACATAATTGAATATAACGTATTGCATATGTAGTTATACTATACTGCATAAATAGGTTCAATATAATGTATATTTAGTTATGTAAATGGGATGTTGCTTTTGGAAATTATAAAAATGTGATGTTACATAATGTACTGCATATTTAGTTATTCCACAATGCATAGATAGTTTCTAGATAATACATAGTTAGTTGATTTTGTTGCATAGTTTATGACGTCTTGCATAGTTGGATATACTGTACTACATATTAGGCTTTTTACGCTGCATAGCTAGTTTTCAGATAATGCATATTTAGTTGAGTTTTGTTGCATCTTATAGTAATTATGCAGTGTTCCCAATGTATTTTTGCACCATATCCAACGCGGAAATTTATAAGCATATACATCATCTTCTTCGTTGCATTTTTTACAGTTTTAAGATTTGAATTTTACAAACCCGGTTCGAGTTCTCCATCAAAGCTTAATCCTTCATTGTTTGCTATTACAGAATATTCTATAATTGTTGAAGCTCTTCCTATGGATTTGACGTCATATTCTCACACCAATTTTTCTGTTCTTACGTTTTTTGCAGGTATGGCTATGGAGATGAACCAGATTTTCTCAGATTTGTATAATGGTGATTTCTCGAATGATTGATAGTGTGAGAGAGAAACAGAATATGCATGCGTGATTAGATACAATTCCATGTGTAAGTGTTTCTGTTTTTGTTATTTTACTATATTACCCTTATGTTGATTAAAATAAATCATTAATGTTATGTTTATGTGTTTAATCTCACCCATTGATTAATAGTGAGGGATGGTTGAGATTAGTCCATTGTGTCTCACCTAGAGACATGGTCTCACTTGATCCTCCCTATATATATATATATATATATATATATATATTGTACTTAACTCCACCACCTTAAACAAAGAATTGAAGGGATAAGAATACAAATTATCCTATTTTTCTTCACTTGGTTTCGACGGCACAAACACACAATAGATAAGTGAAAGAAAGCAGGGGTGTGGACAAGTAGACTAGAGAAGAAATGATAAAGAAAAAAAAAAAAAAAAGAAAGAAAGAAAGAGAAAAAAAAGGGTTGGTATAAACTAGAGAGGTGAACTCCAATATGTTGTAGGGAGCTGCAAATTCAAGAGATATTGTACAAGGATACTAAATATTGGTAAGTATTTCAGTACATCTTGAAAATAATTATTTTTAGTTGTTTGGTAATTTAATTGCAAATTAGGAGTGTAAAATACAAGAAATAATTATATATAAAAGCATATTTTATATTTGACAGTGAAACAAGATATTTGCTAGAATAGATATAGGGATTGAGTTGTGGTGATTTATATGTGTTCAAAATAATAAATTGAGGTATTCCAGAGATTTGATTAAATTTAGATAATAAACCTTTGAGTCGGATTATTAATTGTATATACTTATGATTTATAATCTTTTAAATAATTCGATATAATAAACTTAATGACTTAGAAATGGAAATTAATAGCTTACATATTTCTAGGTTGTCTTACACCTTAAGGACAAAAAATAATTAGCTTACTTTTGGTGGCATATCCAAGGGAGGAGGTAAATGAAAATCCAACTGCAATTACAATGCATGAACATAGTATTTCATGTCTTATTGATACTGAATGCGATTCTTGTATCTTGATGGGTGCATTATGGAAATCTTGATGCTCATGTGTTACTTGGTGAATATTGGAGTACGATGATTATTGTTTTATTGAGCATGTCATTCATTGGCATTTGCACGTGCATGCAAACATATGAGCATTGTTGAGATGAGGTATGCACGATACGATAACTTTCTTTGAAAAAAAGATTTTGGTTGGCCACTGCTAGTGCACCGAGGCATGCGAGACGTGCTTTTACGATATATTTTAGGGTGCAGTGGGTGTTACTCCTCGGAGAATCATAGGGGTTGACAGGGGGTGTGCCTCTGATGGCCATAAGGGGGCGGACCACTTGACTGTATCCTTATTGACACGTCAGGGGGAAGACTCCTGGGGGATCATTGGGGAAGACAGGGGGTGGAGCTCAGGTGGTCCCGGGAGATGGCCCTAGACGGTGTCAATATGATTATGGCCATGTGATTATTGATATTGTGTTGAGCTCTTTCCGGTGCATAGCAGGTGGGTGAAGGGCCCTATGTAAAGAAATGATTATAAATAATATATTTCAATGCATTTTGTGCACTTCTGGTAAAATATCTTAGAATGCATTTACATTTGTATTACATTGTTCATTAAGCATGCATGGTTTTTGCTTACTGGGCATTAGCTCACGTAGTTCATGCATTGTAGGTGCGTCTGGTGATGCTGTTGGATTTCATGGGCTTACTGGACAGGCTGCTGGAGCTCCTATAGGTTAGTGAGGACAGTGTACATGGATGACGACCTGTTGGGCTATGTTGATGGGTCACCTTTCTTTTTGGTCTTGTATTATATTTTGGTTTAGGGTTGTACCCTCTTTTGAAAACTCTGATGTAAATATATACATATAAATAGCTGGGTGATGTGGGTTATGAGTTTGGTTACATGGACGTCTGTTGTATTTAATAACAAGGCTTGTCACCTCTTTTGCTTGTGGATATGGTTTGTCATTTTCTTACAAGTAAAGCGATCTTGCTTGTTCGTTGTTAAAATGTCACAGGTAAAAAAAATGTAGAAGTATATAGGGTTTACATTGTCAAGTTTCACTTTTTATATTTCTTAGTAATGTAGTAGTAGAGGTGGGTGTCACAATGCATTTCACATACGTCAGACACCATGAAAACATCACTAAGGTTTTCACTACTAGAAGCTAAATTAGCATGGTTGTTAGACTGATTTTTTAAAATCTTGATTTCCTTTCTTATTAGGGTACTCCCTAATATAATGTAACAGATAAGTGGAAATATATGTGCATTTAGAGGTTCATCTATATATTTGGTGCATTTTTAGGGATATTTAGTGTGTTTAGGTTACTTTCCCATGTTGGGCATGATACTATGTATTCTTGTATACGTTTGCAAGAAATAGAGCTTATTATGAAAATATATCAGTGAAACGAACTGGACCGGAATGACGAAAGCCAAGCGATGATAAAAAACGCGAAGAAAATGAATAAGTACAAACCATACGACCAGACCGTGTGAAAGTACACGGTCGTGGAAATGGATAATGGAATTTTACATGGACATGCGACAAACCAAAGGCTGAATTTTCAGAGACAAGTTACACGGTCTACCCATGTGAAATCACTTGCCCGTGGGATTTGCTTTGTGCCAAAACAGAGCCTGGATCACTTTACATGGGTTGACCGTGTGAAAGCACACGGTCATCCATTTTGTACCCATGCTGATTTTTGTTTCCTAATTTCATCGGGACTCTACAAGGGTTCTCACAAGGTAACTATAAAATGCGAACCTTACCCTAAAGTCTGAAAACAAAAATCTGGGAGAATATACACATCTAAGATAGAAAAGAGAACACAACAAAGAACAACACAAGACCTTTACCAACCACGAAAGAGCGAAGGTTCTAGATTGCGAAGATGGATCCATCTACACAAGAGAGTTATATCATCATAGTCCGGGGCTTTTGTTTTGTATAGAATTCTATGTTTGACTATTTGTTTTTAGATTTTTCTATGAATTTGTAAGCAAATATGTTAGGTTTGATTCTAGGACATGATCGAAGTTGTGGATTCTTATTAATTCTAATTTGATTATTTCATCTTAATTGGTTTCTTGTATTCTATTTATAAATTCGTGTGCTTATTTCTTGTAAATTATCTAGCCAATAATTTGAAAATCTTATTTGTTAGTTCTATAATTCGGAAGATGAGATCGTTAGTTGATAAACGAATCCATAACATAAATGGGTACAGATTCGGGAGGCTTATAAAGTTTCTGGGGGTTTACTTCAATTCTATATGCTTTTGGGAGTTGATATAAATTGTTGGGTAGGGATACTAGAAATTCTTATTAATCTACAGATTTGTTTGCTTCGGGAGAAGAAATAAACTGTCTTAGGAATTGAACCCATATATACACGGAAAACTGGTTTTGATTGAACGTTAATTGGAATTAATATAGATGAAGCATGTTATGATCATAGCCCTATGATTGCGTTTCGTAATTTTTTGATATCTTGTGAAGCTCAGTGATTAACTATACTTCGGAATTTTAGTAAATAATTTTAGGATTAATGTATAGATCACTTTTGTTTTTGATAGCTTCAATAAAACTGGAGTGCTAAATTTACTATACTTTATGTGTTTCGTATCAACCCCTGAGGAATACAACCTTGCTCACCATTGTCTATAAGCTACATTGTACACTTACGGTATAGTGAAAAGATTTTCGAGATCAAATTTTTGGCGTCGTTGCCGGGGATTGAAAGATTCAACTTAAATATAGTAATAAGTAGTTCAATCTTAATTGAAGCACAATTTTTATTTGATTTTAATATTATTTTTTTTGAGTGCAGATAGAGCATGATCACACGTTCTCGATCAGTTGAGCTAGTGCCAATTAATTTGAAAATTGAAAGAAAAAACAAAACAGTTGTGAAAACAGTCAAGAGTCGTGGCAAAGGGAAATGGTGGGAATGAGGTAAACAACAGGAAAAATGAGGAGCGTCCGATAGCACCATCTGGTGCTAATATGAATAATTTGATAGTGGAAAGGCCAGTGAAAAGGGCCGTGAGAGATTACTTCTAGCCGAAAGTTAATCTTAGATATGGAGGAGTGACATATCAGCCAATCAACGTAAATAACTTTGAACTTAAACCATCGTTGATCCAGTGGTGTCACAGAACCAGTTTGGGGGGATGGAAGATTCAAATGCGCATCTGGCGCAGATCTTAGAAATTTGTGACACAATAAAAATGAATGGTGTTTTTGGATGCCATTCGTTGTCGCCTTTTCACATTCTCTCTACGCGATAAGGCCAATGGATGGTTATCTTCATTAACACCACATGTTGTGGATTGGACAAAATTTAGTCAGAACTTTCTAGCCAAGTACTTTTCCCCAAGCAATACATTATAGTTGAAAAACGAGATCGCTCAGTTTAGGCAGTTTGATGGTGAGTCATTATACGAGGCATGGGACAGATTCAAAGAATTACTGAGGAAATGCCCACAACACGGATATCCTGATTATGAAAAAATGTAGTACTTTTATAATGGTTTAAGTGAAAACATAAGGACTATTGTAGATGTTGCATCCGGAGGTGCATTATTAGGGAAATATCTGGATGAGGCGCTGGAATTAGTAGAGGAGATGGATTCAAGAGATCTAATGTCAAACGAGTGGAAGAGGTTCAAGATGAGGATAACATTGCCATGCTAACCGAGCAAGTGCCTGTGTTGAGTAAGAAACTGAACGCGATCCAACAATCAACTCTGAGAGAACCAGCAGTAGTTGAGGAAATGGTGAAGTTCGTGGGACAATAAAATTTCAATAACAACTACAAAAATAATCAAACACCCACACATTACCATATGGGGCTGCCAAACCATGAAAACGTTTCTTATGCTAATAATAGAAATATTTTGCAACCACCTCTGGGTTTCAATGTGGGGAATCAGAGTAGAGCTGAGTAGGAGAAAAAGAAGCCATCTCTAGAGGAGATATTAGCATCATTCATCAGAAGAACACGATCCAGATTGAATAACGATGCGGCTAAAATAGACAGGATTAAGAACAGGTTGCTCAACTGAATAAGAATGTCAATGCTAGGCTAAATTCTTTGGTGACGCAAGTGTCTCAAATCGCAACAGTAGTGGGAAACTAACATAAAAAAGGCAAATTCCCAAGCAATACAGAAATAAACCCTAGAGAGCAATGCAGTGCCATTTATCTGAGGAGTGGTGCAAAATTTGAGGGCCTGAAGATATCAACTGAGATAGTACAGAAAGAAAAATATGAGCAACCTAAAGGATAGAAGTTGGAAGTTTATGTTCCATTCTCGCAAAGACTTCAGAAGAAGAAGTTGGACACATAATTTTCAAAATTTCTTGAAATCTTCAAAAAAAATACATATCAATATTCCTTTTGTAGATGTACGGAAAAAATGTCGAAGTATGCGAAGTTCCTAAAGGAGGTGATGTCTAAGAAAAGAAGTTAATGGAGTGCGAAACGATGAACTTGACCGAGGAATGTTGTGTTATCCCTTGTGAAATTGGAGGTTCTTGCTTCAATAAGTATTGTGTGATTTAGGAGCAAGTATTAATTTTGTACCTTTGTCAAATTTCAGGAAACTCAGATTAGGCGAAGTGAAGCCCACATCAATCACACTGCAGTTGGCGGATTGATCCTTGAAATATCCGTGAGAAATAATCGAAGTTGTGTTGGTCAAGGTAGGTAAGTTCATATTTCCGGTAGACTTCATTGTTTTGGACATGGAGGAGGATAAATATGTACTGTTGATTTTAGGATGACCAGCTACGGGGAAAGCACTGATTGATGTCCAAAAAGGCGAACTGACATTGAGGTGAATGACGAGCAGGTATTATTCTCAATCTATAAAACAGGGCATCCCCAAGAGAAGATAGAACAATGCAAAATGATAGAAGCCAAGACACAAGTTTTGGCAGACGAACATGTGAAACATAGGGAAAAGCAGAAAATAGCACAAGAAAGTGCCTGGATACACGAACCAGTCGTGCAACAGCCGTTAACTCCGAAAAATCAAGCGAACAAAATTCATATTTTCCATATAACGAATCACCTCCTAAACATCGATCTCTCACTGAAAGTGTGAAATCATATGATCACTTTGAAGATTTTCACGTGCAAATATTAGTACAAATGAGTGGAATGGAACAATGGCAAAGAAGTAAAACTTAGGGCTTTTTGGGAGGCAACCCAATTTTTAATCGCCTTTGTTCATTTGATATTTGAGTTAAACTAACTTAATTTTAGTTTTGTTTGTCTTCGTGAGTTGTTGTACATAGGAGGCATCACGACACACTCCGAAATTCTTCGAAAAAAAATTTGAAAAACATTCCCACGACCTTGTGAAATTTGACACGGCTGTGGGAATGAAAAACTTGGCAAAAACAGAGAACTAAATCCACGACCTGTCCATGTAAATTCCCACGGCCGTGAGAAATGCTCAGTCGAAACGCAGAAACAACAGTAGCGCACACGGGCAGACCGTATCATTTCACATGGCCCGTGTGCGGACCTAAGTCAGTTTTTTTCTTTTTTAATCCCAAACACTCCAAAATTATCCCACTTCTTCTTTCCAAAGCCTAGGTTTGGAAATTTTCTACTTATACACCTCCCTCCACTCCAATATTCTTTAATTCAATCTTCAAATCTTCAAGCTAGGATTCACATCATTCTTCCCCTTAAGAAATTCACCACAAATTCCTTCAAATTCTCCATCCTTACTCCTTCCTCTTCAAGTTTGAGGGGTAATTTTGAAAATTTCATATTTTCTCACACTATATTCTTCAAAATCATGGCTTCAAGAGGTGGTGATGGTGGAGCTAGAAGGAATACAAGAAGCAGAAGGGAGCCAACTCTGGAACCCGAGCTAGAGTATGAGATGAACACACTCGAATTTGTCAATGTCACCCTTCCAGATGAAACAAATCGACAACGATAGGAATACTTCTACCTTCGAGATATGCATTCCACAAGGTACCCCGATGAACATTATCTCACTACTTTAGGATTGTTAGATGATTTTTGAGCTTTATGTGGGAGAGAATTAACTATAACGAGTTGAATGATATTTCAGTTGGCAAATGAGCCGAGAGAATTAACTATAACGAGTTGAATGAGATTTATCAAACACTAGCATATGGGGTTGAGGAGCATGAGGATTTTTATATCCTTAATTTTTGGAGGAAAATTACGGGACGTAGGATTTTTATGCCGAGGACCTCAAAAGCCTCAAGTATTAGAAACCCCAACTTTTGATATGTGTTGCGCACATTGGCGAAAACTCTATTTGCTAGGGGTGATAGTAAGGGGTGCCCCACATGGATGAGATATTTATATTATGGTGTATGGTTTCGGGTACTGAGGTGGTGCCCAATGTTGGGGCATTCAACCCTAAACAGTTTGAGAGGGTGAAGAAGCAGCAGAAAGGGGAAATCAGTGTTGGATGTTTGATTACACCGATAGCCTTGCACTTTAATGTAAATTTACATGGTTATGCATGTGCGGATGGAGGGAGAAAGTTGGATTTAAACGTCTTGTCCGCTATGAAGATGATCTGATTTGTGGGCGTAATTATTGGTTGCTACATGCAGACCTTTAAACTCCCTAATTCGGAGGCCACTGCGATATGCGAGCATGCTAATTGGCTTATGCGGGATGGGTCGGCCTTAGGAGCTTAAGCAGAACAAAGAGGGGAAGAACCATGAGTAGCAACTGATAGACCAGAGTCATCTAAGCGAGGAGGACGGGACACGGAGGGTTTGAGCGAGAGAATTGAGCTGTTGGAATCCCATATGGGATCAATAATGGATGACACATACCAATTATCTGCTACAATCGACGAATATCATACTGAATACTCGTAGCAATTCGGTGAAATAAACCAACGGCAACAATAAATGTACGAGATAATTTCTCATATGAATCTGTGGCACATCCAGCAAGGCCACTATCCTCCGCCGCCCCCGCCACAGTGATACAAGTAAGTACTTATCATGTTTTTCCTCTTTTTTTATAACTTCCTTATGTTTTGGGGATGAAATATGATTTAGGTTTGGGGGGTTGTCAAGAATGTGCGATATTGTACTGTTGCATATTTGCATAACATATAGTTTGCATGTACATTCATATAAAAATTGCATAAATTTTTTTTTTTAGTAGCCACGTTTATTGCTTTAGCATGTTTACTGCTTTTGTGTGATTTAGATAGAGGCATGGAATTAGAATAGAATGTCTTTATGTGTTTTACTGGGAATATTTGATTTCATGATGAAAAATAACTAGTGAGCATATGGTAAATTTGAGATAACAAGTCTTTTGCTTATTTGGTTGATTAAGCAAGTTGGGTATTCGAGCATGATGTCAAAAATAAGCATGTGAGCTTTTGTGCCTATAACTGATTTTATCATATGCAATCTTATTTTTTTGTTGAGTGTGTCATTCATGTTGTTAGAACTCTAGAACTTGCAATGGTGTCTTTGTCAAAACCACGTGTGTGTGTGCAATTTTGGAAAATGATTCAAGACTATTTTTGTTTGAGTCTTTTAGCCTAAAAAACCTACATATGAACTCATGATTACCTAGTTAGCAATTTGAGCCTAAGCCTTGTTTATTGTTAGCTATATTTTAAGCCTTAACTTGACAATTCTTATCCCAAAACTTGAGCTTATAGAGATGTTTATATTTGAGAGAGATGTGGGTTAACTTTGAAAAGAATGTTGGTAAAAGAGGGATGAAAAGTGAGTAGGTGGAAAACGGAGCTCGGAAAATTTGAGTGAAAAGAAAAGAAAAAAAAATTAAACATTGAAATTTTTTGAAAAAAAAAAAGAAGAGAAAAATCAAGAAAATCAAGTTTACGGCAAAAGAAAGAAGACAATGGCCAAAGAAATAAAAAGAAGAAAAAAGGTTAGATTAAGAAGTGTGAATTGAAAAAAAAAAAAAAAGTGAATGCTTCTTTAGATGAATTGGTTTGGTGATTTAAGGTATAATACTTAAAGTTTTATTTGCTCAAGTAAGTCACTTAATCCATATTTTTCCTACCCTAACCAAAGAGCCTACATTAGAACCAAAGTGAAAGTTCTTTTTGACTCTTGAATTGTGCACACTTGAGTGGTGGAGATGTGAGACGATGTGCAAGCATATGGTAGTTTTACATCATAGAATTGGTTTGAGAGTATACACATCCTATTTACTTTGAGAGTTGAGTGATAAACTTTATCTAGTGAGTCGCGATGTCGAATACCCAATTAGTATTAATTGTGCCGTACTTGCAATTGATGACTTTTTGAGAAAGAATTACATGTTTGCGAAAGTGTGGATTTGATTGAGATTTTGTATTTGTAGTGTTCTTGTGTTGTATAATCTACCCCATTTCATGCGATTATTTTTCTTATTTTGCTCGGGGACGAGCATTGGTTTAAGTTTGGGGAAATTTGATAAGTGTGAAATATATGTGCATTTATAGGTTTATTTGAGTACATATTTGGTGCATTTACATGGATATCTAGTATGTTTAGATTAGTTTCCCTTGTTGGGCGTGATACTTCGTATTCATGTATACTTTTGCAGGAAACAAAACTTATTATTAAATGATATCAGTGGAATGACCCAGACCAAAATACCAAAAGCCAAGTGACGATCAAATATGCGAAGAAAACAATGAAGTACAAACCACACGACCACACCATGTGAACAAGTGTGTTGAAAGTGACGAACAAGAAGTTTGCTGATATTTTTGCTTGTTGGTTGTATTATGTTGTTGTTTTGGATCCTTGAAAGTGACGACCACAATTTCATCAAAAGTTGTCTTCTGCAACTGATAGTTTCTACAGATAAAACACTAAGGTGACCGGTCCCCCTCTAATAAATTCAAAATGTAAAAAGACATTGGAAATATTTAATATGAGTTGCCATAGGGGAGACCGGTTGACAGCATAGGGTGACCGGTCGCTTAGGGGGTTCGACTGGTCTCCCTATGGTTCGACCGGTCTCCCTTCTTTCAGAGAGACAACAGAGAAAAATACTCTTCCCAGGCACTGGTTGACCAGGGGGTCAACCCACCGGTTGCCCTTCCCTGCGTAACCCCACTGTTTGCTCTATGTTTTGTGCAAATTTCAGGTATAGGTCGCCCTATAGGGTGACCAATCGACCTAAGTACAGAGAAGTTGTCCGAATTTTGTCAAAAATAAGGTTCAAGAAGTACTCCAAAAATTTAGTAAAAATTATTTAAAATATTTTAAAGTATTTGGACAACATTTGGGGACATTGTTTTTGGTATAAAACTCATTTATATGAAATCATCAAAATTACGATAAAAAGACTTCTCTGAGCACATAGATTCCAAATCAATGAAAATCAAGAAGAGCATACAAAAGATGAAATTTTCACTGAGCCATTTTATCAAACACTTGGCATGCATAGGATAAAATCAAAGTTGTATATGACATTGGTATATTGAATCATGCCAAAAACAAAATCGACACCAATCCTAATTCTACAATCATATATCATCAATATACATAATCCTCATCTCATAAGTACAAGAATTATAAAAATTCATCAAGTTCCAACTAGATACTCAAGGGTTCAACCCAATTGATATTAAAGGGGAAATAAATACCAATGATTGTGAAAGATGATTAATGTGGAAGAGAAATACATTTTAGAAGCCCAATATAGTAAAATTTGCAAAAGAAAATCATTTTGAGTGATATGTGTGATTTGGACTAAGGGGTATGAAAATATGAAAAATAGACGAAGTGAAGGACAAAATCAATATAAGTTGGCCGAAGAAGCAGGGCGAGCGGTACCTATTATGTGGTTCTGTTTCTTTCCGAATTTTAAGTTAAAAATGTGATTTTTCACCCCTAAGTTTTTTTTTAAAGTACAAAATGCAAACATAGACCTTATTTGTTATTCATTATGCCGAGCTTCAATTGAAGTAAAAGACTTGGCGGTTAACGATTTTGTAAAAATTCCGCGAGTTAATCTTTAGACGGAACAAAGCACATCTAAATTTTTTGTTTAGAAACACATTCCCTTCGAAAATAGTGTCAAACCTCAAAATGTTTTCTTCGGTTGTGATGAATCGGATTTTGAGCAATATTTATAGCGGAAGTGTTGTAACAATAAATAGGAACATTTTTGAAAGAAAATTTATAATCCACTAGAGTTTGTTTCATCCAAAGAAGTTGAGTACAACAAAAGGCCGCGGAAATATATTCGGCTTCGCCGTTGATAACGATACACGACTTTGTTTCTTTAAAAACCAAGATACTTGGCAATTGCCTAAAAATTGACATGGTCTGGAGGTACTTTTACGATCATCAATGTTTTCCGCATAATCCGAATCACTATATCCTTTTAAAGAAAAATTTTCATTCTTTGGATAAAACAAACCATAAGAAATAGTGTCTTTCAAATATCGAAAAATTCTTTTAATGGTACTTAAATGAGATTCTTTGGGATTGCTTTGAAATCGAGCATATATACATACGACATGAAGAATATCGGGTCTACTTGCGGTTAAATAAAGTAAACTACCAATCATACATCGATATTTTGATTCATCAACCGACTTGTTTTTCTCATCCTTGTCAAGATTGATATTTGTTGTCATAGGAGTAGCAACGGTTCTTCCTTCTTCAATTTCGAACTTCTTTAGAAGCTCTTTGGTGTATTTCGATTGAGATATATAAATACCTTCTTTGCATTATTTTATTTGAAGTCCAAGGAAGAAATTGAGTTCTCCCATCATACTTATTTTGAATTCACCTTGCATAAGCTTAGAAATTTTCTTGCAAAAGGATGCATTAGTAGCACCAAAAATAATACCATCTATATAAATTTGAACTAATAAAATATCTTGTCCCTTTTAAAAAACAAATAGGGTAGTATCAACTTTATCTTTTGTAAAACCATTTTGCAAAAGAAAAGAACTAAGTGTATCATACCAAGTTCGGGATATTTGTTTTAAACCATATAAGGCCTTTTTAAGTTTATATACATCATTTGGCCTTGAAATTTTTTCAAACCCTGGAGGTTGTTTTACATAGACTTCTTTTTGAATAAAACCATTTAGAAAGGCAGATTTAATATCCATTTGGTAAAGTTTGAAATTTTTAAAGCAATAATAGGCAAGTAAAATACGAATAGCTTCTAATCGTGTTACGGGTAATGTTTCATCATAATTAATACCTTCTTCTTGACAATACCCTTGAGATACTAACCTTGCTTTATTTTAAACAATGTTGCCTTCATATCGAGTTTGTTTGAAAATACTCTTTTTGTGCCAATAATTGTTTGTGATGGAAGACAAGGTACTAATTCCCAAAAACCATTCCTTTCAAATTTGATTCAATTCCTCTTGCATCTCAAGAAACCAATCTTCATCTTCAATGGTTTCCTTAGCATTTTTAGGCTCTTTTTGAGAAATAAGAGCTTTTTCGGCAAATTTTCTTCTAGTTATTGCCTTGTTTAGAGGATCCCCAATTATAAGATCTTTTGGATGATCTGCATTGAATTTTAATGGCATGGGAAGATCCGAAGTATCAC
Organism: Rehmannia glutinosa; assembly: GCA_016081115.2. Lineage (NCBI taxonomy): Eukaryota > Viridiplantae > Streptophyta > Magnoliopsida > Lamiales > Orobanchaceae > Rehmannia > Rehmannia glutinosa. Next base: position 57,825,269 of record CM071937.1, on the reverse strand, counting down.
ACTTATACTCTTGTTGAATATTTGAAGCTGAAGGTTGATCATTTGAGGTAGAAAGGTTGATCATTTGAGCATCATTTGGAACAATTGGTCCAACTTCATCTTCTTCATCACTATCATCATTTGGGATTCTTTCAACTCCAGAGGCTTCATTGAATTTGACGTGAATGGACTCTTCGACCACCATGTTAATCTTATTATAAACCCGATATGCCTTGCTTTTAGTCGAATACCCCATAAATATTCCTTTATCGGCTTTAGGATCAAGTTTGTCCAATTAATCCTTGGTGTTTCAAATAAAACATTTGCAACCAAATATTTTAAAATAACTAATATTTGGAGTTCTTCTTTTCCAAAGCTCATATGGAGTTTTATTTAGCTTGGGACGAAGATATACCCGATTTATGATGTAACAGTGGTGTTTACGGCTTTGGCCCAAAAGTATCTTGGAAGTAAAAATTCATTGAGCATAGATCGACACATTTCTTAAAGGGTCTGATTTTTTCTTTCGGCTACACCATTTTGTTGTGGAGTTCTTGGAGCCAAAAAATTATTAGCATATCTCTTGGTTTCACACGAGATTCTAAAATCACCTTCAAATTCACCTCCTCGGTCACTTCTTATAGACTTAATAGTATCTTCTTTTTCATTCTCAATAAGTCTACACAACATAGAAAAGTCATTAGCGGCATCACTTTTATTAGGAAGAAAAATAGCCCAAGTATATCTAGAAAAGTCATCGACTATACCAAAGGTATAATATTTTCCACTTAAACTCTGTGCATCAATATCCCCATACAAATCAAGATGAAGAAGTTGTAGAGGCTTGGTTGTGTAAATTTTATTTTTGGGCTTAAAACTACTCTTAACAAATTTGTTCTTTTGACAAGTGTCACATAAGCCAAGATTTTCAAGACTTAATTTAGGTAGTCCTTTGACATGTTGATTTTTGTAAATGTTTTGTAAATTTTTGTATCCAACATGTCCAAGTTGCTTATGCCATAAACTAGTTAAATAATTATTGGCGAGATACGAAACATTTTGGCTAACCAAATCACTTATACAAATTTTATAAAGATTGTCTTGTTAGAAATTTTATTTGTTAGATTTTGAAGATACCGTGTAAAACTTAAACTATGAAGTTGGCACCCCATTTTCCTTGTAATTAAGCAGTGTAATAGATGGGACTGAAAGAGCTGAGTTATGTCAGACATGTCAAAGATTACAAGAAGTCAACTGCGGACTGGAATGAAGACTCTGATGTGTGTCAGCTGAATATGGCCCGGAAGGAAGTCAAGGACTCGACTGACGGAGAGTCAGCTGAGGAACATCTGTATGAAGTGTCAGTCAAGTCATCTTAAGAAGCCAAGTCTATCAGTAGAAGTGATAGTTAAGTCAATCCCATGATTGGAGCAGACTCAAGTCACCTGAGGTAAAGGCGGCAGTCAAGTGAAGACAACTGACTTAGATCCGTTGGAATATAGTCAAGAATATTACTCGATATAGTAATATGTCAAGCTGACAGGTCTTAAAGTGTTTGGTCCAGAATTGTACAAAAGAAAAGAACCAATGGGAATCAATGCACCTTGTGTCAGGAACCTGCAAACCTGAAATGCCATTTAATACGAGGAAAGGTCAACATCACATAGGCTGCAGACCAAGACAAGACAAGCCAACGAACACAAAGTGACATTTGAAACTAGCCTGTCTCTTTAATGGGCAAATTTCAAATGTGCACTATAAAAGGTTGAGGAAGCTATTGAGAAAAGGTAACCTTAATAACCTGAACCTAGTAAGAGCAAGAATTATTCAAGAAACTAACCTGAAAAATTCTCAAAGCAATTCAAGCAATTGCTCAAGCCTTAAACTCGAAGAAACTCGATCCAACACAAGTTGTGAAGGAGAGATAACTTCAACCAGTTGAAGAGGAAACTTTTAAAGAAACAAAAGGGGTCTACTTTCTAAGTTGAAGGATTGTAGAAAGGTTCAAGGTCGAACCAAGTATCATGTTTGTTGGAGGGTTTCGTGATCAAATCCAAGAACTTGAGAAGTGGGCTGGAGTAGCAAAGCATTTTGCCCCGTGAAGAAGTTCGAGTCGCAAGAGAAGCCGGTGTTTGTGTGATCAAGGTCGTCTCCAGGATCGATAACCGCTTTGTTAAGCGATCATTACTTAGTGGATTCCTCCAGGAGTTGGAGAAGAGATAATTAGAAGAATTACCCTATCTTCGAACCTCTATAAATACTTGTGTCAATTTATTTTCAGCAATTTACATTCCTGCATATTTACATATATCTGTTATTAGTATATATTTGCTATCCAACTGATAAATAACTATGCTCTAAAATCAAGGGTTTAAAATAAGATTAAAACAAATCAAAGGGTGTTAAGTCTTCCGCTGTTAAAAACCAAATCAGCCAAGTTAAGTATTTGGCTTAAGCAGCCGAGTTATACTATCAACAACTCTATCGAAGTCTGTTGAGTGGGTAACTTAATTTGAATAGCCAATTCTTGTCCGCCAGGAGGACACAACTGGTGATTTGAGTCAACTCTGTTGAACTATTTAAAAAGACTAAAATTGAAAATTTGGTAAGGTTTATTCAACCCCCCGCCCCTCTAAACCTTACTCCACACCCCTTGGGACCTACAAGTGGTATGAGAGTGGTTGGTTCATTGAGCCTTCTGAACTTGTTACTGAACTAGATCTCTATCTTTTCAAATGGTTTTAACACTTGTGTTTTTCAAAGTCTTTCATCTTTTAAGCAAAGTTATTATCATGGAAGCAAATCTAACTCGTATTCCAATGTTTATTGTGGAAGAGTTTGATGACTGGAAAATTTGCATGCAGGCTCGTCTATCAGCATTACATGATGAAATGTGGTTAATGATAGAGGATGGGCCATTGCAAATACTCAAAGTCAATACGGCTATTAGAAGAGCAGCTGCAGCTGAAGGAGAAGAAGCTGCTGCTAAAGCAAGACCAGCCATGGTTGAAAAACATAGGACTGAATGGACAAATAAGGATAGAAAGAGATACAACCTGGACAATGTGGCCATGGATATCCTCTACAAAACGTTGGAAAAAGCCATGTTCAACAAAGTCAAATATTGCAAATCTGCAAAAAAAATTTGGGATAAGCTTACCTTAATTTGTGAAGGATCGGAACAAATTAAGAAAAATAAATTAACTATTGTTGTTAAAAAATTTGAAAATTTTAAAATGCTTGCAGGTGAAACTCTGGATCAGCTGGATGCCAGATTTACTGAGATTACAAATGAGCTTTCAGCTCTTGGGAAAGAATATACACAGAAGGAAATGTGTATGAAGATTTTAAAAGCCCTCCTAGATGAATGGGAAATGAAGGTCATGGCCCTGAGACATTCTATGGACCTCTTAAGAACATCTAACCATGAGCTATTCTCAGACCTCAAAGCCTATGATTTTGAGTTGAGAAGGAAAGAGCAAGAGGAAACAGTTGTACCTAAGACAGCTGCATTGTTGGCCAGTGATGGGAAAAGAGTTGAGCCAAAGGAAACCATTGACCAGGAGGATATTGTCGTGATGGTTAAAAGATTCAAGAAATTCTTTAACAAGAACTATAAAAGGAACAAGGGTGAAACCTCCAGAAGACATTTAGCATCTTCCAAGGCAAGGGAAGACAGGCCACCCAAGAGAGCTGAGCATCAAAGAGCTGATTATCAGAGAGCTGATAATCAAAGAACAGACAGAGCTGATCAAAGAGCAGAGAACCTGTGTTGGAATTGCAGACAACTAGGACATTTTGCAGTTGACTATTCATATCCACCAGTCAACAAGTATAGGAATGAAGAAGAAAGAAAGGTCTTTAGGGAAAGAAGACAAAAAAAGAAGAAAGCCATGTTGGCTGCTGAGACTGCTGAGCCAGCCAAGTGCAAAAAGGCAGCAGACTCAGATAGTAGTGAAGTAGACTACTCAAGTGATTCTGAGGAAGAGGCTATGATCTGCCTCATGGCCAAAGAACAAGATTAAGAAGATGAGGTACACTCTAACTCGTGTCATTCTGATTCAAGTGATAGTGACTGTGATACATACACTTCAATACCCACAGATCTTTAGGATTCATTAGGCAAAATGATGAAAGATTTTGAACACATCAAATCCTCACACACACTTCTAAATGAGGAAAACAGCCAGCTTAAGAGCCAAAACTCAAAACTAACTACAGAGTTGAGTACTCTGAGTCAAATATCTGATGAGAACACTAAGATGAAGGCTGAAAATGCCAAGATCATAGCATAGCAAAGCTGATGAGAACACTTCTTAAAAATGTGATTGTCTCATTTACAAAAGCATCCAAATCATAGGACGAATTAATTATGAGTAAAAAGAATGTGGAGACAAGACAGGCATAGGTTTTAATTCCTTTGTGCATAGTCAAACTCCAAGAGTGATTTTGGAAAAGGGATCTTCAAGCAATGAAGCATTCCAAAAACTCAAAACACCAAATGTTGCACCCTTTTGCACAATCAAAATCATATTGACCTTGGTTATAAAGGGAAAGGAAAGAAACCAGTTGAGTATGCAAAAAGGACAGCTGAGAAGAAATTCAGCCATGTCCCTCAGCAAACTCCAAACAGAAAATACTCTGTGAAAATCAAACAGAGCTACCAAAAACCCCAGAAATTTCATCAGAGAAATACATATGATGGGATGGTAGAAACTACCCAAACTACGCTGATTGGAATAATGTGAAACATCAGCAAAGACCTATGGAATATAAGCCAAAATGGCAAAGACCTAAACCTCAGCAAAGGTCATTCCAAAGGCAAAAGAGCTTTTATCAGCACACATATGCACCCAAGCACTACACTCAGAAATACCCCAACTACCCCAAGAAAGCAATTGCTAAAACACACACAGGCATACAGACAAAAGAGACAACTGTATGATCCTAAAACTCCCAAGCAATTTACTAATGTGCACTATGATCAACCTCTTAGAGTCAGATCATCTGGCTATAGGTTGGTTGGAACATCTTATAGCACTAACCCCCCAGGACCCAGACAAGTATGGGTACCTAAAAACTGATTTCCTTGATTGCAGGTTCAAGGAACAGCTGAGTGCCAAGGAACCTGGTACATGGATAGTGGTTGTTCCAAACATATGATAGGAAACAAGAAAAATCTATCAAGATTAAAGGAGATTAGAGGTGCAAAAGAGCTCTAGGGGAGATCAAAAGCACAAGATCCATCAAGAAAAATGGATTGGAAATCACAGATGTTGCTTATGTTGAATGCCTCAACTTCAACATGTTAAGTATCAGCCAACTCTGTGACAAGGGCTACAATGTAGGATTCAACATGGGCATATGCCAAATCAAAGATGTTGAGTCAAATGAAATAGTGCTGCAAGGTTCAAGGCAAAAGAATATGTATGTGGTAGATTGGTCTACTGCTACACCAAGCACATATCTGCTAATAAAGAGCACAACCGAATCAAGTTGGCTGTGGCACAAGAAGCTGAGTCATCTGGAGTTCAAGACAATCAACAAGCTTGCAAGGAGTCATCTTGTAGAAGGATTTCCAGACTCAGTGTACAAAAAAGAAAGTGTATGTGATGCATGCCAGATGGGAAAGCAAATCAAATCGTCATTCAAGGATAAGCCAAGTCCTTCTTCAACATGAATATTGCATCTGTTACATATGGATCTATTTGGTCCAGTTGAGCCAGCTAGCATCAATGGGAAGAAATACACTCTAGTAGTGGTGGATGATTATTCAAGATATACATGGATAATTTTCATGTGTAAAAAGAAGGAAACACTACAGAAATTACCTCAGCTGATAAGAAGAGTTCAAAATGAGAAGAGGCAAACCATTATAAAGATAAGATCTGACAGGGGAACTGAGTTTGTCAATAGGATAATAACTCAGTATTGTATTGAAAATGGTATTGTTCATGAGTTATCAGCTGCAAGGACTCCACAACAGAATGGAGTAGCTGAAAGAAGGAACAGAACTCTCAAGGAAGCTGCAAGGACTATGTTAGCTGAAGTTGGATTACCTAAGAGATTTTGGGCTGACGCCATAAATACAACATGCTATACTCAAAATAGATGCATGATAAACAGGCAATTGACCAAGACTCCCTATGAGATTTGGATAGGGAGAAAGCCAAATGTTGGATACTTCAAGATATTTGGATACAAATGCTTCATCCATAACAATGGCAAGTATAATTTTAAGGCTTTTGATGCTAAAGCTGATGTAGGTATCTTTTTGGAATACTCAGCTGAGAGCAAAGCCTATAGAGTGCTGAACAAGAGGACTATGGTTACTGAAGAGTCTATCCATGTGGTTTTTTATGAATCTAATGTGAATGGAGAAGACATTGATGAGTTAGTTGCTAAGCTTAATCAGCCAACTATGCAGAAGAGTCCTTATGTTGAAGCTGAAGTGTGAGCACTCAACCCAGATGAAGATGAGATAGCTGAATCTAAAAGACAGCTGGAAGGTCTACAACTGAATGAAGATGAAAGAGTTGTTCAAGACAACTTAGCTGCGAGACAGCTAAATCCAGCAGACTTACTTCAACCTGATGTGAGATGGCTGAGAGACCATCCACCAGAGTTAGTCATTGGAGATGTTAGAGATGGTATAAGAACCAGATCCAGAGCACATCATGAAGCTATGTTCACTTGTTTTATTTCCCAAATAGAGCCTAAAGATGTGTCTCAAGCATTGGAAGACACACATTGGATTCAGGCCATGCAAGAAGGGCTGAATCAGTTTGAAAGGAACAAAGTGTGGGAATTAGTTCAAAGGCAAACCCACCAGAATGTCATTGGTACAAAATGGGTTTTCGGAAACAAGATGGATGAGAAAGGATATGTTATAAGAAACAAAGCAAGATTGATAGCCAAAGGGTATTGCAAGAAGAGAGTATAGATTTTGATGAAACCTTTGCTCCTGTTGCCAGATTGGAAGCAATAAGGATGTTTCATGCTTATGCTGCACACAAGAACTTCACTGTATATCAAATGGATGTGAAGAGTGACTTTCTTAATGGACTGTTAGAGGAAGAAGTCTATGTTGAACAACCTCCAGGTTTTGAGCAGAAAACTATTGGAGATAAGGTATATAGTCTCAAGAAAGCATTGTATGGATTGAAACAAGCACCAAGAGCATGGTATGATACATTGTCTCAATTTCTAACTGACAATGGATTCACCAAAGGCAAAGTTGATAGAACACTCTTCAGGATTCAAGATGGAGAGAGTATACTGCTTGTTCAAATATATGTGGATGACATTATTTTTGGTTCCACAAATAAAGAGCATTGTGACAAGTTCTCAAACCTCATGCAAGGAAAATTTGAGATGAGCATGATGGGAGAGCTGACCTTTTTCCTAGGACTTCAAGTCAAGCAATTGAAGGATGGAACCTTCATAAGCCAAACCAAGTATACCAGAGATTTGATGAAGAAATTTAGTATGGAAGAGAAGTCTTCTGTGAATATTCCAATGAATGCATCAGTCAAGATGGACATGGATGCAGATGGCAAAGCTGTTGATCAAACCAGATATAGAGCTCTTATTGGATCTTTGCTCTATCTAACAGCAAGCAGGCCAGATATCACCTTTGCAGTAGGTGTATGTGCTAGATTTCAATCTGAACCAAAAGAGAGCCACATGACTGCAACTAAGAGAATCCTAAGGTATTTGAAGGGATGCTAGGAAGTCGGCTTATGGTATCAAAGGAAGGAGGATTCAAGCTGGTAGGATACTCAGATTGAGACTATGTTGGATGTAGAGTTGACAGGAAAAGTACTTCTGTACATGTCAAATGCTTGGAAATAGGTTGATTTCTTGGTTCAGCAAGAAACAAAACTCAATAGCTACATCCACACTGAAAGCAGTACATATACATAGGGCAAGGAGATGTTGTGCCCAAGTCTTATGGATGAGACAACAGCTGAGAGATTATGATATTGATGAAAAAGAGATTCCAATTATGTGTGATAACACTAGTGCTATTGCAATTACTCAAAATCTAGTGTTGCACTCAAGAACAAAGCACATTGATGTCAGGTATCACTTTATAAGAGATCATGTTGAAAAGAAAGACATCACTTTGGAATACATCTCAACTGATAAGCAGTTAGCTGACATATTCACAAAGCCATTATGTGAATCAAGGCTTGAAGAGCTCAATAATGAGTTAGGGTTAATTGAGCTGAGTTAGGATACTCAAAAGACTCAATCAGCAGAGAAAGATGAAGAGAGAATGGAAGATAAGCAAGTTTCACATTTCAGCCAAGTGAAACTGCCCAGTCGGGAAGTCAGTTGTATCGAGTTAGCTGACAGCTGAGTTACATCATGAGAAGAAAGAAGCAGAGTTGAGTCACTTTGGATATAAGCTGAAGCATTTATGAACTAAGTGACAAAAACGCAGTCGTTTTAATTAAGCGGGAATGTTTTTAAGGATGACGTCAGCGTCATTATGACTGTCAGTACAAAAGTTGCACAGTAAACCATATGATTGGATATAAATGTTGATGCATTTAATGTGGGGAATTTAATGCGGTTTTGAAGGCTTAATCTCAGCCGTTGATCTCGATCAAAATTTTCCAATTCCAAAAGACATCCTTTCACGTCCCTTATATACGAAATTTCACTTTCTCTCTCCTCACGCAAACCTATTCATCTTCAGCAAAGAAAGTTTATTCTCTCTGCAACTAAGTTCGAAACCCTAGTTCTTCAAGTTCATTTTTTGCATTTTTAATCGGTAAAATCTTCTGAAAATGGCTGGTACGCATGATTTCGTGTTGTTGTCCAAGAAAATAAACTCTGGATCGTCCGTGGATTTTGCTAGTATGATTAAGCAGGGCGTTGATGGTGCCCTTGTGAAGAAGATAGCTGAAAAGCTAGAAAATTCCGGTCTGAAGGACTTTCTGTCGATGCAGTTCATGCACACCTACTTGGAAGAAGTGGCCATGTTCTACGTGAACGCAGAGGTGCACGGCGATGAAATCCATTCATCCGTCCACAGCAAGGACATTAAAATCACTGCAAAAGACCTTGATGAGCACTATTTTTTGCCCACGGAAGGATTGAAGGACATCGCTGAGAAGGATGTCAACTTGGCTGCAGCTTGGGAGGAAGTTGCAAAGCGGGAGTATGCTGCGAAGGCTATGTATACTGCCAAGAAGGAGTTTCTGAAGGATGACTACCACAAACTGATGGACATCGTGTCCAAGTGCGTGGATATGAAGTTTTGGAGCTTTAATCAGCTGTCCAAGGCTAAGCTGATCGTGATGGCTGCGATCATGCAACAAAAGCAGGTGAATTGGGTTGAGCTTGTCTTCAGCTGAATATGCCAGAATGTGATGAACAGGTCCTTCAAGGAGGATGGGACCTTTGGTTGCTCGCTGGGATATGGCCTTGTCATTTACCATTTGATGGAGGTGAAGGGTATTGCAGTGCGCCATGGCAAGCCCTTCCATTCAAACAAAAAGATGTCCAAGGCGAACCTCTCCAGATCCCAGAAGAAGGCACATGCAAGAAAGGTGGATACTAGTGAGGGGGAATCAGTTGACCCGACTGAAGACACTGCTAAGACCTCCCCAGCTCTCTCCCCGAAGCTGAAATCCAAGAAGAGAGCTGCTACATCAAAGCCTGCCCCTGCCCCAACAGCCAAGTCAAAGAAAGCACCTGCCCCCGTAGCCAAACCAAAAGCTCCTGCCCACGCAGCCGGAGCCCCTGCCCCCGCAGCCGAGATAGAGGAGGAACCCTAAATTCCTTCTCCTATCGTGAAGAAGAATCAGAGTGCCAAGTCCAGAAAGACAGCTGCTTCTAATAAAACTTCTATTGAAACACAGGCCTTCCCCGAGGAAGAGTCTGAAGAGGTGGAACCTGAGATCCAGTTGGTTGCCACCAAGCGAAGATGGTTGTCAAGAAATCAAACCTGGAAAAGACAGCCGAGTTCGGTACTCAGCCGGAGAAGTAGGAGGAGACTACTGATGCTCAAGAGGAGCAGTCTCCAGAGATAGTAAATCCCCTCGAGAAGACTGCTGATGCTGATCAGCAGAGAATTAAAGACCCAGCTATGCGGTAAACAGCTGAGGAGAAAGAAGCAGCTGAGACAACTAAGCCCATGGAAGAACAAGTTGTCTCAACCCCTCAGACAGATGCAGCTGAGTCTGAGGAGGAGCAAGCCCCATTAGTCCCCATTTAGGAGACCGGAGAGGATGATGACGATGATCTCATAATGTATTCTCCAATCTACCCAGACATTCAGCGAAGATTAAGGGAATGGAGGGCATGGAAGTTGGATTACTCGAGGCGTCAGTTTGCTTGCCCATAATTCATTGAGGAGGAGGAGGAATTTCTTAGGTTCCTTGGACATGCATCCGTCCAATTTGCCCTTAATGAAGACAGCTGTATGGAAGCCCTCCGACTTATCAAGGAGGAAGAGAAGGAGAAAGCTGAGGAGCAAGCCAAAGCCTTGGAAAAATCCAAGATGCGCGTGCACACAGGGACACATGAGCACATCTATGAGTCTACTGATAGTGATGAAGAGATGAATCCAGCTGCTGCAGTAGAGAAGTCTGAAATGCAGCAGGCTATCAGGGAATCAAGAGCCATGCACGAGATGAACCTCCTAGAAGGTCCAGGAGAGTCCTCCAAAGTCTCTCCTAGGACTGATCCTTTGGGAGTGGCGCAATTGATTGCAACGGATATTTCTGCAACCACGTCCCCAGTGCACTCAACTGATGGCTCTCAGGGACATCGCAATGAAGCTGGGACTTTGGGCCCCCAAGCCAAGCCAAGCCTACCCCTGAAGAAGGTGTTGAGACACCTACTCCGAGGGAACTGTAGCCGTGTTGGGAAGTTTATTGTTTAGATTTTGATAAATGCCGTGTAAAACTTAGACTAGAAAGTTGGCACCCCATTTTCTTGTAATTTGTATTGTAATAGATAGGGCTGTATGAGCTGAGTCAAGTCAGCTGCCTGGGAATACAAAAAGTCAATTGAAGACTAGAATGAAGACTCCGCTGTGAAGCAGCTGAGTGTGCAAGGAAGAGATGTCAAGAACTCGACTGAAGGAGTATCGGATGTGATACAGCTGTATGAAGAGTCAGTCAAGTCAGCTCAAGAAGCAAAGTCTCAAAGTTGAAGTGACAGATGAGTCATCCGTTGATTGTAAGCTAACTCAAAGTCACCTGGGGAATAAAGGACTGCAGTCAAGTCAAGACAACTGAACGAGATCCGTTGATTAAAGTCAAGAATGTTACTCAGAATAGTAACCTGCTAAAGTTATCAGAGATAAAGTATTAGTTCCAGTTATGTGCAAAAGGAACGAACCAATGGGAAGCACTGCACCAGTGTCAGAAACGCTGCAATGCTGCGAGACATTTAATACGAGGAAATGTCAACATCAAGGACTGCAATAAGACAAGCCAACGAACACAAGTGCTTTTTGAAAATCAGCATATCTCTTCAACGGGCAGATTTTTGAAAATTCACTATAAAAGGGTGAGGAATCACATTTAGAAAAGGTTACCTTGCATACCTGAGATAACAAGCATTATTCATATTGTAACCTGCAAAATATTCTCAAGTTATTCAAGCAAAATCCTCAAGCCTAAATCTCGAAGGAAATCGATCCAACACTAAGCTATGAAGGAAAGACAACTTCAAACTGTTGCAGAGGAAACTTTTGAAGAAGCAAAAGGGGTCTACTTGCCAAGGAGGATTGTAGAAAGGTTCAAAGTCGAACCAATCTCAAATTATTGGAGGGCTTTGTGATCAAATCCAAGAAGCTTGAGAAAGTGAGTCAAGTAGCAAAGCAAAGCGCCATGTGAAGTGAAGTAGTCGGAGTCGGACGAAAGCCATTTGTGTGACCAAGGCATCTCGACCGAGTCCCAAAGGGGGCAAGTCAGGTTGTGTGATCAAGACTTGTATCTGGACTGATAACCACTTTGTACTATGATCAGTACTTAGTGGATTTCTCCAGGAGTTGGAGAAGAGAGGAGTAGAAGAATTACCCCATCTTCGAACCTCTATAAAAATTATTGTGTCATTTACATTTCAAAGATTTTATTTCTGCATATCACTTTATATCTGCTGATAATTTGTTATCCAACTGATAAGTAACTAAGTGCTAAAATCAAGTGTTTAAAACAAATTAAAGGGTGTTAAGTCTGTTAGATAAATGTTTTTATCATGATTTTGATGATTTTGTTCGATTTTGTTCAAATAAGTTTTTAAACCAAAACAATGTCCCTAAATGTTGTCTAAATACTTCCGATCGTCTTAAAATGTTTTTACTATTTTTCGAAGTATTTTTTGGAGTTTATTTTCGATAAAAAATTGGACAACACATTTGTTTCAGGCTCGACCGGCCGCCCTATAGGGCAACCCGCACTGAGTTGAGTTTTTTGAAAGAAAATGGGACGTAAAGAAAAAGGGGGAGCGGCGACGTCGACCAGGTGGGCGACCGGTGAGGGCCTGAAACAAATGTGTTGTTATCTCTGCGCGACCGGTCGAACCCCCTGTTTATCAGCAAACTATCCGTTGCGTTTTCAGACAGCTTTTCCCTATTTTGTGGGATGGATTTCTAACAGCTATATTGATCATTTTAAATGGTTTCTTTTGCAGCAAATCACTCCCCAAGGAGGAGCCAATGTCTGGAAATGAAAGTCAAGTCCTCTCCTATAAATAGAGGCTTCATTCAAACAACAAGATACAACACTCTATACAAGCAAAGAGCAATCAAGCATACAATTTCATATATCTTGTTGTATTAGCCTAAGCACTTTCACTTGCACAAATTTGAGGTCTAGGCTTTCAATTCTTGATTACACTTGTACTCATATTGTTTCAATCATTTTTGAGTTGTAATCTTGATTTTGGTCATCATTCAACACAAGACATCCTTGTGAGTATTCATGTGGTAAGAATACACTTGGGTGATCAAGGTGATAGGTGTTTGAGGGTTGTGGTGATCCTCAAAGTGTTGTAAGAGGGTTGTGGTAATCCTCAAGGTAGTGAAAGAGGGTTGTGGTAATCCTCAAGGTGTTGTATTATTTTTTGGTAAATTAATAAAATCTTTTTTTTTTCTTTTTGAAATCCATCCCGGATATACTGGGGTGGTAGAGGATTAGGCCCTAGGTGGGTTGAACCTCTTTAAATCAATGTGTGCTATTTACTTTCCGCACTTTGCATTTCATCTTCACTTGAGTCTTTCGAAAAAGAGGGCAAAATCTGAAAAACCGGGATAATCTATTCACCCCCCCTCTAGATTATTGTAGCCACTTGGACTTACAAAGTCTTCCGCTGAAAATCTCATCACAGCCAAGATAAAGTTTAGACTAAACAACTGAGTTATTCTATCAACATCTCAATCGAGTCTGTTGAGTGGCTAACTCTGCTGGTTAACTAACTTACAAGTGGTATCAAAGCCAAACTCTTTGGCTAGCTCGTTCCGAGTAAAGAGGAAAGATCCATGGCTACAAATGATGCTCATCTCACCACCGGCGCCTCCACCAACAAGCCACCGCTATTCGACGCCAACAACTATGCTTTTTGGAAAGACCGTATGGAGTGCTTCCTACAAGGGTGCGGGTTTGACATTTGGAATGTGGTCATTGAAGGAGTTGATCAACCAACAAAGAAATCGGAGGATGGCACCTTGGCTCCTAAACCTTTCAAGGAGTTTGATGAAAACGACAAAAAGGCTTTCTCTCTAAACGGTAAGGCCTTAAATATTTAGCATTGTTCTCTTACCGCCACCGAGTAAAATCGCATAAGAGGCATAAGGTTGGCACATGAGGTTTGGGAAAAATTGGAGACAATCTATGAAGGGACTAAGAAAGTCAAGCAAGCAAGAAAGACCATGCTTGTTAAAGACTTTGAAAACTTTAACATGTATGATGGCGAAAGCATCTCCAAGATGGTGGAAAGGCTTGACAATATTGTCAATCCTCTTGTGGCCCTTGGTAAAGTCATTTCCGAAGAAGACAAGGTGACCAAGGTATTGAATGCTCTTCCCGGCTCATGGTCCGAAAACGTAACGGCAATCACGGAGGCACAAAATCTTGAGACACTCAAGTTTGACGAGCTTATTGGAAATCTACTCATCTATGAAGTCTATCTCAAGGAGAGGAAAAATTCCAAACCATCCATAAATTAATCGGGTATGCAAATTATTCCTAAAGGTCTTGCTTCTTCTTCTAATAATGCATACTATGATAATGATGATGATGATGAGGAAACGGCCGCACTTGTTCGAAAGTTTGCAAAATTTGTGAACAAAAATAAAGCAAGAAAACCAAGAGATAATGCTTGCTTCAAATGCGGAAAACCCGGGCACTTCATTGCCGATTGCCCAAAGCTCGATGAAGAGGAGCAAAAGAAAAGGAAGCCTTTCACGAAAAAGAAGGCTCTAAATGCGGAGGTCAAAACATTGGATGAACTACTCGAAACAACCGATGAGGAAGGAGAAACCGAACATGGTCTCATGGCCATAGACGATGAAAATAATGAGGTAATAGGGGCTATAACAACAATGGAAGATTCAAAATGGCTCGTGGACAGCGGATGTTCACGCCATATGACCGGGAGGAGAGAACTTTTTACCAACATCAAGTTCCAAGAAGAGGGTATGGTCATGTTCGGCAATGGCAAAGGAAAAATTCTTGGAAATGGAGAAATTGGTAACTCTTCTTTCTCTCTTAGTAATGTTCTTTTAGTTGAAGGGCTTAAGTTTAATTTGATAAGTGTTAGCCAACTTTGTGATTCAAATTATGATGTTTCCTTTAATAAAGAAAAATGCCTTATACTTAAAAATGGTGAAATTATTTGTGAAGCAAATAGAAAAGGCAATCTTTAAAAAATTTGTACAAGTGATTTGGTTAGTCAAAATGTTTCTTGTTTAGTCGCAAATAATGATTTAACTAGTTTATGGCATAGGCGACTTGGACATGTTGAATACAAAAATTTGAAAAATATTTACAAAAATCAACATGTGAAAGGACTACCCAAATTGAATTTTGAAAATCTTGGCTTATGTGACACTTGTCAAAAGAACAAATTAGTTAAAAGTAGTTTTAAGGCCAAAAATGAAATTTCCACAACCAAACCCCTACAATTGCTTCATCTTGATTTGTATGGGGATATTGGTACGGCTAGTCTAAGTGGAAAACATTACACTTTCGTTATTGTCGATGATTTTTCTAGATATACTTGGGCTCTTTTTCTTACCAATAAAAGCGATGCCGTTAATGAGTTTGTTAAGTTGTGTAGACTTATTGAGAATGAAAAGGAAGACACTATCAAGTCTATTCGAAGCGATCGAGGTGGAGAATTTGATGGTGAATTTAGAGTATTTTGTGAAACCAAAAGATATGCTCATAATTTTTCGGCTCCAAGGACACCTCAACAAAATGGAGTAGCCGAAAGGAAAAATCGGACATTACAAGAGATGAGTCGGTCCATGCTCAATGAATTTTCACTTCCAAAATACTTTTGGGCCGAAGCCGTAAGTACCGCTTGCTATGTCATTAATCGAGTTTATATTCGTCCTAAAATGAATAAAACTCCATATGAGCTTTGGAAAGGTAGAACTCCAAATATTAGTTATTTCAAGATATTTGGGTGTAAATGCTTTATTTTGAATACCAAGGACCAATTGGACAAACTTGGTCCTAAGGCCGATGAAGGGATATTTATGGGATATTCAACAAAAAGCAAAGCATATCGGGTCTACAATAAGACTAGTGGAGTTGTCGAAGAATCCATTCATGTCAAATTCAATGAAGCTTCGGGTGTTGAAAGAATACCCAATGATGAAAGTGATGAAGAGGATATTATTGAACCAATTGTTCAAGTTGATATTCAACCGCCTACATCAAATGATCAACCGTCCACTTCAAATGGTCCTCAAGAAGATAAAGGTGATATCTCGGATCTTCCCGTTGCATTGAAATTTAAGGGAGATCACCCAAAAGATCTTATTATTGGTGATCCCCTTGACAAAGTGATGACCCGGAGAAAATTTGCCGAGAAAGCTCTTATTTCTCAAAAGGAGCCTAAAAATGCTGAGGAGGCTATTGAGGATGAGGATTGGTTCCTAGAGATGCAAGAGGAGTTGAATCAATTTGAAAGAAATGATGTATGCGAATTGGTACCTTGACCTCCTTCTCAAACCATAATTGGTATAAAATGGGTATTCCGGAACAAACTTGATGATCAAGGCAACATTGATCGAAATAAGGCAAGGTTAGTAGCTCAATGGTATTGTCAAGAAGAAGGTATTGACTATGATGAAACTTTTGCACCCGTAGCACGTTTAGAAGCTATTCGTATTTTACTTGCCTATTCTTGTTTTAAAAATTTCAAACTTTACCAAATGGATGTTAAATCCGCTTTCTTAAATGGTATTATTCAAGAATAAGTCTATGTAAAACAACCTCCGGGGTTTGAAAATTTTTCTAGGCCTAATGATGTTTATAAACTTAAAAAGGCCTTGTATGGTTTAAAACAAGCACCCCGTGCATGGTATGATAGACCTACCTCTTTTCTTTTGCAAAATGGTTTTATAAGAGGTAAAGTTGATACAACTCTCTTTGCTTTTGAAAAAGGGCAAGATTGTTTACTTGTGCAAATTTATGTTGATGATATTATCTTTGGTGCTACTAATGATTCTTTGTGCAAGAAATTCTCTAAGTAAATGCAAGGTGAATTTGAGATGAGTATGATGGGGGAGCTCAATTTCTTTCTTGGACTCCAAATTAAGCAATGTCAAGAAGGCATATACATCTCACAATCAAAATATACAAAAGAACTTTTGAAAAAGTTCGGTATTGAAGAGGGAAGAACCGTTTCCACCCCCATGGCAACAAATGTCAAAATTGACAAAGATGAAAAAGGTAAGTCCATGGATGAATCAAAGTATCGAGGTATGATTGGTAGTTTACTTTATTTAACCGCTAGTAGACCGGACGTTCTTCATGCCGTATGCCTATGTGCTCATTTTCAAAGCAATCCCAAAGAATCTCATATGAGTGTCGTTAAAAGGATTTTTCGATATTTAAAAGGCACTATTCAATATGGTTTATTCTATCCAAAGAATGAAAATTTTTCTCTTAAAGGCTATAGTGATTCGGATTATGCGAGAAATATTGATGATCGGAAAAGTACTTCCGGATCATGTCAATTTTTAGGCGATTGCCTAGTTTCTTGGTTTTCAAAGAAACAAAACTATGTTTCTCTTTCAACGGCTGAAGCCGAATATATTTCCGCCGCTTTTTGTTGTACTCAACTTCTTTGGATGAAACAAACCTTAGCGGATTACAAATGCTCTTTTGAAAATGTACCTATCTTTTGTGATAATATATCCGCTATCAATATTGCTGAAAACCCGGTTCATCATAACCGTACTAAACATATTGAGATTCGACATCATTTTCTGAGGGATTGTGTTTCAAAACGAAAAATTGAGATATCTTTTGTACCATCTCACGATCAATTAGCGGACATTTTTACTAAACCGCTATCTATCGAGACTTTTGCGTCGATACGAGCTCGGTTAGGCATAATGCATATTGAATGAGGCTTCCGTTTGCCTTTTGCATATTTTTGAAACTTAGGGGCAAAAATCGGATTTTTGGTTGAAAATTCGGATTTCTTCAAAAATGTCAAAACAGTGGGCTAAACAGGTTGAGGCAACCGTCGCCCTCAACATCGATCGGTCGCCTCAACCACGACCGGTCGCCCTAAGCCAATTTTTGGATTAAAGCGGTTATGTCTTCAGCATTCGCCATTTTACCTTATTTTTGCCATTTTTCGTCCCCTTTGCCAAATTCACACAAATTTCACTCAAAATTTATTTTCATGCATTCAATTCACAACTTGGCAATTATATAGCATGTTTATCATCATCATGGCTCATCTTTTCCGATCAAAGGGTAAGAATTTCTCTTCCTTTGCTCAATTGGGTTGGACCCTTGAGTTTATGACCTTCTTGTATAATTCTTGATATTTTTTGCATATGATCTTGCTGAGCTTATTTATTATGTTGTATTGTATGATGTTTGATGTGAATTGGTGATGATTTTTTGTCTTGAAACATTTACAAGGGCTATATACAACCTCTTTTAAATTTCACGCCCACAAAGTGTTCGATAAAATGTCGCAATGAAAATTTCAACTTCTACATGATTCTATTGCTTCCAAAAGCCTTCTCTACTTATTGAGATCATGTTTTGGCATATAAAACAAGTGTATGAACTCTTCATGATACATTTCTCCCATTTTCTTTGGATTTTTAAGCCTAAATTGCTCAACAGTTGATAAACCGACTCTTTTGCACACTAATTGTATGATGTTTTTATCATCCTAACATTCTTTTTGATGATTCCAAAGGGGGAGAAACAGGAAATTGGCTCGTTAGCTAAAAGAAGCTTATTAAAAGCTCGCAATAAAAGCTATAAACTATGACTTCCTACAGCCAAGAACACCTAGTTCATGGCTTGTATTATGGACTCAAGTGCAAATGATTATAAGTATTGTGACAGGGGGAGCTTCTTAGCTCATGATATCTATATGCACCTTATATAAGCTTGTTATAGCTTGTGCTTCTAACTTATAATAATCTTTTGTTTATATGCTCATAGATAGGGGGAGCTTTGTATGAAATGTCTTTAACGGATAGTTTACTTGTAAAACCGGAAAATTTATTTATTTTTCAAATCGTCCTCGAGAAAATTATTTTGGTTTGTAATCATCAAAAAGAGGGAGTTTGTTAGATAAAAATTTTTATCATGATTTTGATGATTTTGTTCGATTTTGTTCAAATAAGTTTTTAAACCAAAACAATGTCCCTAAATGTTGTCTAAATACTTCCGATCGTCTTAAAATGTTTTTACTATTTTTCGGAGTATTTTTTGGAGTTTATTTTCGATAAAAAATTGGACAACACATTTGTTTCAGGCTCGACCGGTCGCCCTATAGGGCAACCCGTACCTGAGTTGAGTTTTGAAACAGAAAATGGGACGTAAAGAAAAAAGGGGAGCGAAGGCGGGGCGGGTCGACCCCTGGGCGACGACGACTGCACAGGGCGACTGACTGGGACCCTCTTGGTTCAGACTTCTCTGTTTCGTAATTTCCTCAAGTCCAACCGGTCACAGCTAAGGGCGACCGGTCACACCCTCCGACCGGTTGACCTGTGTAAAAATTCACAGAATTCAATTTCAATCTTATCTCTGCGCGACAGGTCGAACCCCCTGTTTATCAGCAAACTATCCATTGCGTTTTCAGACAGCTTTTCCCTATTTTGTGGGATGGATTTCTAACAGCTATATTGATCATTTTAAATGGTTTCTTTTGCAGCAAATCACTCCCCAAGGAGCAGCCAATGTCTGGAAATGAAAGCCAAGTCCTCTCCTATAAATATAGGCTTCATTCAAACAACAAGATACAACACTCTATACAAGCAAAGAGCAATCAAGCATACAATTTCATATATCTTGTTGTATTAGCCTAAGCACTTTCACTTGCACAAATTTGAGGTCTAGGCATTCAATTCTTGATTACACTTGTACTCATATTGTTTCAATCATTTTTGAGTTGTAATCTTGATTTTGGTCATCATTCAACACAAGACATCCTTGTGAGTATTCTTGTGGTAAGAATACACTTGGGTGATCTAGGTGATAGGTGTTTGAGGGTTTTGGTGATCCTCAAGGTGTTGTAAGAGGGTTGTGGTAATCCTCAAGGTAGTGAAAGAGGGTTGTGGTAATCCTCAAGGTGTTGTATTAATTTTTGGTAAATTAATAAAATCTTTTTTTTTCTTTTTGAAATCCATCCCGGATATACTGGGGTGGTAGAATATTAGGCCCTAGGTGGGTTGAACCTCTTTAAATCAACGTGTGTTATTTACTTTCCGCACTTTGCATTTCATCTTCACTTGAGTCTTTCGAAAAAGAGGGCAAAATCTGAAAAACCGGGATAATCTATTCACCCCCCCTCTAGATTATTGTAGCCACTTGGACTTACAAAGTCTTCCGCTGAAAATCTCATCACAGCCAAGATAAAGTTTAGACTAAACAACTGAGTTATCCTATCAACATCTCAATCGAGTCTGTTGAGTGGCTAACTCTGCTGGTTAACTAACTTAGTTGTCCTCCAAGTACTTAGTTGTGTATTTAACTATGTAATATTTTAAAAGGACTAAAATCGAAAAGTTGGTAAGGTTTATTCAACCCCCTTCTAAACCTTACTCACACCCCTTGGGACCTACAAGTGGTATCAGAGCGGTTGGTTCATTGAGCCTTCCGCACTGGTTACTGAACAAGATCTCCAATCTTTCAAAGAAGTTTTTAACACTTGCTCTTTCAAAAGCTATTTTTATTCAGCAAAGTTATTATCATGGAAGCAAATTTGACACGCACTCCTATGTTCACTATTGAGGAATTTGATGACGGAAAATTCATATGCGAGCTCTCATCTATCCGCTTTACATGATGAAATGTGGATAGTGATAGAGGATGGGCCACTGCAAATCGAAAGTGAACACAATTGTCTGCAGAGCCGCTTGGTGAAGGAGGAGGAAGTCGCTTCAACGAAGCAAGACCAGCCCTGATTGAGAAACTAAGGACTGAATGGGCAAACGAGGACAGAAGAAGATACAACTTGGACAATGTGGCCAAGGACATACTTTACAAAACCTTGGACAAAGCAATGTTAAATAAAGTCAAATCTTGTCAAACAACAAAACAAATCTGGGATAAATTAACTTTAATTTGTGAAGGATCTGAGCAAATTAAAGAAAACAAATTGTCCGTTGCAGTACAAAAATTTGAAAATTTCAAAATACTTGCAGGTGAAACCTTGGATCAGCTGGATGCTCGATTCACTGAGATCACAAATGAATTATCCGCACTTGGCAAAGAATATACACAAAAGGAAATGTGTATGAAGATTCTGAGAAGACTCCCAGCTGAATGGGAAATGAAGGTCATGGCCCTGAGACATTCAACGAACCTCACAACAACATCCAACCATGAGCTATTCTTAGACCTCAAAGCCTTCGAGTTTGAGCTGAGAAGAAAAGATCAAGAGGAGACAGCTGTACCCAAAACAGCTGCACTTATGGTCAAGGATGGGAAGAGAGCTGAGATGAAGGAAGCCATTGACCAGGAGGAAATTGCCTTGATGGTTAAAAGATTCAACAAGTTCTTCAACAAGAACTATAAAAGAAACAAGGGTGAATCCTCTAGGAGACATTCAGCTCTCTCCAAGTCAAGGGAAGATAGGCCAACCAAGAGAGCTGAGCATCAAAAAGTTGAATATCAGAGAGCTGATAACCCATGAATGGAAAGAACTGATCAAAGAGCTGAGAACCTGTGTTGGAACTGTAGACAACCAGGACACTTTGCTATTGACTGTTCATATCTTGTAGTCAATAAATAAAGGAATGAAGAAGAAAGAAGAGTCTTCAGAGAAAGAAGACAAGAAAAGAAAAAGGCTATGTTGGCTGCTGAGACTGTTGAGACTGCTGAGTCAAAAGAAGTAGCAGACTCAGAGAGTAGTGAAGCTGACTACTCAAGTGATTCTGAAGAAGAAGCAATGATCTGTCTAATGGCTAAAGAACAAGATCAACCTGACCAAGAAGATGAGGTACACTCTAACTCGTCTCACTCAGATTCTAGTGATAGTGATTGTGACACACACACTTCATCACCCACTGATCTTTATGATTCATTATGCAAAATGATGAAAGACTTTGAGCACATTAAATCCTCACACACACTATTAAATGAGGAAAACAGCCAGCTCAAAAGCCAAAACTCACAGCTGATTAAGGAGCTGAGTACTCTAAGTCACATAGCTAATGAGAACAAAGAGCTGAAGGCTGAAAATGCAAAACTAATAGCAGAGATAGCTGCTATAGAAAAGAGGGAAAATAATCTCAAAAATATGATTGCATCATTTACAAAGGCATCTAAATCATTGGATGACCTTATTATGAGCCAAAAAGAGTGTGGAGATAAAACTGGCATAGGATTCAATTCCTTTGCACACAGTAAAACTCCCAGAGTAATTTTGGAAAAAGGATCTTCAAGTAATGAAGCATCTCAAAAATCCAAGACACCAAATGTTGCACCCACATTCACTCCAAAGCACAATCACAAACAAATTGGCCTTGGATATAAAGAAAAAAAAAAAAATGATTGAGTATCTTTGAGAGGCGGTGAGAAGAAATCCAGCAGAGTTCCTCAGCAAACTCCAAATAGGAAGTACTCTGTAAGAAGAAACAGAGCTACCAGAAACCCCAGAAGTTTCATAAAAGAAACACATATGATGGGAATGGTAGAAACTACCTGAGCCAAGCTGATTGGAATAATGTGAAATATCAGCAAAGATCTAGGGAATATAAGCCCAAATGGCAAAGGCCTAGAACTCAGCAAAGGTCATTCCAAAGGCAAAAGAGCTATCATCAGCACACACATGCACCCAGGCACTACACTCAGAAATATCACAGCTACCTAAAGAAGGCAATTGCTAAAACATACACACAGGAATACAGACAAAAGAGACAGATGTATGAACCTAATGCTCCCAAGCAATTTGCCAAAGTGAGTTATGATTATGGCACAGATAGATGGCAACCTCTTAGAGTCAAGTCATTTGGCTATAGGTTGGTTGGATCATCTTACAAAGATTAACCCCTCGGGGACCCGGACAAGCATGGGTACCTAAAAACTAATTTCCTTGATTGCGGGTTCAAGGGCAGTGAGTGCCAAGGAACCTGGTACATGGATAGTGTCATTCCCGGACACATGACAGAAACAAGAAAAATCTGTCAAAATTCAAGGAGATTAGAGGCGCAAAAGTCATATTTGGAGGAAATGAAGCTCGGGGAAATAAGAGGCCTTTGGATCCATCAAGAAAAATGGATTAGAAATCACAGTTGTTGCATATGTTGAAGGTCTCAACTTCAACCTGTTAAGCATCAGCCAACTCTGTGACAAGGGCTATAATGTTGGATTCAATATGGGAGTGTGCCAAATTAAAGACACTGAATCAAATGAAGTAGTGTTGAAAGGATCCAAACAAAAGAACATGTATGTGGTAGACTGGTCGACTACCACACCAAGCACTTGTCTGTTAGCAAAGAGTACAGTCGAATCAAGTTGGTTGTGGCACAAGAAGCTGAGTCATATGAATTTCAAGACAATTAACAAGCTTGCAAGGAGTCATCTTGTGGAAGGACTGCCAGACTCAGTATACAAGAAAAAAAGTGTTTGTGATGCATGACAGATGGGAAAGCAAATCAAATCATCATTCCAAGAGAAGTCCAGTCCATCTTCAACAAGGATATTGCATCTATTGCATATGGATTTATTTGGTCTAGTTGAGCCAGCTAGCATAAGTGGAAAGAAATACACTTTAGTAGTGGTGGATGATTATTCAAGATATACATGGACAATCTTCATGTGTAAAAAGAAGGAAACTTTGCAGAAGTTACCTCAACTGATGAGAAGAGTCAAACCATTATAAAGATAAGGTCTGATAGAGGAACTGAGTTTGTCAATGGAATAATTACTCAGTACTGTGTTGAAAATGGTATTGCTCATGAATTATCTGCAGCAAGGACTCCAAAGCAGAATGGAGTAGCAGAAAGAAGAAACAGAACTCTCAAGGAAGCTGCAAGGACCATGTTAGCTGAAGCTGGGTTGCCCAAAAGATTTTGGGCTGAGGCCATCAACACTGCCTGCTATACTCAAAATAGATGCATGATTAACAAACAGCTGACAAAGACTCCCTATGAAATATGGACAGGGAGAAAGCCAAATGTTGGGTATTTTAGAATATTTGGATGTAAAGGCTTCATCCACAACAATGGAAAGGATAATCTAAAGGCTTTTGATGTTAAAGCTGATGAAGGTATCTTTTTGGGATACTCAGCTAAAAGTAAAGCCTACAGAGTGTTGAACAAGAGGACTATGGTCACAGAAGAGTCTATCCATGTGGTTACCTAATGTAAATGGAGAAGACATTGAAGAGTTAGATGATACGCTGAATCAGCCAACTATGCAGAAGAGTCCCCATGTTGAAGCTGAAGCTGGAGCAATCAATCAAGATGAAGATGAGACTGCTGAGTCTCAAAGACAGCTGGAGAATCTGCAGCTAAATGATGATGAAAGAGCTGCTCAAGACACACGCTGCAAGACGACTAAATCCAACTGATTTACTTCAACCTGATGTGAGATAGCTGAGAGACCATCCACCAGAGTTAGTCATTGGAAATGTGAGAGATAGTGTAAGAACCAGATATAGAGCTCAACAAAAAGCAATGTTCACTTATTTTATTTCCCAAATAGAGCCAAAAGATTTGTCACAAGCATTAGATGACACACATTAGATTCAAGCCATGCAAGAAGAGCTGAATCAGTTTGAAAGAAACAAGGTATGGGAATTGGTGCAAAGACCAACCCATCAAAATGTTATTGGCACAAAATGGGTTTTCAGAAACAAGATGAATGAAGAAGGTTCTGTGGTAAGAAACAAAGCAAGATTGGTAGCCAAAGGGTATTGCCAAGAAGAATGAATAGATTTTGATGAAACATTTGATTCTGTTGCAAGACTAGAAGCAATAAGGATGTTTCTTGCCTATGTTGCACTCAAGAACTTTATTGTATATCAAATGGATGTGAAAAGTGCATTTTTAAATGGATTGTTGGAAGAAGAAGTCTATGTTGAGCAACCTCCAGGTTTTGAGCAGAAGACCATTGGAGATAAGGTGTACAAGCTCAAGAAAGCTCTATATGGATTGAAACAAGCACCTAGAGCATGGTATGATACATTATCTCAATTTCTGACAGATAATGGATTCACCAAAGGCAAAGAGGACAGAACACTCTTCATAATTCAAGATGGGGAGAGTATATTGCTTGTTCAAATATATGTGGATGACATCATTTTTGGATCCACAAACAAAGAGTTGTGTGATAAATTCTCAAACCTCATGCAAGGCAAATTTGAAATGAGCATGATGGAAGAGCTGGCATTCTTCTTAGGACTCCAAGTTAAACAGCTGAAGGATTGAACCTTTATAAGTCAAACAAAGTACACCAGAGATTTAATGAAGAAATTTGGTATGGAAGAGAAATCTTCTATGAAAATACCAATGAATACATCAGTCAAGATGGGTATGGATGCAGATGGTAAAGTTGTAGATCAAACAAGATACAAAGCACTTATTGGATCACTGCTCTATCTAACAGCAAGCAGGCCAGACATCACCTTTGCAGTAGGTGTATGTGCAAGATTCCAATCTGCTCCAAAGAAAAGTCACATGACTGCAGCTAAGAGAATCCTAAGATATTTGAAGGGATGCCAAGAAGTTGGCTTATGGTATCCAAAGGAAGGTGGATTCAAGCTTATTGATTACTCAGACTCTGACTATGCTGGATGTAGAGTTGACAGGAAGAGTACTTCAGGAACTTGTCAAATGCTTGGAAACAGATTGGTTTCCTGGTTTAGCAAGAAGCAAAACTCAATAGCCACATCCCACGGTCAAGCAGAGTACATAGTCTGCGGGCGATTGTTGTGCCCAAGTCTTATGGATTAGACAACAGCTGAGAGATTATGAAATTGAAGAAAAAGAGATTCCAATTATGTGTGATAACACAAGTGCTACTGCAATCACTCAGAATCCTGTGTTGCATTCAAGAACAAAGCATATTGATGTCAGATATCATTTTATAAGAGATCATGTTGAAAAGAAAGACATCACTTTGGAATATATCTCAACTGATAAACAGTTAGCTGACATATTCACCAAACCCTTATGTGAATCAAGATTTGAAGAATTTAAGCATGAGCTAGGGTTAATTGAGTTGAGTTGATATTCAGAAGACTCAATGAGAAGAGATGTAACGTGAAAAGATGAAAAATGAGCAGATCTCATGAATAAGCCGAGTGAACCAGTCGTATCGGAAAGTCAGCTGTATCGAGTCAGCTGACAGCTGAGTCACTATACGGATAGAGAAAAGAAGAGTTGAGTCATTTGTGTAGTGAGCTAAGTCATTTACGAGCTAAGTGACAAAAACGCAGTCGTTTTTAATGAGCGGGAATGTTTTTAAGGATGACGTCAGTGTAATAATGACGGGTACAGTCAAAAGCTGCACAGTAAGCATATGATTGGATATAAATGCTGCCGCATTAAATGCGAGAAATTAAATGCAATGTGACGTGCTAAATCTGAGTCGTTGATCTCGATCAAATTTCAAAATCCAAAAACCCGTCCTTTCATAACCCTTATATACTCATTCTTTCAGTTTTCTCTCTCACACTTAAAATTGTTCATCTTCAAAAATACGAAAGCAAGTCTCCTTTCTCTCGAAAACCCTACCTGTTCTCAAAGCAAGTTGATCAAGATTTAATCGGTAAAATCTTCTAGAAATGGCACCAAAGACCGATTTCATCAAGTTATCAAAGCAAATCCACTCAGGTTCCTCAGTGGATTTCAAAGGCATGATTAAGCAGGGTTCGGATCCAACCCTTGTGAAGAAAATAGCAGATATGTTGGAAAAATCTGGGCTTAAGGCCTTTTTGACGATAGAATACTCGCACACCTACCTAGAAGAGGTGGCGCAGTTCTATGTGAACGCCGAGGTGCAGGACGAAGGGATTAAGTCCTCCGTCCACCGCAAGAACATCATGATCACCACTAAAGACCTTGCAGAGCACTGCTTATTACCGTCGGAGGTATGACGGAGATATACGAAGCTGATGTGGACTTGGCTGCTGCATGGAAAGAAGTAGCCAAACCCGAGTGTGCTGCAAAAGTAGTCTACACAGCTGACAAGAAATTGTTGAAGGACGACTATCACAAGCAGATGGATGTCGTCTCAAAATCTGTGGATATGAAGTTTGGCAATTTCAATCAACTGTCAAAGACTAAGCTGATCGTCATGGTTGCGATCGTGCAAGGGAAGAAAGTTAACTGGGATGAGTTCGTATACAGCAGACTCTGCCAGAACATTGCGAATAAGTCATTCAAGGAGGATGGATCCTTTGGAGAATCACTCGGCTATGACCTAGTTATTGGCCACTTGATGGAAGTGAAGGGCATTCCCCTTGAGCATGGAAAGCCATTCCATGTAAACAAGAAGATGTTTAGGGCTAACCTTTCAGGAGCCCAGAAAAGAGCCCATGCGAAGAGGGCAGACACAAGCGAGGGGGAATCAGCTGACCCCGAGGAAACAGATGTTGCCTCCCCTCCGAAGAAGAAAGCTGCCCATGCAGCTGCAAAGAAGATAGTTGCCCCTGCAGCAAAGACAAAAGACGCACCTTCCCCTGCAGCCGTGTCTCCTGCCCACACAGCCGAGGCGGAGAAGGAACCCCAAATACCTTCTTCGACCATCAAAAAGAAGAGGACTGCCAAGCCAAGAAAGGCAGCTCCTTAGTCAAAGAAAGATGCACCAGCCCCGCCGCCAAGGAATCTGAGGAAGAAGTATCTGGACCAGAACTTCCTCTGGTAAGGACAAAAAGAAGAAGAAGACTCACCAAGCGCTCGGAGCTTGAGAAGACAGCTGAGTCTGCCACTCAGATGGAGAAAATCTCTAAGACTGCTGAAGAAGTGCAATCTCCAGAAGTTATTGATGAAACAGCCAAGTCTCCTGAGGCCGATCAGCAGAGGCAAATAGAAGACCCAGTTGTGGATAGAATAGCTGAGGAAGAAGAGGCAGCAGAGACAGCAAAATCTCCTGATGAAAGAGTTGTGTCTCCACACCCCCGATCTTTCTTTGAAGGAGCGAGCAAAGAGAGTTTGTTGCCTTCCATTCCTGAAAAGGAAGGGCAACAAGGAGAGGATGAAGATGATGATATAATCATGTATTCTTCATTATACCCAGACATCCAGAATCGTCTGAGAGCATGGAGAAAATGGAAGTTGAGTCACTCAAGGGTGCAATTTGAACACCCTGAGTATATTGAGGAAGAAGAGGATCTTTTCAAGCTTCTTGAGATTGACACTGTACTGCAGGCCCTGGATGAGGATAATCGCATAAATATGCTGCAAATTCGCAAGGAGCAAGAAAAAGCCAGAGCAGCTGAGGAAGCAGAAGCTCGTGAGAAAGCCAACATTTGTCCTCTCACTGGGACCAGCGACCATACTCATCCTCACATTGATATGCTTTCGAAAAGTTGGACATGCAGCAAGCCATGCTGGAATCTAGAATAATGCATGAGCAACAGCTGAGGGAAGGACCAGGAGAATCTTCTAAATCTCAACTGGAGATTGATCTGTTGGGAGTGGTACAGCAGATTTCCACAGTTATTGCTGCAACCGCTTCCCCAGTTCACTCAGAGGACGGATCTAAGGGACTTGGCGATGACACTGGGAACTTGGGCACCCAAGTTGAGCCAACCCCTGTTGAAGGTGTCTTACCACCTGCCCCCATGGCTGAACACTCAATGGAAACAGCCGGGAGTCTGGAGCAGAATGACCCCACCATCAGTCACTCAGCTGGTGCGCCAGCTGAGCGGGAAACTCACTCCACTGCAGCTATGTCAGAGGATGCTGCAGATGACTCCACAATGAAGGAATGAGGCGAAGTGGAGAAAGAGAAAGAAAAAGAACAACAGCAAGTTGTCACTGACGAAGCTCGGACAGTTAAGTCTGTCTCAGCTGAAGTGCCAACAGCTTTGCAGGTTGAGGACGCTGCTGATGCAGTCAAGGCACAGGATGAATCTGCCCCGGGAGTTAACACTCTAGGCAATAAAAGTGCAATCCAAGGAGTTGAGACTCCTGTGGATGCCACTGCAGAAGACCCTAAGACAGTTGCGTCTGTCGAAGGGAATGTACAAGGCCTTGCTGCAGTTGAGACTGCAGGAGGTAATGAAGGCCCAATGGAGGTTGAGACTTCCCTGGGTAAAGAGATAGAAATGCAGAACATCCCTCCCGTTCATATTGAAGAATCTGAGAAGGAGATTAGTGCTCTTCATGATTCCCAAGACAACCCTGACATATCATTTCTGGGATCTGAAAATGAAGCTGAGTCCACCCCTGCTGCACATCAAAAAGACTCAGCTGAGGATGTTCTTCCATGTACGAGTAAGCCAGATTTCAAAGCTGCTCCTCAAACATTAAATTTTGATGATGAGCCAAGCCCTCAAGTCTCATCATCTTCGGATGATGCTACTGATATGGCCGAGGAACAGCAAACTCAAAAGGACAAACCAAAGCTGAGACCGAATAAAGTTGTTAAGACAGTGAGGCTCGGCCAGTGGTCAATACCATCAAAGGCCCCACTGAATCACAATCAGCAACGCGAGCAGCTTCGAGTCTGCAGGAGTGAACACCTCGTGCAAAATTACTCAAGTGCGAGACAATGCATATGAAGAAGTGTTTCCTTTCTCTCACGAGCTGCCCGTACTCGAAGAAGAGACTGCAAGAGAACAGAAGCTCTACACCGTCCAAGAAGACCCCATTATTCCGACTGATTCAATTGTGCCAGCTGATTTCAACTTCGATGCAGAGTGGCCGGCAACTGACTGAAGTCAGACAGCTGAGATGCGTGAAATCTTCAAGAAGATCTGTGAAGAAATTGAGAAGATTGAATGGCACCAAGCCTCTCTCGACATGCGCCTGGACAACAGAGATGCCACTCTCACAGCAGACTTGAGAGGAGTGGTGGTCAGAATAAGGGAATGGTCTCAACAGCAGAGTGCCATGCGTCTCGAGCAGGTTCGCTACTTCAAGGCACTATACAACCGAATGCCGATCCGGGAGGCCGACAATCGACATGAAGGCGAGGATGCAGACCTATATGGAGAGATTGCATGCCTCCCATACAACTGAGATGGAATTGCTGCGTGAATTTCATCGAAGAGAACTTCTGTGCATCGAGGAGAATATGAATGTCAAATTCAGCCTTCTTATGGCTGAAATGAAACTGGTGGCAGCCGAGTCCAAAGCCACCCGCTCAGAATTTCGAACAAAGATACTCGCATGAGACTCAAGCAGAGTCGGCTATCGCCAGATGGACTTCATGCTTGTTGGGATGTTTCCAGGGGTTCCTCTCTCCTTTGATGATGCCAAAAAGGGGGAAGAGGAATACCTGAAGATGTTGAAGGAGACAGTTGTTGAGAAGGAAAAGGAGACAGTTGTTGTAGAGAAGAAAGACACAACTGTTGAGAAGAGGAAGGAAAAAGGAAAAGCTATTGAGGGGGAAAGGTCAAAGGATGTCACATTAATGCCTGCTGAAACCCCTCAGCAAGGTCATGTCACAGCTAGCATAATCAGCAAACTTCCTGTGACTCTGCCGTTCTATCACTCTGTTGTGCCAATGTCTCATAAGAAAAAGATTGTAGAAGCAGAGATGGAGGATTTCGACAAGAGAATGGATGCCCGTGTTGAAGAAATGTTGAAACAATTCGGAGGCATTCCGGCAGGAAAAGATACAGATGCCATTCCAGATGACGGACAAGAGCCAAGATCTATTGAAGAATTCAAAACTCTTGAGTACGAAGGATATTTCAAAAACATGTCCATAGCCCAAGCCTGGGGACTTGTATCTTTGGGAGAAAGGTCGAAAGTGTGCGAAGAAGGCGAATGAGCGACAAACTATTAGCAGTCACTCTACTGGTAAGAAGAAGACTCCGGTACAATATACGCCCAGAAGAGAAGGAAGAAGTGGTGGAGGTGGAGGTTTTAAACCTAGACCTCTACCCAAAAATATTGAATATGTAGATCCAGGCAAGAAAGGAAGGATCTACTGGGCTGGATATGATGCTATAGCCAATCCGGAAGTGGAGAGGAAAAATGCTGAGTATGTCAAAAGAATCGAAGAAGAAAATAAAAGGCAAACTCAACTGTGGCAAGAAAGACAGGAAAGAAAAAGAAAAGATGAAGCTGCGAAGAGAGCTTACGAAAAGAAGAAAGCAGCTGAAGATGAAAAGAAGAGGAAGAGAGCTGACAAAAACAGAGCTGAAGAAGAAAGAAGGAGGCAGGGAAGGCGATGAAGTGTTGCTGCTAACCCCTTCATGTATTTTACTTTTGTAAATACATATGTATGTAAGTCTTCTGTACATTTAATGAAAAATCTGTATTTTGCGTAGATATAAGTATGCTCTGATTGCCATGATACACTTTGTAAACAGTTGTGTAAAAGACAAGAATGTTATGATCAATAAAAAGATTGATTCTACGCATACATTCCTTGTTACTGCTTTGTCTGTATGTATCTTTGTTGTTTGCATATTGTTTGTATGTATTTAAGTTTTGGCATCATCAAAAAGGGGAAATTGTTGGGAAATTTATTGTTTAGATTTTGATGAATGCCATGTAAAACTTAGACTAGAAAGTTGGCACCCCATTTTCCTTGAAATTTGTATTGTAATAGATAGGGCTGTATGAGCTGAGTCAAGTTAGCTATGCCTGGGAATACAAGAAGTCAACTGAAGACTAGAATGAAGACTCCATTTGTGAAGCAAATTTGAGTGTGGCAAGGAAGAGATGTCAAGAACTCGACTGAAGGAGTATCGGCTGTGATACAACTGTATGAAGAGTCAGTCAAGTCAACTCAAGAAGCCAAGTCTCAAAGTTGAAGTGACAGATGAGTCATCCGTTGATTGGAAGCTAACTCAAAGTCACCTGGGGAATAAAGGACTGCAGTCAAGTCAAGACAACTGAACGAGATCCGTTGATTAAAGTCAAGAATGTTACTCAGAATAGTAAGCTACTAAAGTTGTCAGAGATAAAGTATTAGTTCCAGTTATGTGCAAAAGGAACGAACCAATGGGAAGCACTGCAGCAGTGTCAGAAACGCTGCAATGCTGCAAGACATTTAATATGAGGAAATGTCAACATCAAGGACTGCAACAAGACAAGCCAACGAACACAAGTGATTTTTGAAAATCAGCCTATCTCTTCAACGGGCAGATTTTTGAAAATTCACTATAAAAGGCTGAGGAATCACATTGGTAAAAGGTTACCTTGCATACCTGAGATAACAAGCATTATTCATATTGTAACCTGCAAAATATTCTCAAGTTATTCAAGCAAAATCCTCAAGCCTAAATCTCGAAGGAAATCGATCCAACACTAAGCTGTGAAGGAAAGACAACTTCAAACTGTTGAAGAGGAAACTTTTGAAGAAGCAAAAGGGATCTACTTTCTAAGGAGGATTGTAGAAAGGTTCAAGGTCGAACCAATCTCAAGTTATTGGAGGGCTTCGTGATCAAATCCAAGAAGCTTAAGAAAGTGAGCTGAATTAGCAAGGCAGCCGCCCTGTGAAGTAATTGAGTCAGACGAGAAGTAAGCTATGTGACCAAGGCATCTCCAGACTGAGTCCCAAAGGAGCAAGTCAGTTGTGTGATCAAGACTTGTATCTGGACTGATAACCAATTTATACTCTGATCATTACTTAGTGGATTCCTCCAGGAGTTGGAGAAGAGAGGAGTAGAAGAATTACCCCATCTTCGAACCTCTATAAAAATTATTGTGTCATTTACATTTTAGCATTTTATTTCTGCATATCACTTTATATCTGCTGATAATTTGCTATCCAACTGATAAGTAACTAAGTGCTAAAATCAAGTGTTTAAAACAAATTAAAGGGTGTTAAGTCTTCCGCTGAAAATCTCATCACAACCAAGTTAAGGTTTAGACTAAACAGCTGAGTTATTCTATCAACAGCTCAATCAAGTCTGTTGAGTGGCTAACTTTGTTGGTTAACTAACTTAGTTGTCCCCCAAGGACTTAGCTGTGTATTTAACTCTGTAATATTTTAAAACGTTTATTCAACCCCTCCTTCTAAACCTTACTCACACCCCTTGGGACCTACAAGCCGCATCTCAGGAGAAGAGTGACCCCACCACTGTTCACTCAGCTAGTGCGCCAGCTAAGCGGGAAACTCTCTCAACCACAGCAGGGTGGGAGGATGCTGTGGGAGACCAAACTCAGAAGTTATGAGGCGAAGGAGAGAACATCACTTAACAGCAGAGTGACATTAACGACACTCGGACAGTTGAGTCTGTCTCAACTGAGATGTCAACTGCTTTGAAGGCCGATGAAGCTGCTGTCGCAGCTAAGGCAAATGAGGAGTTGAGACTCTGGGTCGTGAAATTGCAATCCAAGGAGTTGAGACTCCGATGGATGCCACCATAAAAGACCCTAAGACAACTGAGTATGTCGAAGGGATTGTAGAAGGCCCTACAACAGTTGAGACTGCTGGGGGTAATGAAGGCCTAAGGGAGGTTGAGACTTCCTAGGTAAAGAGCAAGGAGAACAGATTATTCCTCAACTTGAAGGAGCTGCTGCAGAAGAGGAGATCAGCGCCCTTCATGATTCCCAAGAGCACATTGATACGTCATTTTTGGGATCAGAGGATGAAGCTGAGTCCACACAACATGAAGATCCAACGACGGACAAAGCTAAAGATGTTCTAAAATCTCAGAGCTAAGTCAGTGATAAGACGGTTCGAATGAGATTCAATTTTGATGATGAGCCAACTCCAAAGGCCTCATCATCCTCCGATGACGCTGATGAATCAGCTGAGGACCAGGTTACTCAATATGAAAAACCCACTGAGACTGAGGAGGTTGTCAAGACAGCTGAGGCTCAGTCAGCTGAGCAAACAATCTCAACTGCTCTAGCTTGAAGCAGTCACGCGTGCGAGCTACCAAAGTTGCAAAGCAGCGATGCGACTCCTACAAACTCAATCGCAGGTTTTCACAGTTGCACCAACATCTGCCGATGACGCTGCCGCAGCTGAGGCATAGAGAGCTGGATCATTGCAGGAATTTCAGAGTCAAGACCCCAAAGGTGAAGCCTCAGGGATACCATTCGTTCGCAATGACGTTTTTGAGGATATATTCCCGTTCACTGCTAAACTGCCCGACATGGAGGATGAATCTGCCGCAGAACTAAAGAAATATACCGTGCAAGAAGAGCCCGTCATTCCTACGGATACGATTATGCCAGTGAACTTTGATTTCGATGCAGAGTGGCCAGCAGCCGGGTCAAATCCGATAGCTGAGTTCCGTGAAGCCTTCAAGAAGATATGTGAAGAGATTGAGAATATGGAATGCCATTAGGCATCTCTGGATTTGAGATTGGACAATCGGGACGCTACTCTCGCAGCAGATTTGAGAGGAATCATTGTTCGTATAAGGGAATGGGCTGCACAACAGACAGCGATGCGTTTGGAGCAGGTTCGTTAATTCAAGGCCCTATTTGCCAAAATGCTAGTATGGAGTTGATGAGTGTAAAATATACGTGTATTTTGGGGCTTAAAATAATACGTAATTGATGCATTTGCACGCATATTTACTATGTTTTTACTTGGTTTCCTTTAAAGGGCATGATATTGTGTATTCTTGTAATTCTTGCAGGAAACGGAGCTTAAAATGAAGAAATATCAGTTGGGAGGCTCGGATAAGATTGCCGAATGCAAAGAGAAGATCAAAACGACGGAAAAAGTGAACAAAATCACTTCACATGGCCAGACCGTGTGGTGTCATATGGCCGTGTGGAGTGGTGGTGTGAAAATCACACGGTTGTGTGAAGAAGGAAAGAAAACAGGGGGTGGAACCAGGCCCACACGGACAAACCATGTGAAGCTCACACGAGCATGTGGAAAAGGCCAAAAAACCACACGGTCGTGTGGTTCCACACGGCCAGGCCGTGTGGGATGCTGCCAAATGCGTTTTTCGGAGTTCTCATCCCGTTCAAACTCTACAAGTGACCTCTCCAAACATCTATAAAAGGGGACCGAGTTTTGCACGAAAAATCATCACTCTCTACATAGAAAACACATCAAATAACACAGGAACGAAAGAATTGAAGAGCTACTGATAGCAAAAGGCTAGGTCGCGAAGAACACCACAAGGCTTTCGCATCTAGGGAGCACAAGAGCTTCGAGGGCTTGGAAGGGGAATTCATCCTGACAACAAGGGGTTTTCTTTCTATGTCTAAGAGCTCTTGTCTGTGCTTATATGATATCATAATATTGATTCGGATTTGTGTATAAGTTCGTAATCAATGTTTGGCATATTTCTGGGATCTTAGGGGCATAACTGACATTGTGGATTTGTATTAAATATGATTATTTGTTTTCTTAATTAATTCATGCGTTCTATTTTTGAATGTTAAGTTGGTTTTATACCAACGTATTGAGTATTCTAGACTGAGATTTTGTGTAGTTTTCGGGTATTTTTAGTGTCGTTTGAGTCGAATATATATAATTAGTGTCGTTTGAGAGTCGGGACTGATCTTGATAGCCGAAATTGGTTAAAAACAATGAAAAATGTGTTTGGGAGGTGAAGATCGCATTTTAGAAGCGGAAAAATAGAAAAATATCGCGCAAGGACGAGCACCGCAGTGCCAAACCCCCACCCCCCCGCCGCAGTGCGGGGGCCAAAATCGTACAGCCCAGGAAGCGGTCACAGCGCGCGACCGGGCAGCAGGGACGATGCACAGGCACGCTGCAGCGTGCCATTTCCAGCGCTGCAGCGCGCGACGACGGGGCTAAAATCTGGGCTTTTATTTTTGGGCCTTTTGACGCAATTTCAAGGGTTTCGACTTATAAATACACCACGGAGTCGTATGGGACAGGGGTCGGACATTATTTTGAGCACAACGCAAGGCAAGAGACATAGAGCGAAGGTTCAAGACGGCAATTAGAGGCACTTCTCGTCTGGACACATAGAGAATTCCTTCTCTTTTCTTCTCAATCCTTTCTTTGATTTTTTTTGTCAATTTTTGAGATGTATAATTATTTCTTTACGAGTTTTTGTACATACAATATGAGCTAAACCCATCTTTCTAGGGGATTGATGTAACTTACGTTTGAACCTATGTTTTGATTTCCAGTTTATGAAATTCGCATATTATTTAATCTATTTGTGCTATTTGATTTGATTGCATCTGAATTATCTGATCAATAATTTAGATTGTTTGGTGTGTTTGATTTAACGCTCGAGAGAGGTAATAGAACGCCTGGCCATAGAATAGCACAACCTAGGGTTTCATAGAATCGAGAGATTTTTGAAGCCTGTGATAGAATATTCATTGAGCGTATTAGAGTTTAATTTATGATTTTTATAGAGATATCGAAATCCAAAATTGGAACCTAGAATCACTTGGCACTCGAGAGAGGAAGTGATAAATGGTAGGAATATTGGCTTATAGATTGATAACTTGTGATTAATAAGCTGGAGTGAAAACATAGGGGATAACTAGGTGAAATAAACCCTCTAGAATTCATATCTTAAGTGTTTGATAAATTATCTGAACCAATTTGTTAGTTTAATTTTAGTTTATTTTTAGTTTAATAAATCTTCATCTCTTTTCGATTTCTAGATAGAGTTAAGCTATTTTAATTATAGTACTTAGTATAAAATTCGATAACAATCCATATGGAGACGATAACCCTACTTTCAAAACTATACTAAAACTTGACACCTTACGCTTGCGGTAAGAATTTCACGATCAAGTTTTTGGCGCCGTTGTCGGGGATTGTTTTATCTTATTTTAAACTAATACTATTACCAAGTAGTCTTAATACTAATCTAGACTAGTTTAGGAATTATAATTTCGTATTTCTCATTGATTTATTTGTTTATGCGAGATTCTGAAAATACTAATTTGCTTCATTTTGATCCAGAGATTGAAAGGACACTTCGAGCAATCCGAGCAGCAAAGCGAGCAGAGAATCGAGCAATGGCAGAAGGCGGAGACAATGAGAATAACGGAAATCGGGTCGTGAATGTAACAACACAGCCCGAGGCACCAGAAAGGGCAATCCGGGATTACTTTCTGCCGACCGTGAACCCAAACTACTCCGGAATTGTGCGCCAGCCCATAAATGCAAATAATTTCGAATTGAAACCGGGCCTCATAAGCATGATTTAGCGGAATCTGTTTGGGGGGAGCCCAGTGGATGATCAGAATACACATCTGGCCATGTTCTTGGAAATTTGCGACACCATCAAGATGAATGGTGTGACTGATGAGGCTATTAGATTGAGGATTTTCCCATTTTCACTCCGGCATAAGGCCAGGCAGTGGTTTACGACGTCCCCTGGGAGTATTACTTAGTGGGATGATCTGACTCAAAAATTCTTAGCAAAATTTTTCCCTCCCAGCAAGACACTCCAACTAAAGAGCGAGATAGCCCAGTTCCAACAGATTGATTTTGAGCCGTTATACGAAGCTTGGGAGCGATTTAAAGATCTATTGTGGAGATGCCCACAGCATGGCTATGCAGACTGGCAGAGAGTTTAGTATTTCTACAATGGGCTGAATGGGCATACGAGGACGATACTAGATGCGGCATCAGGAGGTACATTGATGGCTAAAACTCCAACTGAGGCCTTACTTATACTTGAAGAAATGGCCACAAACAGCTATCAATGGCCCTCCAGAGATCGCCGGCCGAAGCTTGATTGCGGTGTTCTTGAGCTTGGTACAATGTCAGCTTTGGCAGCTCAAATCTCGAGTCTGACAAAGCAATTGGCAATCATGAATACCGGCAGAACACCACAACAAGCCGCACTCCTACCCGCAGTCGTTCACACAGCCGCCACTCACGAGACCGATCAAGTCAATTATGTGAATAACCGGGATTTTAATAACCGAGATAATTCATTACCAACTCATTATCACTCAGGACTTCGCAATCATGAGAATCTCTCTTATAGCAATAACAGGAACGTATTGAATCCACCTCTGGGTTATCCAATCCCATCTAGTTCCAATGCACTCGGAGGTGAAAAGAAGAAGTCGCTTGAAGAGATGCTCGGCTCATTCATCGGAGAGACCAGGGATCGAATGAATAGGAGTGAGGCGCAGATTGATGGTCTAAATACTAAGTTGAGCACAATGGAGACGCATATTAGGTCGATCAAGACACAAATGGGTCAGTTGGCTACAGCCGTGAATTCATTGCAGCAGAAGGGAAAGTTCCCAAGTGACACTGAAGTTAATCCGAGAGAGCACTACAATGCAGTTTACGTGAAAAAGGAAGCAAAAATTCAGACTGCTCCTGAAGACTAACCCATTTATGCGAAACCAGTGGAACCCAAGAAAATGAAGTTGGAAGATTTTGAGACTGTCTATTTGACAGAGGAATGTAGTGCAATAGTCCAGAGTAAACTACCTCATAAAATGAAGAATCCAGGGAGTTTTACTATTCCTTGTACTATTGGAGGAGTTTTCTTTGAGAAACCACTTTTTGATCTTGGGTCCAGTGTGAATCTTATATCTCTTTCTGATGTGACGAAGTTTGGGCTCTGGAGGTGAAATCGTCCAACATCACTTTGCAGTTTGCTGATCAATCCATTGCTTATCCTTGGGTAATCATTGAGGACGTATTGGTAAGAATTAATAAATTTGTTTTTCCTGTGGATTTTGTAGTGTTGGACGCGAACGAGGACAAGAAAATACCCATAATCTTTGGGTGGCCGTTTTTAGTTACAGCAAGGGCGTTGATCGAGTAGAAACAGGGGAGCTAACTCTGCAGGTAAATCAGGAGAAAGTCGTATTCACCATCCATCCAACCAACAAGCTAAAATTTGAATCAAATGATGGTAAACAGATGGTTGGGAATATAGCTGAAGACATTGGGGGTTGGGAAGTTTCTAAGGGCAATGTGGATAACATGCCTATTGGAGCCCCAACTTGAGGATGATCTGACATAGTCTGGCTGAAGACTGTAAACTTAGCGCTTCTTGGGAGGCAACCCAAGCCCCTTTTATTGCTTTCTTAGTTTTAATATAATTTAGTAATTGTTTTTGTTTTTGCTGAATGTTTTTGCATTTTTAGGAGTAGAAAGTTGCATCACATCCTACCCCTCTTATTTGTGCAAATCCCACATATATCACTCCATCTTCACAAAGGAGCACTCTAACACCACACACACCATCTTCATCTCATTCACTCATTTTTTTGGTAAGTTTGCAACTTCCAAACCCCACCCCATTTTCCCCATCTTGTGATTTTTGGTGTGATTGGATTGTAGTAGTGCTAGGATAATTGTTGTTGATTTGTGGATTGTGGATTAGTTGATCATACTAGACTTAGGCTTGGTGTTGAATTTTGGGATTGAATTGAGTTATCCATTGCATTTACTATGCTTTCCCAAATTCATGTATACGAGGTGTTTGATAAAATGCCCCAATGACAGTTTCACATTGTGTAGTGCCATCTTGTATATCTTTGCTTACCTTCTTGACATGGCACTATATTTTCCACTTGGGTGCATTATGTATGTGCTTTGATTTTCGATTTCTCACCCATAACCGAATTTCGTGATTCCATGAGTTTTGTTTTCTTGTCTACCTTGCTAGGTTGCAAAGATGCAAAACAAAAAGGGGTGGGGCTCAAGGCGAAGGGGAGGAACAAGACCACACCTCAGAGGCATACAACACCCAAGGTCTTGTGCGCTAGGATGCATTGTGAGCTTATACGAGACACCTCAAACACGTAGTAGTACCACATGACTTAAGGAGCCTTCGCTCCTCGGCTACCAGGAAAGTCCTTTTTCCCACCTCTCCATTGGGGACAATGTCGTTTTAAGTTTGGGGGGTGCAGTCTGTTTTTATTCTTCGAGTCGAGTCTTGAGTTCGAAAAAAAAACAAAAAAAGAGTCTAGAGTCGAGTCAGGGCATTTGTAAAACTGTGGAACTGCATGACTAAGTGAATTTGTTGAATATGAGTTGAACGGTCAAAAGAGCATGTGTTTGAACTGTGATTTAATCTTCTTTCCATTAATTCCATCTATGTGCTTAACTTTGTTGATTTATTTGGGGATGATTTATGCAATTGAGTGGTTCCTTTATGATCCCACCGGATTCTAGAACTTGTCTGATCACTAGTCGAGGCGAAATCCTAGGCGAAGTAACATTAAGGAAGTGATTTAGGCCATCTTTGAACAAGCCAGAGCCTAAAATGCCTACCTTTGTATTATATTTTCCTTAGAGTCCCCCTTTGAGCCGTATAAACCTGTTTCTTTGGCAACCAATATGATACCCAGAGCCTAAATGTGAAATCCTAATTACCCATCACTCATACACACAAAGTATAGAACAATTTTCAAGGTTGAGGAGGGTATGTATTTAATTGAATGAAGTTGCCCAAAAAAAAATATGAAACCCCATGTATGCAAAAGAATAAGTTTGGGGGTTCCAAAAAAAAATCTCAAAAAAAATGAGAAAAATCAGCGGGATTGAAGGTTCATAAATATTGGGGATGTCAGAAAGTGAAGGGTAGTTGCCTATTGATAATTCGAAGTGTTAATTGTGTGTTTGAGTGATTTCAGCCACTTAATCCCATATTTTTCTACCTTACCCTAAGCCCACATTACAAGCTTTAAAAGTCCTATTGATCCTTGTGTTACATTAGCCTACATTAGTGGAGATTAGTGTGAAAGACAAGCCTATGGAGTTCGGTAAGCATCTCATCTCTATATTCAAAAAGTGGATCATTTTGAAAACACTTGATTGCGTGAATCTATCTGGATAATGAAAATGGGGTTGGCATGAACATTCCACCTTCATGATCACATTGTGAAAATACGCGCTTGATTGATAGTGAAACGAAATTTGACGAATGAGTTTGGTTGTGAAGTTTTGCAGTTATTCCGTTTAAGTCAGTCGTCTTTATTTTTGTTTCCTTCATGTTTGTTGATTTTTAGAGTCTGTAATTGCTTCAGGACAAGCAAACGTCTATGTTTGGGGGTATTTGTTAAGTTGGTTTTATACCAACGTATTGAGTATTCTAGACTGAGATTTTGTGTTGTTTTTGGGTATTTTTAGTGTCGTTTGAGTCGAATATATATAATTAGTGTCGTTTGAGAGTCGGGACTGATATTGATAGCCAAAATTGGTTAAAAATGATGAAAAACGTGTTTGGGAGGTGAAGATCGCATTTTAGAAGCGGAAAAATGGAAAACTATCGCGCAAGGACTAGCGCCGCATCGCCAAAACCCCCCCGTCGCAGCGCGGGGGTCAAAAATTGTACAGCCCAGGCAGGGGCCGCAACGCGCGACCGGGCAGCAGGGACGATGCATAGGCGCGCTGCAGCGTCCGATTTCCAGTGCTGCAGCGCACGACGACGGGGTTAAAATCGGGGCTTTCATTTTTGGGCCTTTTGACGCGATTTCGAGGGTTTCGACTTATAAATACACCACGGAGTCGTACGGGACAGGGGTCGGACATTATTTTGAGCACAACGCAAGGCAAGAGACATAGAGCGAGGGTTCGGGACGGCAATTGGAGGCACTTCACGTCTGGACACAGAGAAAATTCCTTCTCTTTTCTTCTCAATTCTTTCTTTGCTTTTCTTTGTCGATTTTTGAGATGTGTAATTATTTCTTTACGAGTTTTTGTACATCTAATATGAGCTAAACCCATCTTTCTAGGGGATTGATGTAACTTACGTTTGAACCTATGTTTTGATTTCCAGTTTATGAAATTCGCATATTATTTAATCTATTTGTGCTATTTGATTTGATTGCATCTGAATTATCTGATCAACAATTTAGATTGTTTGGTGTGTTTGATTTGACGTTCGAGAGAGGTAATTGAATGTCTAGCCATAGAATAGCACAACCTAGGGTTTCATAGAATCGAGAGATTTATGAATCTTTTGAAGCCTGTGATAGAATATTCATTGAGCGTATTAGGGTTTAATTTATGATTTTTATAGAGATATCAAAATCAAAAATTGGAACCTTGAATCACTTGGCACTCGAGAGAGGAAGTGATAAACGGTAGGAATATTGGCTTATAGATTGATAACTTGTGATTAATAGACTGGATTAAAAACATAGGGGATAACTAGGTGAAATCAACCCTCTAGAATTCATATCTTAAGTGTTTGATAAATTGTCTGAATCAATTTGTTAGATTAATTTTAGTTTATTTTTAGTTTAATAAATCTTCATCTCTTTTCGATTTCTAGATAGAGTTAAGCTATTTTAATTATAGTACTTAGTCTAAAATTCGATAACAATCCCTGTGGAGACGATAACCCTACTTTCAAAACTATACTAAAACTTGACACCGTACGCTTGTGGTAAGAATTTTGCGATCAATGAATTTTAGTGCTTATTTATAATTGCTTTTTATCTGATCAATAATTTGCATGTCATACTTCTAGTCCATAATCTGACAAGGTGAGTTCTAGTAAGACGAAAATCGAATGTGTGACAGGCGTGTTTGTGGGGAGTTATTCAATTCACAAAT
This sequence comes from Rehmannia glutinosa, assembly GCA_016081115.2. NCBI lineage: Eukaryota > Viridiplantae > Streptophyta > Magnoliopsida > Lamiales > Orobanchaceae > Rehmannia > Rehmannia glutinosa. The sequence goes on along the minus strand of CM071937.1, from coordinate 57,783,030 downwards.
CTTTTTGGAGTTGATAAGAATTGTAACGATCTGACCAGACTACAATTGTTATTAATCAACTGTTTACGCACCACCTGACCAGGGGAGTAAATGAATTTAGGAATTTGAAGCCATAGAATTGCATGAAGTAGTTTTTAAAACTTTATTTGCATTTAATATTGGAGAAGCATGTTGAGATTATGTGCCTAAGGTTGCTCCTAAAGATGTTGAAAATACTTTTGGGTTCACAAATTTATTTCTTTTTATTTTCTTTATTTTTTGATATTTTTCCTTAGAATAAAATACTTGATTTTTGATCGCTTCAATAAAATTAGAATACGATGTTATTATAGCCTAAGTGTTTCGAGCTTCAATCCCTGAGGAATACGACCTTGCTTGCCATTATCCAATAACTACCCTGTACACTTGCAGTTGTATGAACCAAAATAATTTTTGGCGGACAAGTTTTTGGCGCCGTTGCGGGGAATTGATTAGATTCTACTTAGATATAGTAATAAGTTGTTCAATCTTAAGCATTTTTGTAAATATTTTTCTTTTTCTCTTTTTCGAATTTTTTTGTTTTCTTTTGGTTCGATTTTAGCATTGTTTTTATTTAGTGCAGATAGTGCATGATCATGCGCTCCAGATCGACCCAGCCAATTCCCATTAATTTGGAAACAAAAAGACAGCTAAGCAACTAAGGAAAAGAGCCAAAGCAATGGCGGATGGGACTAATCCGAACACAGTGGAAACAGAAACAATGAGGAGCGCCCACCAGGGGCCGGCGTCCAGGACGGAATTGTGGAAAGGCCCACGAGAAGGGCAGTTAGGGATTACTTCCTGCCGGAGGTAAGCCAAACTTATAGGTTGTGAACCATCTGCCGATCAATGCAAACAATTTTGAACTAAAATTGGCATTGATCCAGATGGTGTCACAAAACAAGTTTGGGGGTAGAGCCGTTGAGGATCCAAACGTGCATCTGGCGCACTTTCTAGAAATTTGCGATACTGTTAAGATGAATAGTGTTTCTGAGGATATCATTCGATGCTGCCTTTTCGTATTCTCTCTGTGCGATTAGGCTAAGGGATGGTTATGCTCTTTAACACCACCAGCCGCAAATTAGGCAGAACTAAGTCAGCGGTTTCTAGCCAAATACTATCCCCCCAGTAAGACGCTGCAATTGAAATCTGAGATCGCCCAATTTAGGCAATTAGATGTTGAACCGCTATATGAAGCATGGGATAGATTCTGGGAATTGCTAAGGAAGTGCCCTCAACATGGATATCCCGACTACCAACAGGTTCAGTACTTCTATAATGGTTTGAGTGGCAACACAAGAACAATTATAGATGTTTTATCTGGAGGCCAGTGAACTACTAGGGAAATATCCTGAGGAGGCACTAGAACTATTAGAGGAGATGGCGAACAACAGTTACCAGTGCCATCCGAGAGGTCGACTGTCTGATGAGTGGCAGATGTTCAGGATGAGAAGGTCGCCATGCTCACAGAACAGGTATTCGTGCTAAATATGAAACTGGACGCGATGCAGCAAGCTTCTCCAAGAGATACTGTTGTTGTTGAAGAGGGAGCAAACTTTGTGGGCCAACAAAGAAACTTCAACAATAATTACAGAAATAACCAGATACCCAACTACTACCATTGAGGGTTGCGAAACCATGAAAATTTCTCTTATGCTAATAATAAAAATATTTTGCAGCCACCTCAGGGATATAACGTGGGTAATCAAGGCAGAGCGGAGTCCAGTGAAAAGAAAGCATCTATTGAAGAGATGTTATCCTCGTTTATAGGAGAGACAAGGGCGAGACTGAACAAAGATGATGCTAAGATAGACAGGATAGAAGAATAGGTCACTCAGTTGAACACGGACGTAAACGCAAGACTGAAATCTCTGGAAACACAAGTAGCCCAGATCGCAACTGTTGTGAGAGGCCAACACCAGAAAGGAAAATTCCCAAGCGATAATGAGTTGAATCCACGGGACAAATGCAACACCATTCGTCTGATGGATGGCATTGAGGGTTCACAGGTTTCAAATGATAAAGTTTAGCAATAGTGATTAGAAATCTGAAGTCTGGCTAAAGACGTTAAACTTAGCGTTGTACGGGAGGCGACCCAATTTATTTCGTATTTTCCGTATATTTTTATCGGCTTGAATATAATTTTTATTTTAGTTTCAATTTTTATTGATTAACTTAATTTTTAGTTTTGATTAGTTTTCTTGAGTTGTTATGTAGGATGCATCACAGCAAACTCCTGGTTATGAAAAAAAGAAAGTACAAAACTAACTCAACATAGGCGTGTGATATCATATGACCTGGCCGTGCGAGAGGGCGAAATAGCCCAGCACCACACGGCCGGCCGTATGACCATCACACGTTCGTGTGGTCAAAGGCAAAGAAACAAACGCAACGCGCAGGGCCACACGGCTAGGCCGTGTGGTCCTGCGAACAAAAATTGTACAGAACACTTGGACCCCTATTTTAACCCCAAAATCCCACTTTTTCTCACACTTTCTCCTACACAAACCCTAACCCACGAAAGTTCTCTCCCCAAATACTCAAACTACTCTCCAAATCTCTCCAAATTCACCTTAATCTCAAACCAAAATTACAAATCCTTCACTTTCTCAAGAAACCCACCACCAAATACCTTCAAATTTTCAACTTCTCCAAGTTCTACACCAAAGTTTGGGGGTACTCCAAAGATTCCCAAATTTCAGATTATTTCTCTTCAAACCTTGAAATTCATGGCTTCTAGGGATGAAAGAGGAGCTAGGAGGAATACGAGAAGAATGAGGGAGCCAACCCCGGAGCCTGAACCCGAGCCTCAACCAATTTTCAACCCCGAGGAGCCCAAAGCTTCCAACGTCAATTTTCCAAACGAAACCCACCGAGCTAGATGGAGGATACTCTACTTTTTTCCATGGATTAATACGAGGTATCCCGATGAACCATCTCTTACGAATTTGGGTGTATTAGAAGATTTTAGAGCTCTATGTGGGAGAATTGATTGGCATGATTTTCTTAATGGGCATTGGGCTACTTACTCTGTTATTACACTTGAATTTTTAAGTAGCTTTGAACTAATTGTGCGGAAAAAAAAAATTGATGGGGGTTAAATTTCGCTTGGGGAATGAGCAAAGGGAACTAACAATTGAGGATTTAAATGAAATTTATAAATCACCGGCGTATGGGGTGGAGGATCATGAGGAATTCGATAAGGATAGGTTTTGGAAAAAGATAACTGGGAAGCGAATTTATACGCTGGGCACTTCTAAGGCATCTAGTATTCGCAACCCGATTTTCCGATATGTTACAGCTTTGCAAGGGAGGAGAGTAGAGGGGCATTGAGGGTTGATGAATTATTTATTATTTGGTGTATGGCATCAGGGACTGAAGTGGTGCCAAACGTCGGGGCTATGATAGTCCGGCAATTTGATTGGATTTGAAAGAGTGAGAGGGGTGGAATTTGCATAGGGCGGATGATTACCCCTATTGTGAATGTTTTAACATTAATTTGGAGGCGTGTGTGGAGGCAACTGGGCCTAAGTTGATTGATTTGAATGTTCTAACTGCGATGAAAATGATAAAAATTGATGGGCATGATTACTGGCTCATTCAGGCAGATAGAACAACAGTTAGGCTTCCAAACCCTGAAGCGACTTCAACTAGAAATAGGGGTAACTGGCTACTTAGAGATGTGGAGGTAGAAGGAGCTGCTACTCAAGAAGAGCAGGGTAAGAAAATGAGGAAGATGTCGGGAACCTCTCGCCAAGGGGGTAACAGGCCATTTACTATGAGTGAGAGGCTCAAAAGGGTCGAAACTGATGTGGAGAAATTGATAGATGACACATATCAGTTGACAGCCACTGTTGATGAGTATCACCAGGAGTACTTACAGCGTTTTGATGCCATCACCCAGCAGCAGCAGCAGATGTACGAGATGATGTCTCGTATAGACCAATGGCACATCTCGCAAGGCCACTACTACCCTCCTCCACTACCTTAGTGATCTCTGTAAGTACTTATTACGCATTCCTTTTTTTTGATAATTTCATCATATGTTCGGGACGAAGCATATTTTAAGTTTGGGCAGGTGTCAAGAATGCGTAATCTAGTACTGTTGCATGTTGCATTGCATTTAAGATTGCATGTAGAAGCACTTGCAGTTTAATTTTCGAAAAAAAAAATCGATTTTTCTGTTAATTTTTGTTTATTTTTTAGCACGTTTACCGCTTTAGCACGTTTAATTACTTTTGTGTGTGGTTTTTAATTCAGTTCGTATGCCCAGCTCCCTATGATTTTACTATGAAAATTTTATGGCATGGGATAACATATTTGGGGGAATAATGTAATAAATTCTTAGGAGGAAAGTTATTTATTTGCTTGGCATGTGTTAAGAAAATTGGGTATTTGAGCATGTTGCGAAAAATAAGCCTGTGAGCTTTTGTGCCTCAAACTGCTTTACATGATGCAGACTTATTTTTTCTTGTGTGTGTCATTCATGATTGATAGAACTCTAGAACTTGCTCTGGCATCTTCATTGAAGCCATACGTGTGTGCAATTTTTGAAAATAATCTAAGGTCATCTTTGTTTAGCCTACTTAGCCTAAAAAGCCTACCTATGAAATCATGATTCCCTAGTTAGCCAATTTTGAGCCAAAACTATTATTCTGAGCCACATTGATCTTTAAAATTTACATGTTTTATCCCTACAGATTCTTGAGCTTATAAAAATGAAAAAGTTTGGGGGAGATGTGGTGAAAATTTTTGAAAGTTGGCAAAAGAAAAATGGATGAGCAGTATCTAGGTAAATGAAAAAATACATGAAGCTCAAAAAAGAAAGAAAAATTCTAAAAAGATAATAGAGAAATGGAGCAAAGCAAAAGAAAATTCTGAAAATTGTGAAAAAAAAAAAAAGAAAAGAAGGCAAAAAGGCCTAAGAATGAAAAAGAAGAAATAAGGGTGGAATTGAATTGGAAAAAGAAAAAGAAAAACTGATATTATTTTGAAATTGGGTTAGTGAATTGCAAGTTTGTATGCTTAAATTCTATTTGCTCGAGTCAAGTTACTTAATCCAAATTTCCCTACCCTTACCAAAGAGCCTACATTACAACCAAATAAAAAGTCTTTTTTGATTCTTAGATTGTACACACAAAAGTGGTAGAGATGTTAGACGATTTGCAAGCTTATGGTAGTTCTACTTTCACTAAATTGAATTTGAGCGTAAACACTTACCATCCCATTCTGAGAGTAGAGTGATACACGATTTACTTGTGAGTCGCGATCTCAAGTACCCGAAAAAGTATTAATGATGCCGAGTTTATGAATAACGACTTCTTAATGATGAGTTACGTAGTTTCCTTGAGTATGGAGTTGAGTGCTATTTAATGTTTATAGTGTTCTTGGGTGTTCTTTCGTTTTTCCCCTTATATTGTTGTTCTAAAATTGCTCGAGGACGAGCAATGCTTTAAGTTTGGGGGATTTAGATGAGTGTAAAATATACGTGTATTTTGGGGCTTAAAATGATATATAATTGATGCATTTGCACATATATTTACTATGTTTGTACTTGGTATCCTTTAAAGGACATGATACTGCGTATTCTTGTAATTCTTGTTGGAAACGGAGCTTAAAATGAAGAAATATCAGTTGGGATGTCCGGATAAGATTGCCAAATGCAAAGAAAAGATCAAAACAACGGAAAAAGTGAACAAAATCACTTCACACGGCCGGCCCGTGTGGTGTCACATGGTCGTGTGGAGTGGCGGTGTGAAAATCACACGGTTGTGTGAAGAAGGAAAGAAAACAGGGGATGAAACCAGGCCCGCACGGCCAGACCATGTGAAGCCCACACGGGCGTGTGGAAAAGGTCAAAAAACCACACGGTCGTGTGGTGCCACAAGGCCAGGCCGTGTGGGACGCTGCCAAATGCATTTTTTGGAGTTCTTATCCCGTTAAAACTCTATAAGTGATCTCTCCAAGCATCTATAAAAGGGGACCAAGTCTTGCACGAAAAATCATCACTCTCGACATAGAAAACACATCAAATAACACAGGAACGAAGGAATCGAAGAGCTTTTGAGAGCAAAAGGCTAGGTCGCGAAGAACACCACAAGGCTTTCGCATCTAGGGAGCACAAGAGCTTCGAGGGCTTGGAAGGGGAATTCATCCTGACAAGAAGGGGTTTTCTTCTATGTCTAAGAACTCTTGTTTGTGCTTATATGATGTCATAATATTGATTCGGATTTGTCTATGAGTTTGTAATCAATGTTTGGCATATTTTTCGGATCTTAAGGCATAATCGAAATTGTGGATTTGTATTAAGTATGATTATTTATTTTCTTAATTAATTCATGCGTTCTATTTAATGAATTCGAGTGCTTATTTATAATTGCTTTTTATCTGATCAATTATTTGCATGTCATACTTCTAGTCCATAACCCGACCAGGTGAGTTCTAGTAAGATGAAAATCGAATCAGACATGAAACATGTGTGACAGGCGTGTTTGTGGGGAGTTATTCAATTCACAATCTTTTTGGAGTTAATAAGAATTGTAACGATCTGACCAGACTACAATTGTTATTAATCAACTGTTTACGCACCACCTGACCAGGGGAGTAAATGAATTTAGGAATTTGAACACAGAGAATTGCATGAATTGGTTTTTAAAACTTTATTCGCATTAAATATTGAAGAAGCATGTTGAGATTATGTGCCTAAGATTCCTCCTAAAGATGTTGAAAATACTTGTGGGGTTCACAAATTTATTTTTTTTTATTTTCTTTATTTTTTGATTTTTTTCCTTAGAATAAAATACTTGATTTTCGATCGCTTCAATAAAATTGGAATACGATGTTATTATAACCTAAGTGTTTCGAGCTTCAATCCCTGAGGAATATGACCTTGTTTGCCATTATCCTATAAACTATATTGTACACTTGCAGTTGTATGACGAGTGCGGACACCTCTATGTATCAGCAGAGGATGAAGGAATATATTGTGAGGATGGAAACTTCCATAAGTCGGATATGGAGTTGCTTCAGCACTTTCACAAGACTGAAATTACTCGCCTAGAGAAAAAGTTCAGTCTTCTGATGGCGGAGATGAAGCTAGTATCAGCCGAGTCGAAGGCTACTCATTCCGAGTTTTGAAAAGCTCACTCAGCAACAGACTCCAAGCAAGACTCGACCAACAGCCAACTGGATTTCATCCTCAGTGGACTATTCCCTGGGCTAACCCTTTCTTTTGGTGATGATACCAAAAAGGGGGAAGATGAGGCCCTGAAGGGATTGAAGAAATAAGAAGTGAAGAAAGGAGGTGACAAAGCTGAGGGGGAAGGAAGTTCCAAAAATCTTCCTTTAAAATTGATGTATGTTGAAACCCCACAGCTAGGTGAAGTCACAGCCTCTATTCTCAGCAAGCTACCCAAGAACCTACCCATTGAGAGAGCTGAGGTGGCCATGCAAGATAAAAAATAGGCCATCGAAGCTGCATTCGAGGAAGTAGCTGAGAAGCAGTCAGCTCGTGTGGAAAAAATAATGAAGCAATATGGTGGTCCTCCAGCCGAAAAGGATTGTGCTGCGATTAAGCCCCCGAAGGACATAACTATGCCTGATACTGGATCTGAGCCCAGATCTATAGAGGAGTTTCAAACTCTAGAAGTAGAAGGTTACTTTCAAGGAATGACTCTGCCTCAAGCGTGGGATGTGTATTGGGAGAAGGGATTGGAAGTGTGTCAATCAGCTGATAAGCAGCAGACTTCAAAGATCGCTCATTTGGAAAGTCCAAGACTCCAGTACAGTATACGCCAAGAAAAAGAGGAGCTGAGTCAGGACGGGGACGACATGGTGGCAGTGGAAGAGGTTCTCAACCACGGCCAAGACCAAAGGATATAACGTATGTTGATCCACAGAAGAAAGGGATCACATACTGGGCTGGACACGACCATCTTGCTAATTTAGAGGTTGCACGCAAGCTATCTGAAGCCAAGAAGAGGCAAGACGAAGAGAATGAAAGATCTACAAGAGAATGGCTTGAGAGGCAGCGAAGGGATGACCCTACTGCCAATCGAGCTTATGAGAAGAAGAAGAAGAAGAAGAAGAAGAGAAAGAAGAGAAAAAGAGGAGAAGGCAAGAGGATGACAGGAAGAGGGCTGATGAAGAAGAGAGAAGAAGGAAGCAGCAAAGGCGTTAAAGTGTGTTGCGAACCCCTTCATGTATTTTACTTGTTGTAAATACAATAATGTAAGTCTTATGTAATAGCTCTATGAATTTCCCTGTAATTTTCACTCTCTATGTATCTTAGCTTAGATGTACATTGTACTGTTATATAAGGCTCTGATACTAACTGTAAACGACTTTGTAAAGGACAAGAATGCTATGATAAATAAAATGATTATTTAAAGCATACATTCTTTGTTACTGCACTGCTTGTATGTTTGTTGTTTACTTATGTTTTATGTTTTGGCATCATCAAAAAAGGGGAAATTGTTAGGAAATTTATTTGTTAGATTTTGATGATACCATGTAAAACTTAAACTATGAAGTTGGCACCCCATTTTCCTTGTAATTGTGCATTGTAATAGATAGGACTGAAAGAGCTGATTTAAGTCAGCTATGTCAAAGATTACAAGAAGTCAACTGCGGACTGGAATGAAGACTCTATTGTGTGTCAGCTGAGTATGGCCGGAAGGAAGAAGTCAAGGACTCGATCAAGGAGAGTCGGTGAGGAACGATTGTGTGAAGTGTCGTCAAGTCATCTTAAGAAGCCAAGTCTATCGATTGAAGTGATAGTTGAGTCAATCCCATGATTGGAGCAGACTCAAGTCACCTGGGGTAAAGGCAGTAGTCAAGTGAAGACAACTGACTTAGATCCGTTCGAATAAAGTCAAGAATATTACTCGATATAGTAATATGTCAAGCTGCCAGATCTTAAAGTGTTTGGCCCAAAATTGTGCAAAAGAAAGGAACCAATGGGAAACACTGCACCTTGTGCCAGGAACCTGCAAACCTGAAATGCCATTTAATACGAGGAAAGTTCAACATCACATAGGCTGCAGAACAAGACAAGACAAGACAACGAACACAAAGTGACATTTGAAACTAGCTTATCTCTTCAACGGGCAAATTTCAAATGTGCACTATAAAAGGCTGAGGAAGCTATTGAGTAAAGGTAACCTTGATAACCTAAACCTAGCAAGAGCAAGAATTATTCAAGCAACTAGCCTGAAAAATTCTCAAAGCAATTCAAGCAATTCCTTAAGCCTTAAACTCGAAGAAACTCGATCCAACACAAGCTGTGAATGAGAGATAACTTCAACCAGTTGAAGAGGAAACTTTTGAAGAAACAAAAAGGGTATACTTTCCAAGTTGCAGGATTGTAGAAAGGTTCAAGGTCGAACTAAGTATCAAGTTTGTTGGAGGGCTTCGTGATCAAATCCAAGAACTTGAGAAGTGAGCTGAAGTAGCAAGCAGTACTGCCTGTGAAGAAGTCGAGTCAAGCAAGAGAAGCATTTTGTGTGATCAAGCGTTTGTCTCGAATGATAACCGCTTTGTAAACTGATCAGTTACTTAGTGGATTCCTCCAGGAGTTGGAGAAGAGAGGATTAGAAGAATTACCCCATCTTCGAACCTCTATAAAATACTTGTGTCAATTTACTTTCAGCAATTTACATTCTTGCATATTTACATATATCTGTTGTTAGTATATATTTGCTATCCAAATGATAAATAACTAAGTGCTGAAATCAAGTGCTTAAAACAAGCTCAAAACAAATCAAAGGGTGTTAAGTCTTCCACTGTTAAAAACCAAATCAGCCAAGTTAAGTATTTAGCTTAAGCAGCCGAGTTATACTATCGACAGATCTATCGAGTCTGTTGAGTGGGTAACTTAGCTGAATAGCCAACTTAGCTATCCGCCAAGGACACAGCTGATTTGAGTCAACTCTGTTGAACTATTTAAAAGGACTAAAATCGAAAATTTGGTAAGGTTTATTCAACCCCCCCTTTCTAAACCTTACTCCACACCCCTTGGGACCTACATGTCTTTTCTACTAGCTTAACAAATAATTTTACCATTTATAAGAATAAGACTCTTTTCTCTATTAAAAACAACATCATATTTCACAAAGTTGGCTTACACTTATCAAATTAAACTTAAGCCCTTCTACTAATAAAATATCATGAAGAGAGAAAAAAGAATTGCCAATGTCTCCATTGCCAAGAATTTTGCCTTTGCCATTCCCGAACATAACCATCCCTTCTTCTTGGAGCATAATGTTGGTAAAAAGTTCTTCTTTTCCGATCATGTGGCGCGAACATCAGCTGTCCACGAGCCATTTGGAATCTTCCATGATTGTTATTGCCCTAGTACCTACAAATAAATTATTTTTAGGTATCCTCGAGTTTTGTGGTCCATGGGGGTTAGCTTTGAGACTTTAGGTCTCCAAAAATGACTATTGTTATTTCTAAGTTTACATGTACTAGTAAAATGTTCATTTTTACCACAATAATAAGAAGTAATAATATTAGGACTACTAGCACGAATGAAGGTTGGAGCTTGTTATTTTTTTCTTAAAATCGATTTGAAAAGGTTTATAACCAAGCCATAGTTTAGATTGCTCACTTCTTTGTGCACCAAGGATTTTTGTGACCTTATACGTACTCAAATTAAAATATTGCACATCATATTTCAAATATTCAATCTCTTTAGTGAGCAATTATTTTTTGGAATCAAGACTTTGAATGTCAGCAAGCGTAATAGAGTGTGCTTGATCAAGAGATTCGTAAGAGGTAAATAACTTGTCTTTTTCTAATTTTAACGCTTTAAATTCCTTTTTCAAATTTTTGTAATTGCAAATCATGTCTTTAACTTTATTTTGTAATCCATCATAATCACATTGAAGTTCATCAATTAAAAAAGAAGAGGAAGAGTTAGAGTGTACCTCGTTATTATCATCGTCTATGGCCATAAGACCGTGTTCGATTTCCTCTTCATTGTTGGATGTTGCAAGAAGTTCATCCCATGTTTGGAAATCCGCATTGAGAGCCTTATTTTTTCGGAATAGGCTTTTTCTTATTTTGCTCCTCCTCCGCCATTTTTGGGCAATCTGCTATAAAGTGACTGGGTTTCCCGCATTTAAAGCAAGCGTTGTCTCTAGCTTTTCTTGCCTTGTATTTGTTGACAAATTTTGCCAATTTTTGAACAAGTGCGGCGGTTTCCTCATCCTCCTCATCACTAGCATAATAGGAATTATTTGAATTTGAAGCAAGCCCTTTAGGTGTGGATTGCATACTCGATTGTGAGGTGGATGGTTTGGAATTCTTTCTTTCCTTGAGATAGACTTTATATATAAGAAGATTTCCAATAAGCTTGTCAAACTTGAGAGTATCAAGGTTTTGAGCTTCCGTAATAGCAGTCACTTTTTCAGACCAAGAATTGGGAAGAGCGTTCAAGACTTAAGTAACCTTATCTTCTTCCGAAATAACTTTTCCAAGTGCCAATAAAGGATTGACTATGTTGTTTAGCCTTTCTACCATTTTAGATATCCCTTCACCCTCAAACATTATGAAGTTTTCAAAAAATTTAACAAGCATGGCTTTTCTAGCTTGTTTAACTTTCTTAGTACCTTCATAAATGGTGTCTAATTTTTTCCAAACTTCATGAGCCGGTCAAATCCCTCGAATTCGATTATACTCGATAGTCGTAAGAGAGCAATGTAAAATATTTAAGGCCTTACCATTGAGAAAGAAGGACTTCTTGTCATTTTTATCAAATTCCTTGAAACTTTTGAGAACCGAGGTACCATCTACAATTTCTTTGTTGGTTGGGCAATTCCTTTGATAACCGCATTAATCAAGATTACAACTCAAATGAAGTATACAACTTTGAAGTGCAAGTGTAACCAAGAAGGAATAGCCTAATAAGCAAAATGTGAAAGTTATAAGCTTAGGCTTTTACAACAAGTGTGTTGAAAGTGACGAACAAGAAGTTTGCTGATACTTTTGCTTGTTGGTTGTATTATGTTGTTGGTTTTTTATCCTTCAAGCCTTCATGTATTTATAGGAGAGCTCCTAGGTGTAATCACCAACATAGGCTCCTCCTAGATGAGTGAAATCTGCGAAAGAAATGCCAAACAATTGAAGAAATAGTTGTTAGAAGTGAATCCATAATTTCATGAAACGTTGTCTGCTGCAATGGATAGTTTCTGCTAATATAACACTAGGGCGACCGGTCGCCCTCTAAAAAATTCGAAATGTAAAAAGATGTTGGAAATATTTTAATATGGGTAGCCCTGGAAGGGAGATCGATCCACAGCATATGGTGACCGGTCGCTTCGGTCCCCCTATGGTTCAATTGGTCCCTCTTCTTTCAAAAGGACAACAACGAAAAATACTCTTCCCAGGCACCGGTCGACTAGGGCGACGACCCACCGGTCGCACTGCCCTGCGTAACCCCACTGTCTGTTCTCTATTTTGTGGAACTCTCAGGTACGGGTTGCCCTATAGGGCGACTGGTAGACCTAAGTACAGAGAAGTCCGAATTTTGTCAAAAACAAGGTTCAAGAAGTACTTCAAAAATTTAGTATAAATAATTTAAAATATTTTGAAGTATTTGGACAATATTTTAGGACATTATTTTGGTATAAACTCATTTATATGAAATCATCAAAATTACGATAAAAAAATTTATCTAACAACATGTTCTACCCATGTGAAATAACACGCCTGTGGGATTCGCTTTGTGCCAATATAAAGCCTGAATCACTTTACACGTGCTAACTGCATGAAAGCACACGGTCATGCATTTTGTACCCGGGTTGATCTTTGTTTCCTAATTTCATTGGGACTCTACATTGGATATCACAAGGCAACTATAAAAGGAGGACCTAACCCTAAAGTCTGAAAAAACAACATCTAGGAGAGAAAATACACATCAAAGAGAGAGAAAGAGAACACAACGAAGAACAACATAAGAACTCTTACCAACCACGAAGGCGTGAAGGTTCGAGATTGTGAAGACGGATCCCTCTATATAAGAGGGTTCTATCATCATAGTTTAGGGCTTTTGTTCTATCATCATTATGAATATGGATCCATCTACAGATGTATGTTAGGCTAAATCTCTTGATTCTAGGACATGATCGAAACTGTGGATTCTTATTAATCTAATTTGATTGTTTCGTCTTAATTGGTTTTTTGTATTCTATTTATGAATTCGTGTGCTTATTTCTTGTAGATTATCTCGCCAATAATTTGCATGTCTTATTTGTTATTTCATAATTCGGAAGATGAGATATAATAGTTGATAAACGAATTTATAACATAAGAGAGTTTAGAGTCGGGAGGCTTATAATTATTGTGGGGGGTTTACTTCAATTATATATGCTTTTGGGAGTTGATATTAATTGTTGAGTAGGGATACCAGCAATTCTTATTAATCTATGGTTAGTTTACTTTGGGAGAGGGAATAAATTATCTTAGGAATTGAACCCATAGCTACACAGAAACTGGTTTTGATGAAACGTTAATTAGAATTAATATAGATGGAGCATGTTAGGATCGTAATCCTAGGATTGTGTTTCGTAATTGTTTGATATCTTGTGACGTTCGGTGATTAATTATACTTAGAAATTTTAGTAAATAATTTTAGGATTAATTTAGAGATCACTTTTGTTTTCGATTGCTTCAGTAAAATTACATTGCTAAACTACTATACTTTATGTGCTTTGTATCAATCCCTAAGGAATACGACATTGCTCACCATTGTTAATAAGCTACACCGTACACTTGCAGTATATTGAAAAGATTTTCACGATCAATAACACTTCCTATTTTTAGGTCTACACTTAGATCTAGACTTACTCTTTTCTTTTTACATAGAAAATTGCTTTTTTTGGTTATTTCCAGATTTGTGTTCGTTATTAAACCTATGTTGGGATTGTCCCCTCACATGCATAACCTCACTAGATTTTTTCTTACCATTTCTATTTACTTTTAAGTCCAATTGCTTTTAAGACCATTAACAACAATGTTAAGTGTGATGGTGTACCTACCATACTTAATAGGATATTTAACATCATTATAAGACTCAAGAATAGCATTTAAAAGCACAATAGGAGTATAATCATTAATATTTTTATCAGCAGCCAAATTAATATCCTGAATTACTTTGGTAAACATATCCAAATTTTTATCCACATATTTGTTCAAGTCAAACATAAATCTGATTTTTTTCTCCAACAAAAACAACTTACTAGGCACTGAAGTTTCAGTATATAATTCTTCTATTTTTTCCATAAAGCTTTTGCAAAATCCAATTTACCAACTTTTCTAAGCACAATGTCATAAAGATTTAAAATAATAGAAGAATATGCAAGCTCATCCATTTCAGCCCCAGTTTTGGCACTATCAGATCCAACAAATATACCAAGAATAACCTTAAACACTTTCCGTTGGATTAAAATTCTCTCTATTGTTTGTTTCCATATAGAAAAATCAGATTTGCTATTTAACGGTTCAAGATTATAACTAGAAATAACTATTTTCAAAAAAAGAAAAACACAATTGTTTCTCAAGAAAATAGCACACAAATCAGATTTTACATAGAACCAGCAAATCACACAAATTCAAGAATATAGAAGAAGTAATTTACAAGGCCCCAAAAAGATAGCAACAAGATATCACACATAGATATGAAAGAGAACCATTTGCACCACAGGATTCCGACACTCAAGGTGTAACGTCAAGTGGCTTTTGGGCTTAGAATTATCTTTTATAAGATATCGAAGACTGATAAACATAAATTTAAAGGAAAAGCGAGCAATGGACAACAAGAAATAAACAATTGCTACAAGCAGTATACAACAGAAGTATACAACAGAAATAAAGGATCACACGAAATCCTAAAATTCTACATCAAGAAAATCCCAGAACATAAACCCACGACAAGTAGCATTTATACTGCGAAAGCTGTAAAAAGTGGTATAAACTAGTTTACTAGAGCAAAGCCCTAGGTAAGGGTTTTAGTTTGCCCAGGCGGAGAGGCTTTAATACCATTATTAAGTATAGATCCTGTCAAAGCCCAAGCAGCAATTGGTGAATACTATCAAATAAATTATTATAAAACTTGCCTACGGGGGAAAATGATTAGTGATTACAAAATTTCTGAAAAATAGAGATAAATTACAATGCCTCAGAATATAACACATGAAGAACCAGCAGTGAGCTCCATTCAAAACTAGTAGCATAGAAAAATGGGAAGGATAAAAACATAGTACAACTTAAAATGAGGGCTTACACAAAACCCTTGTGGAACCAGAGAAGAAACCCCTCCGATAAAGTACTCCGGTCACAGAGACCGTTGAAGGTTGATATTAGAATCGATGTGCCTTCAAAAAGACTTGCTCAGAAATACTAACCAACTCCCCAGGAGAGAGTCAATAAAACCAGATCCAAGGCTAGCCACAAAGAACTCAGACACAAAGCCTCCAAGACAATGCTCAAAGAGAAATAACCCTGTTGGATCTCAAGCACTTACCATATTGACGATTGTCCTCACAAACCAACACGAGTCTTTTGTAGCGCACTTTGTCCTCACTCACACGCTTTCTTGAAAAGCTTCCCAGGGGGTCACTCATCCCAAGCACACTTAATGTTAGAGTATTTATGTAATGGGCACCTAAAAAGAAAATGCCTCTGTTGGTATGGGTAGTCAATATCCTTTAATCTTCTCTTTAACTGAGCAATCCAGCGCTCATGTGTTCGAATCACGGGCCACTCCTTGCGGTTCTTTTAAAGCCCATTGCAGGTAGGATACTGGGCTAAGCCCAACAATCCTTCCTCCCCCCCAAGCACATGCCAGCACCTTAGCTCCAGTGCCTGGCAACCTCCGCTACCTTCCAAAATTTCTCAGTTCTAGCGCCAACTTCTTCAATTCAAGAGCCGCATCATGTAAGCATCTTAGTTTTGGCCACCCAGCAACCTTCAGTTCTTGTTCGTTTATCTCCGATGTGCCAACATCTCAATTCCACCGCTCCTAGCAACCTTTGTTACAGAGTGTTTCTAAGGGGATTCAAACACGTGACCTGTTCCGATACTAGTTGTTGGACTTCAAGCAGTTTACTAAATTGATGATTGTTCTCATAAACCAACACGAGTTATTTCTGGTACTCTTTGTCCTCACTAATGCGCTCTCTAGAAAAGCTTCTCGGGGAGTCACCCATCCCATGTCTACTTCAGACCAAACACGCTTGACCTTAGAGTATATATGTAATGGGCACCAGAAAAGAAGATAAAATTGTTAGTATGGGTAGCTCATATCTAATCCTTTAAGTTCCTCTTTTAACTGTGCAATCCAACGCTTACATGTTCGAATCGCGTGGCACGCCTTGCGCCTCTTTTAAAGCCCATTGAAGGAAGGATGATGGGCCTAAGCCCTATTGGAGTATATTGAAATATTAGTTGTAACCATAGTCTGTTAGGTTAGTTAAGTCTGTTATTGTTAGTTAGTTGTTTTGACAGTTATAACAGAACATCCCTCCCTCTATAAATTGATGTAAAGCTCATGAATAACAAGTTTCAGATTATGCTTCTCTATTCTTTTCTTCATTTTACAACCTCAACATGGTAATCAGAGCTTGGTGATCTCTATAATATTTTTCGAAGTTATAGCTGTTCCAGGAAATTCATCTTCATTTCCTAATCTTCATCCGATCGCACTCAAACTCGATCGCAATAACTTTCATTTTTGGCGAATTCAAGTATTTTCTATTGTTCAGGCGCATGGATTTTAGGATTTTCTCAATGGTTCAGTTGTTGTTGCTCATAAATTTGTTGATGATGATCTCTTTGTTCCTAATCTGGAGTATCAAATCTGGTTGTGAAAAGGACCAGTTTCTCTTCAGTTGGTTACTCTCCTCTCTCACTGAGTCAATGCTAGGTTATATTAGTAGGTGCACTACCTCTGCTCTGGAATGGCAAACACTTGATAATCTATTTCGCACTTAATCCAAAGCACGAATTCTGAGTTTGCGGTTTCAGTTACAGTCAACTAAGAAAGGAGATTTGTATGTCGATGAATATATGCTTAAAATGCGTGGTATTGTGGATAATTTTATGGTTGTTGGCCAAAGTATAAGTGATGATTAGTTGATTCTCTATATTCTGGGAGGTTTAGGTCCAGAGTTTGAATACGTTGTGGTGAATCTGACATCGAAAATTGACCATTTATCTCTCTAAGGTTCAATTTTATTTACAATCTCATGAAAGGCGTCTACTTCAATTAAATTCTGTGAGCTCTGTTTCTGCGTCCTCCTTGATTGGTACATATTATGCTAATTTTGCTGCAACAAAAAGGTTTGGTTCAAATGGTGATAATCGAGCTATTTTTCATGGTGGTTTTCCGGTCGTAATCGTGGAAGGGGGCACAATTTTGGCCGTAGTTTTTCTAATCGAGTTGGTTGCCAAATATGTGGAAAAACAAATCATTTGGCCTCAAAATGTTTTAAAAGGTTTGATTCCAACTTTCCAGGTCTGGACTCTGCTCCTATTCAGGCACACTTTGTTCAAGCACCTCCATCTGTTCCTCTTGGTTTCTCTCATGGTTCAGCCTTGAATGTTCATCAGTTTTCTACTCAGTCTCAGTTGCCACACTATGTTCCTCCTATGGCTAACATTGCCTCTAATTCTCAGCAGAAATCTTATTCTTAGTTCTCTCCTTTTGGCACTACTGATGATAATTGGTGCGTTGACAGTGGTGCTACTAACCACATCACATCGAATATGCATAACCTTAGTCTTTGCACTGACTACAATGGACTAGACAAGCTTTCCTTAGGTAATGGCTCTACTTTGCCTATTTCTCACATTGGTCATACTCTTGTATCTTCCTTAAATCCTTCTCAGTCTCTCAATCTCACCAATATCCTGTATGTTCCTGATATAACTCACAATTTATTGAGCATTTCCCAATTCACCAAAGACAATAATGGTTTTGTTGAATTTCACGATTCCTTTTGTCTTGTAACGACAAAGTAACTCTTCGAATTTTGCTGAAGGGAGTTCTTCACAATGGACTCTATCAACTTGATCTCACCAAATTCCCAGCCTCCTCTGCTTATCCACTCTCCTCAGCCTACTCAACTCCATCTGCAGTCTGCTTCTTGGCAAAATCAAATAAAAATCTCAATCTTTGGCATGCCAGGATGGGGCATCATTGTTCCTCTGTTTTGTCTCATGTACTTAGAAAAATAAATGTACCTTTTTCTTCCAGTACTTTAGTTTTTTGTGATGCTTGTAAAACTGGTAAGCTTCATTGTATGCACTTCTCTTCAGTCCCTACTAAAACTAGTGCTCCTTTTCAATTGCTACATTCTGATGTATGGGGGCCAACTTATATTCCTTCCATTGATGGATATAAATACTTTGTTCATTTCATTGATGATTTCACTCCTTTTACTTGGGTTTATCCAATGTCCAGCAAAAGTGAAGTTTTTCATATTTTTACTCAGTTTAATTTTATGATAGAAAGACAATTTCAAACTAAAATCCTAGCTCTTCAAACTGATTGGGGGGTGAATATAGCACTTTAGCTCATTTTCTTGCTAAGATTGGTATTCAATTTCGACATCTATGTCCTTACACTCGTCAGCAAAATGGCAAGGCTGAGAGAAAACATCAACATATTATAGACACAACCATTTCCCTTCTTGCTCAGGCACAAATGCCATTCAAATTCTGGTGGAATGTTTTTGAGACTGCTGTTTATGTTCTCAATAGACTTCCCACTCGCATCCTGCATAATACATCCCCATATCAACTACTTTTCAAACTTGTTCCTGACTATAATTTTCTAAAGACATTTGGCTGCTCATGCTTCCCATACCTCAGACCCTATCTCCATCACAAGCTTCAGTTTCGAAGTTCTAAATGCCTTTTTCTTGGATATAGTTCCTCTCATAAGGGTTATAAGTGTCTCAGCCCTGAAGGTCATATGTATATTGTTAGGACTATTTACTTCAATGAGTTGGAATTCCCTACTCTACTCTATTCCCTCATGCCTCATCCTCCTCAAATTCTTCACAGTCTCAGCCTATTTCCTCTTCTTTTTTGCCCATTCTTCCCCCCCACTCCATCTATGTTGCCATCTGTTAGATAAATATTTTTATCATGATTTTGTTGATTTTGTATAGCTGTGTTTTTACACCAAAATAATGTTTCTAAATGTTGTCCAAATACTCCCGATTAATCTAAAATATTTTTACTAATTTTTCAGAGTATTTCTTGAAGTTTATTTTCGACAAAAATTGGACAACACTTATGTCTCGTGTTTAACCGGTCACCCTATAGAGCAACCCGTGTCTAAGTTGAGTTTTGAAACAGAAACGAGACGGAGAATTTTTTCAAGGAGGTTGACCGATCGACCTGGAGGTCAACCGGTGTGGTGGACCGGTCGACCCCAGGTCGACCGGTGCCTAAGGTTTGCTTGAAAGAACAGAACTCCCTCTATTGAATTTTTTATGATGCCAACTGGTCCAAGCAGGGGTCGACCAGTTGGACCCCCCATCGACGAGTCCCCTTGTGTAATTTCGTGCAATATATTTCAAACCCTTGTTTCTATTCGACCGGTCGCCCTATGATTTTGACAGCAAACTATCCGTTGAGCCTGCAGACAACTTTTCCTAATTTTAGGGGGTTGATTTCTAACATCTATAATCTTGATTTTAATTGCATTTTTTTTGTAGAAATCAAACTCCAAGAAGGAGCCTATATCTGGAAATCAATACAAGACATCTCCATAAATAGAGGAAGATTTGAAGCAACAAGACACAACACAACAACACAAGCAAATACATACAAGCAAACACTTTGTTCTTCATTGTCATAATTCTTGTTGTAATAGTCTAAGCTCTTGCACTTGCACTTTTTGAGGTCTAGACTTTTATTCTTGATTACACTTGAACTCAAAGTTTGTATACTTTATTTTTGAGTTGTAATCTTGAATTTTGTCAATCATCCAAAACAAGATATCCTTGTTGTTGTTCTTGTGGTAAGAGCACACTTGGGTGGTCTTAGGTGTTGAAGAGTGTGGTACTCTTCATATGTGAAGGAAGATTGTGGTAATCTCCTTGAAGGTGTGGTAAGAAGATTGTGGTGATCTTCAAAGGTGGTGGTGTAATAGTTGTGGTAACTATTAATAAAATTCTTTTTCTTTTTCGAAATCCATCCCGAAGATACTGGGGTGGTAGAGCATGTAGTCCTTAGGTGGGGTGAAGCTCTATAAATCATTGTGTGTTGTTTATTTTCTGCATTTATATTCTTGCTATCATCTTCATATTCGAAAACGAGGGCGAAACTCGGAAAATCGGCATAATCTATTCATCCCCCCTCTAGATTATCGTAGCCACTTGGAATAACACCATCTTCCTCTACTTCTGACACTTCTTCTTCTTCTACATCTTCTCAGCCTTCTCCCTCATCTAACTCCTCTTCCTTGCCTTCAGCTCCCTCCACTTCCACTACTCACCACAGGACTACACGATCCAAAAATGGGATTTTCAAGCCCAAAAGCTTTTCTGTTCAACTTTCCTCTAAACCTGCTATTGTAAGTTAAGCATTGTCTGATCCAAATTGGAAGTCAGCCATGGACAGTGAGTATGTTGCTCTTATTCAAAATAATACTTGGCAACTTGTCCCTTGCCACAAGGATATGAATGTGTTGCAACACAAATGGTATATCGAACTAAATTTAAACATAATGGTTCTGTTGAACGGTTTAAAGCGCGATTGGTTGCCAAGGGATTTCAACAAGCACTTGCATTGACTATTTTGAGACATTTAGTCATGTTATCAAGCCGATCACTGTTCGAATTATGTTCACACTTGCAGTTACCAGGGGTTGGGCTATTCAACAAGTTGATGTTAACAATGCGTTTTTGAATGGGAATTTGCATCAAGCTGTTGCCAGACCTGATTATGTGTGTAAACTCACTAAAGCTCTTTACGGTTTGAAGCAAGCTCCTAAAGTTTGGTTTGAGAAGTTAAAAACTTGTCTCCTCAGTCTTGGTCTGCAAGATTCCACCTCTGACTCTTCCTTGCTCTTTTTTCATTGTCATGGAAAAATTTTTCTTGTTCTGGTTTACGTAGACGACATTCTTGTCACAGGGGATGATTCTACTCAGGTTGCAGACATTATACATCGCCTAAATCAGCAATTTTCTCTTAAACATCTTGTTGAAGTTGGCTATTTCCTAAGCATTCAGGCTTACAGACTCCAAACAGGTGATATCTTGATCAATCAAGCTAAGTATATCACTGATTTGCTTGTCAAAATCAATATGAAGGATTGTAAACCGTGCTCCAGTCCCAATTGTACTAGCCAAAAGCTCTCTTTACATGATAGTGCCTCCTTTGATTTTCCTTCTCTGTATCGTGGCATTATGGGTGCGTTGTAGTACCTCTCTATGACCCGGCCTGATGTGTCCTTTGTTGTAAATAAGCTTTCTCAATTTATGCACACTCCTACTATAAATCATTGGCCTGCCTGCATACGTGTTCTTAGATATCTCAAGGGTTCTCTTGATCAATGTATTTTTTTCTCCAGCTCGTCAGTTAGTTTTGGAAGGTTTCTCCAATGCCGACTGGGCAAGCTCATTGGATGATCGCAAGTCCACCACCGGTTACGGCGGCCAAAACTTGATTGCATGGTGTAGTAAGAAACATAATGTAGTGGCACGCAGCAGCACCGAATCTGAATATAGGTCACTTGCTACGACTAGTACTGATCTTATTTGGGTTCACTCCTTATTCTCAAAGTTGGGTCTACAATTTAAGAAACCATCGGTTCTTTGGTGTGACAATGAAAGTGCCTTAGCCCTTGCTTCCAATCTTGTATTTCATGCTCGCACCAAACACATAGAAGTCGATGTTCACTAATATCCGGGAAAAGGTTCAAAATAAGGAAGTTGATGTTCGATATGTTCCAACGCAAGATCAAGTCGCAGATGTTTTTGCTAAACCTCTGTCTCTACATAGGTTCCGACTGCTTTGTTCCAAACTTTCACTTTCCATTTTACCTAGTTCGGTTTGAGGGGAGGGTATTGGAGTATATTGAAATATTAGTTGTAACCATAGTCTGTTAGATTAGTTAAGTATGTTACTGTTAGTTAGTTGTTTTGACAGTTATAACAGAACATCCCTCCCTCTATAAATAGATGTAAAGCTCATGATAAATAACAAGTTTTTTTTTTTTTTTTGAAAGGAACAAGTTTCAGATTATGCTTCTCTATTCTTTTCTTCATTTTACAATCTCAACAAGCCCAACAAACCCCTACACGGAAAGCCTCGCTCTCACAACGAAAGTCCAATATCAACACACAATGATAAATGGACGGGAAAAAGAACCTCTCAACTCAAAACCACTAAATATAACAAGAGAATGTTAGAGAAT
This sequence comes from Rehmannia glutinosa, assembly GCA_016081115.2. Classification (NCBI taxonomy): domain Eukaryota; kingdom Viridiplantae; phylum Streptophyta; class Magnoliopsida; order Lamiales; family Orobanchaceae; genus Rehmannia; species Rehmannia glutinosa. The sequence continues at coordinate 57,760,580 of CM071937.1, read as the reverse complement.
AGTAGAGAGCTTTGAAGCACACACAGAGAGCACGAGCAATCGTAGACAGAAAACAGAGAGCCTGGTAAACCTAGGGTTTTAGTTTAAATATAAAGCACCAAGTGTTAGATTGATTACCTAAAACGGGCGGATGGGATCGCATGGATAAAATTCGTGGACGTTTCCAATGGGTGCCAGAGCAGAGGCGGATCATAAGGGAGCCAGCACTGGGCTTGAGCCCAGTGCAAATTTCTAAGAATTCTACTTTTAGTACTATAATTTCTATATTATTCATAATTAGCCCATCCCAAAATTTAATGAAAACTCAAAATGACCCCAAAATTTAAATTCATTTTAAAAATAAAAAATTAAGTGCTTAAAACTTTTGTGTTATCATGATATTAATGCTATAATTTAATATATGTTTTTAGACTATTTTTGTAATCTTTAATTTATTATTAGTACACTTACCATGTCATATAAGTTTAAACTGTAAAAATTAGAATATGTATTCTAAGTATCAAAATATATTTAAAAAAATCATATGCTTTATTAGTTAAAAGTCCAAATAAATTTAACAGTTTTGCTTAAATTAGTTAAAAGTCCAAATATATTTAAAAAAATCATATGTTATTTTACCCTACTACCCTTATATTGATTAAATTAATATTTTAATATATTTTTTATCTATTAAATCATACCCATTGATTAATAGTGGGGGATGGTTGAGATTAGTCCATTGTGTCTCACCTAGAGACATGGTCTCACTTGATCCTCCCCCTCGTTTTATATATATAATCATTGTTCTATATAGACATATATATATATATATAATTTTCTTAGTCAAATCTTTATTTCTTAGCCCACCCTACTACTAATTTCTGGATCCGCCATGGTGCCAGAGCAACCCAAACCCAGGAATAAAAGGTAGGACAAGGTCTAGCAGCTGATGGGCCGATTCTTTTGGGCTGAAGGAGAATATTGAATGTGGGCCGAACAAACCAAGGATTTAGCCAATTAATAACATCCTTGTTATTTCTATTTCCCTTGAGCAACCAAGTAGAAGCTCGAAATTTAGGAAATATTCATTTGTCATAGTATTATCCATTTCTCATCACACACCTGAACCAAAAAAGTAAAAGCAAGGTAAAAATTAATATAAGAATGCTCTCTGAGTTCTCTTGTTTCAAAAAGCACTAAACAATCCTAGATTACTAGTAACAAGCATGGCTGTTACATTTAACAGTCTAATCTCAAGAAAGGTAATTACAAAAACCACACACAAGCCTAGACTTGTGCATAAACACTTGATGTTACATGAGCTAACTACTCTCCTCCTCAGCTAAAGCAGAACAAATTAACAACGTCGTACATCCCCAAACCCCAAAGAACATCATATGTTGCTACAAAATGATGCCATTGTCGACAACGACGACGAAGAATGAGAAGTCGACAAATCCTGTCCATTCATTTCCCTGGACGCCGTAATATCACTGTCCAACTTACATCCCGTACCAGTGCCAGACATTGCATCCTGCAGGAGGAACTCGTTATCGTAGAACTGTCCATCGAAGATACATTCGATATTGTCCTCGAAGCCTTCGTCGTCGAGCCAACCTAGTACATCCGACGCTTTCTCGAGTGGGACGATGTCGGGTAACGGAAGCGAGTCGAAATCCGTATCTAGACAAAGATCCCAAGGGTGCTCGTGCTCCTCGGTCGGGTCCATCATGATCATCGCTTGTGAGTCGATGTGGTGTATCGACTCGAATTTCGGAATGCTGACGAGTTGAACCTCTCGGTTTTCGTCCTGTACTTCGTCTGCTAGTACTTTGTTAAAGTAGTCGGGATTGGTTTCCTCCTCTGGTTGGACTTGTTGATGTTTCGATTGTTGCAACTCCGGGAGGATTTTATTGAACTTATCGGCGTAATTGCTTATGTCGAAATTAGTTACTGCATTTGGACCCCTGAATTCTATTGCTGCCATATCATATGCTACTGCTGCTTCCTCTTGGGTGCCTGCATTTAAATAAATGGATGTGGCTAAGAATTTTGCAGATGAAGATGGTTGCAGGAACATAAGAAAGAAAAGTATTTCACCTCTTTGTTAAACAAATCAATAGAAAAGTAAGATTAAATTCTCATAATCTGTCCTGTTCATACAAAGTGTTAATTGTGCGCCTATTTTTATTTTGAATAATTCAATAGTATAAGTTTATAATTTCTAATATGGACATGTAATGTCGCATTGATTGAAGAATAATGTTTGTAGCTCTGTTTCAGGAACTCATATTTAGTCCTGCTGACATTATGCATATATATAGTGGGTTTATCAGGTTCTGATGAGTATTTCATTCCTGTTTTCCTCAATACACATAAATCAAAATGAATATGATTAGATGGAAAGAACACAATAGCTATCCTACAAGACAAAACTTAGAGGCGCAGAGTTTGTCTTAGCTTATAAACTCTTCAAAATATCTTATAACATGTTTGAGAGCTTATTATATTTAAGCTCTCTAAGATTTGGTAAAGTTTTTTTAGAAGAAGATCTTATAAGCTCCCAAAATAAACTAGCTTATAAGATGATTTTAGAAAAGGTGAGCGATATATGTCAACATATTTTCAAAATAGGATCTTATTTCAATATCCTTCGACTTTGACCGTTTTAATTACAAAAATGTTATTATAAGATTCACCATGTTATTCTATCCAAATACTTCAAACTTATTTTCGAAATAAGATCTAAACCTTAATAAATTTTTAAAACATCTCATAAATGATGAGCCGCCACAGAAGACTGGTGGCTAAGTAAAGGAGCAAGGGGGAGGGGGGAGTTGAAAGCAACCTTAAAAGAGTACGTCAACTTTGTCCGCCATTTTAAAAAATACTAGTGAAACTCATAGCTTATAAACATGTAAGCGCTAATAATTGGGTTTAATAAAAAATTTTCACTTCAGTATCACGCTTAATTCCACCCATCACCGAACATAACATCATATTTTACGTGAGTTCTCCTCTTGGTTAGGAGTCAAGTTCCTCTCTCTAGAGTTGTTGTTCCCGAAGAAGGGCTTGTGTTAGGATACTCTATCCTTCGTCTACCACCTTACCCTCTTCTCAGTTGCTCCGGTTCCCTATATCGTCGTCCCCGTCCTCGGCCACCTCTGCCACCACCCTTGCTCGATTCTCTTTTCTTTCCCCTGGTTCCTTCCTAGTTCTCCCTCTCTCCCTCCCCTCTTCTTAGTTTTCCTTTTTTTTTTTTTTTTTTTTTTTTTTATATATTTTTTATTTATTTATTTCCTTTTCCTTATTTTCCTTAGCCCATTTCTGTTGTCCCCCACGTCTTTATTATAGAAATAATTTGTCCTTTGCTTTATTCAAAGTTTTTGACGACCACTTTCCCCTACCACCGCACCCAACTTTCATTATACTTACCTTTAGCTTTCCCCCACATCCTTTGGCTTTTTATCATTCTTTTGTTTAGTTTATCTTTGTTTTTTTAGGTTTTTTTCTTTTTCTTTCTTTTTCCTTTTTTGTGCATCGTTGTTCCCGATCGAGCATCGTTCCGTCCTCCGTCTCCGCCTCCGCCTCGGTTTCCAATCGTGACAAACCTTGTTGAGAACATAGTCGTCGATGGTAGAAACGAATATCGTGGTATCAACAAAAGACAACATATTTATAACACGATTGAAGAAAATAAGGATAGTGTACATGATATGGATACAAACCGGGCGGGGATTGTGTGGCAATCTCGTCAGAATCATGAGTGCATTATACGGAATGCTCGTGGGCTTGGCAACCAACGGGCATTCCGAGAACTTAGGCGTTTAATCGCGAAAAGGACCCTCAACTCTTATTCTTGAGTGAGACAAGGATGAAAGCGTATAGATGTAGTAGATGGAAAGAATGGTTGGGTTATGATGGTTTATTCATTGTAGATTGCATTGGAAAAAGGGTGGTTACGATGTTGCTATGGAAACAACCTTTGGTGGTGACAATTACCTCATATTCCACGAGCCACATTGACAATGATTCAAGATGGATATAAAAATTGGAGATTTGGCTTCTATGGTAACCGGATGCGAGTCAACGTAAGTATTCATGGGATTTGATGAGAAAGTTGGCCGATACAAGAACTTAAACATTTACCATGGTTACTAGGAGGTGATTTCAATGAGATATGTAGCCACAATGAAAAAATGGGAGGGAGACGAGACCGAAACACAAATTGACGAGTTCAACGATGCATTGCGGCTGTGAGTTAAGAAATATATGGCGGTGGTGATTGGTTTACATGGGTAAATAGGCGTTCGGCGAGGACATTATCTTTGAAAAACTTTGATTTTTGAGCACGGTCAATGGCGATTATTATACCCGAGTTGCCAATATGTCTTCTTTGGAGTATTATTCTTCGGATCATCGAGCCCTAGTGATCTATTGGTCTACTAGCAAAGGCAACAGAGTGGAAGCTCCACCTAAGAAGAATAATCATTTTAAATTTGAGAAATTTTGGTGCATTGAATCAGATTGCACAGAGGTTATTGAGAGGGGCTGGAACAGAGAAGGTAGCTCGATCTCCTTGATGCAAAAAATGGAAAATTGTAAAATAGAGCTCTAAAGTGGGCAAATGTTAAATTCAATCACTTCCCAAAATGATTAAACAGGAAAGAAAAAGCTTAATCGGTTAAGAAGCTCACATATGTGGAAAAAATCGATGCACAAGTTAAAATGTTGGAGCATACGATTGAAAAGCTTACATCCCAAGAAGAGATTTTTTGGAAACAAAGGAGCAGAAACAATTGGCTGAAACACGGGGATAGGAACACTCCATATTTCCACGCGCAAGCCTCTAAACGACGCACAAAAAATACTATCAAGGGGCTAGCTTCTAAACAGGGCGACTATTGCACGGGTAAGCAAAGATCGAGTGATATTATAGCAGATTATTTTGAGGATATATTCACCTCTCGGAATCCGTCGGGCAATGAAATTGAAACAGTGGTGGATAGTGTGGACTCGAAAGTTACGGCTGAGATAAATGCATTCTTGTGTAAACCGTTTGATGAAAATGAAGTGAAGAAAGCGTTATTTGATATGTTTCCAGACAAAGCACCGGGACCTGATGGCTTTCCTGCTCTATTTTTTCAGAAATATTGGAAGATTGTTGGGAAGGATATCTCAAAGGCAATTCTTGGTATTCTTAACAATAATGAGGATATGAGTATGTGGAATGGGGCTGTCATTACATTGGTGCCTAAGGTTGCTAATCCAGTTCTTGTCAAGAATTTATTTTATTAGCTTGTGCGGTGTTTTTTACAAAATTATTGCACGAGCTATTACGAACTGCGACTTATCTACACGAAGTGGTAGACGAATCTCAAAGTGCTTTTATCCAGGCGGACTTATTACAGATAATGTTATCCTAGGATTTGAGTGCATGCATTGGATACGTCACCACCGGGCTAGCAATAGAGGATACGCTGCGTTGAAACTTGATATGAGCAAGGCGTATGATAGGGTGGAATGGAAATTTCTTGAAGCTATTATGAAAAAGCTGGGCTTTGACAACAAATGGGTTGATCTAATTTTAAAATGTGTTATGACAGTGAGATATTCTTTTAACTTAAATGGCGAGGTGGTTGGTTCTGTGATACCACAAAGGGGACTTAGACAAGGTGACCCTCTTTCTCCTTATTTGTTTGTTTTGTGTGCTCATGGCCTATCATCCTTATTTAAACGGAATTTGGAGACACGATGGATTAATGGGGTTGGTGCTCCCGGATGCCCCCATTATCCCATTTATTTTTTGCGGATGATAGTTTGATTTTTTTGTCGAGCGAAGGAAGAGTGTGATAGAGTTGCTAGCTTATTGAGAAAATATGAAAGAGCTTGAGCGGGGCAACTTATTAATTTTGATAAATCAGCAATTACTTTTAGTCCAAATACAAGTACTTATGTGGTGGATTATTTTAAAGCGTCCTTCACCGTTCAATTGTTCAAGGACATGAAATGTATTTAGTCTGCCCGACGGTCTCGTTAAGAAGTAAAAGGCTTGATTTGGTTATTTGAAGGAAAGAATTTTGAAGCGAATAGCGGGAGTTTGGGGTGGAAAAGTTTTTCGAAGGTGGTAAAGAAGTTTTAATCAAGTCGGTGCTTCAATCTATCCCAACATATTCTATGTCTTGCTTAGTATCCCTCAAAGTATTTGTGGCGAGATAGAAGCGGCTTGTCAATTTTACGGTGGGGAATGGAAGGAGGCGGAAAAAATTACATTGGATGAAATGGTGATCTCTGTCGACCAAAGAGTATGGGAGGTATGGGTTTCGAAATTTGCAAGAGTTCAACAAGGCTTTACTAGCTAAACAAATATGGCGAATTGTCCAAAATCCCGATAGTTTGGTAGCTCGAATCTGGCGAAAGCTCGTTATTTTCGCCATTTCGATGTTATGAATCTTTGGCTTGGGTAATAATCCATCTTATATATGGAGATCACTCTTATGGAGCCGAGAATTGATTGAATGTGGTAGTTCGTGGAGAGTTGGGGATGGCACAAATGTTCGGATATTTAAAGATCATTGGGTGTTGCCATTAAACAATAAGCTTGACCCAAGTCATTCCTCATTTTCTGAAGAAGCTACTGTCAATCAATTAATTTTGGACAACAAATGGGCGACGCAGAGAATTCATGGAGCTTTCCCTCCATATATTGCTAGTAAAATCCTTAAACTTCCTTCTCCTTCAACCTCACATCAAGATAGTAGATTCTGGAGGCACGAGGTTAGAGGTACTTATTCTGTGCGATCTGGTTATAAATTGGCGATAGGCTACTATAATCCACATTCTTCCTGCTCGTCATCTCGAATAGATAAATGGTGGAAATTTCTTTGGGCCTTATCTATCCCCCCAAAAATCAAAATTTTTTGGTGGAAAGCATCACATAATCTAATAGCTACCAAAGCTAATTTAATCCGGCATCATGTCCCAGCGGAAGGTGGTTGTGCCCTGTGCTGGTCGGTAATGACACGACACATTCGCTCTTTTTACGTGTGGCAATTCGACACTTTTGGAAAGAAACAGAGTTTTGGACTCTGTTTGACGAGGAGATATTATTGATGTGGGGATGCGGTGAAAGATGAGTTGGAAAAGAGCAATTTGAAAAATTTGCTTGTCGTACTTGGGAATATGGAAGGAAAAAGCGAGTCTTTAATTCATGATCACGAGCGAAGCAACCTCTGTCGATGGGTTGATGAGTTATTAAGTGCTTTCCAAGTTGCACAACAGAGAGGCGATTATGAGGATTCCACTTTGGTAGCAATTGATTCAATGTGGACTAAACGTGAAGCTACTATCGATTGGATGTTGATGCTAGTTACAATGAAAGGAAGGACAAATATGGTTCGGGGCATTATTAGAGATTCTAATGGCAAAGCGGTGTTGGCATTTGGGAGGCCTTGGGATTCATTTGACAATGTGTTAGATGGTGAGTTGAATGCTCTATTAGAGGGTCTACGTAAATCGAGGAGGCGGGTATTTCGCCCGTGTTTATTTATTCGGATTCTTTGATGGCGGTGCAAGCGATCATGGCCACTCAAGAGGATCTTAGCTATCGTGGTTTCATTGTTCAAGATATTAAACAAATGCTATTGGAATTGGGAGCAACAAAAATATCACAATTAATAAATTTTTAAAACATCTCATAATGATGAGCCGCCACAGAAGACTTTTTCTTCTACGTCTTTTGTTTAATGGAAAATGTCCCGCTTTGGGTCGATGAAATTGTAATAGCTTAAAAATTCGTTAACATAATAAAGCTATTTCAATTTCTTTTTGAAAAAAAAAAAAAATAATTGGGTTTAATATTTGAAAAAATATATATATAGTAGCTAGGCGGCGGTCTTTGAACAAATTAACAAGACAATAAATAATACATGGTTGAACTTGATTATGACATTTGAACACGATCACATCACATCTATGCCTATTAATTTCTTTCAATAATTTTGAGAGGATCCCAGTCCCACCACTAAATAAATAATCACCCTCATTAGTTATCTGCAAATTGCATTGTGGTGGCGAACTATAAAGGATGTCTATGCTCTTTTTCTATCTTTTCATCAACTCTCTAATTACTCCTAATGTTTTTTTTTTATTTTTACATTGTTATCTTATTAATGATCCATTTCGACCGTCACTCACTCTGATTTTTGAGATTAACTATTAATTGACCAATTGGAGTTTGAAAGTAAATTAGCCATTCTATTGGAACAAAAATGAATCCCAAGAAAAAAGGTTATTAGTTTGCTAATCTGATCTTCCTTGAATAGGTCACTGTACTTGGATCTGTTCAAATAAACTTTCTAGTCAAATGTATAAATTAAAAAAAAAAAAAAAAAAAAAAGTTTAGACCCTCAAACGGGAATATTTTAGTTGTACAAATTTGTAAGTTGAATACAAAGTCTTTCTCGTACAGAGATTGTCTTAACTATATCTTAATGTCTTAAACCCAGTCAGCATGTGCCATGTCAGCTTTTCTTATCCCTTAATTAATAAACTATTTTGGTCTTGTTTGGAGACAAACAAGATGGATTTCTTAAATCGGATCTCTACAACTGAAAAGTTGGTCTTATAAAAAATCAATTGTTTACTACTTTAATTATTTGTTTTTTTCTAATGAGATCCCCTGAACCCCAGGCCACCCCACTCTTATATCCCAGTTTTATGATCTAGACTTGACATATTTATGTTATCGCATTTGTTTTTCTACGGATATATAAATGGGAATATGCAATAAATCGATATTAATATATAAAATACGTGTAATTGAATAAGAAGAACATACTGTAAGTTCCCAAGTAGAGATATTTGTTTCCAGAAACACGCCCAATTCGAGCCTCCCATCGACCATTATGATGATGCCTGTGTAAATCCAATACAACATATATAGTTTAAAAAGGGGAAATTTTGCTGAAAATATCCTCACAAACTCACGTTTCTCACCCTATTAAGCACACAAACTCACCAAAACAGTTGGTGCAATGAATGAAAAAGCACAATGGGACATTGTGTGAGAAAAGCATGATTAATAAAACTACTCACAAGATACTGGAATATAATTGTACTTTCAAAAAGGCGAATAAAAGTCACATGATTTTCTTTAGGGTTAATTAACAGCCAAAAACTTGTGTAAGATAGTCGCACCGTGCGATGGGTGATACATGTAGTGTAAAAATTGATGCATTGTCTTAATACACTAAAATTAAGTATTTTTAGACAAAGTATCACTTTTATACTAAAAGTTGAATCCGTCGCAACCGTGCAACCATGTTACGATCGAGACATGCTCTAATTAAAAATACTTGGCTCGATGTTTAGTGTAATTACAAAAGAATACAATTACCTTTTAAAATCACAAATACCATATCTTACCATTTGCACACTTAATGCATCCTCAAGATGGGTATTTTTGTCATAGAAATACAAACCTCAAGCTTAAGTTTTTTGTAATTATGATAAATTCCATGGATAGGTTTGCAATTATCGTTGTGATTTATTCATTTTTCTCATTACCTTGCCACGCCACGAAACTTTGAAACCCCTCTAGAAAATCCACTACTTCGCCGCCGTAGAGAAGCTAAATACTCCTCATTAGTCAATTTTTGCATTTCCTCAATTTCTTTGGCGTATGACTCCACCTACAGTATTTCAGTCAAACAAAGAATTAATGGTCTTATTTAGTTGGCCCAAATTAATTAAACCACATAATAAAAAAAACAAATAATGCACCCCTAATTCCTAGCGATGGTTGCTTTTTGACGGCAAATCAAATAAGACACGTGTCAAACGCAGACACATATGAAGGTTAAACACCTAAAATTGTATACAAAAGCACCTAGGTCCAATCAGGGGCGTAGCCAGCCTGACTGGTTACCTCTAGCCCAAATTTTTTTTCCCCATTTTCCCCTATCTCAATTATTTTTTCCCCTTAAAAAAACACATATAATTGTTTTTTTTCATTTTCTTTCCACTGAAAAAACGGAATAAGAAAAAATTTGGGGTGCGCTGGGGGCCGGGGTGGCACCCCCCTAGCTACGCCCATGGGTCCAATGTACCAACCAAACGGTGCTCTTTTTTTTTTTTTTTTGTTCTATATCTTACACATACCACACTTGTCATGTGGGATCCACACACAATCTGAGAGAAAAAATTACAAAATACAAAAAAAAAAGGCAAAAAAATAATTGAATTAAAAGAGAACAATGCAACAGCGAAAAATATATACATACAGGGAAATTGAGAATGGTGGCCGGCCCCCAATACTTTAGGGCGGCTAAGTCGTAGGTTCGAGCCGCGTCTTCTTCATTGTCATAAGCCCCTACATATTATTGTATAACGTCAATTAATTATGACTAAATAAAAAATTAAGCACTACAAAATAAAAACACACACACACACACACATATATATATATATATATGTGGAATTCAAATAAAGATTATAAGGTTATTGAGGTTACCTAAATAGACTGCGACAGCGACAATGCGATTATGGACCGGGATCATCAACAAGAATAAAAACACAGTCAGGCTTTAATTTAATAATTCAGTTTTTTGCAGAAACGTTAATTAATAATTAACTAACAAGGGACCAGTAATTAATTAACATAAACTAAGATCACACAGATCTCCTTGATTTCACTTTCAACTTTTTATTAATACTCAAGAAAGTTAAAAAAATAAAAAAAAATGTGGAAATCATTATGAAAATAAAAAATAAAAAAATTACTTTGTCTTCCTTTCTTGTTCTGAATGCTGTTCCATGTAGTCTTGTCCCACAGGTGAGCCTCAAACCTCCCTGTCCATCTATGCCTGCACCACCACCACCACCCCCACAACATTATTAAGAAACTATTATTATTTTTTAAAAGAAATTAAATTCCATGCATGCAAACAATCCAATTCACCCTTTACTGTCTATATATGATGCAACCAAGATTTTAGGTGAAATGGGAAATAAAATTTGTGGGGTGGGGCCCATTTCTGTGTATGAATGTATAATTACTCTGTGTGTGTGTGTGTGTTCGTGATTGTGATAAAAATATATACATACCTGGTGACACCTCTGTAAATGGAGCTTCTTGATTTAGGAGAGGTGGCAGAATTGGCAGGTGCATTAGTGAGATTATTAATTTTCTTGGCTCTAACACGCTTTGGTTTCTTTGGCTGGACAGATTTATTGTTGGGTTCATGAATATGGTCATTATTCGGAATTGGTGGGCCAATGCATGAAGAAGATGAAGAAGAAGAGCAAGAAGAAGAAGCAGACCTCCTCTTCATTTTCTTCTCTTTTCTCTCTCTTTAGAGAAGAGAGGAGGAGGAGGAGGAGGAGGAACTTGTGTGATGAGGATGATGACACACACACACAGTCAAGGTGGAAATGTGTGTAAAAATGGGTGTTTGCAAATAGGAAGTGAAAAAGGGGTGATGAAACACACAGTCAGAGTGGAAGTGTGTGTAATGATGGATGGGTGTGTTTGTTTGGAATCATATATATGAAGAGAGAAAGGGGGTGGGGGTGGGGGTGGGGGGCTGATTATATAAGGTGATGACACACGCAGTCACGGTGGAAATGTGTGTAAAGATGGGTGGGTTGGTGTGGAATCAAAGTGGGGCTTAATTCTTTCCTGCTGCTGATGCTGGTAAACGTAGGTGGTTTACCAAATTGAGTTTGGACAGTGAGCAGAGCAAAAGTACAAAGTAGGAAATGAACAAAAGCATTAGTGTGTTGTTGAGTCACCTAATTTTTAACCCTCAATTTTGTTCTTTTATTCAATTTTGTGACTCCACTAAACTGTCTATACTACTACTCCATTCCATGATACTAATTCTAATATAAACCGATGAAATGCATCACAGTTTCTGGATCACATTATTATTTTTAAGTTAAGATCATTTCAAAAATAAAACCTTAGTTTAGGACACTTACAAATGTAATATATCTGAAACCAAGTATTATTTCAAATTTGAGTCAAAGTATGTACAAGGAACTTTTAGATAATAGAATATAAAAAGAATAAGAAAAATATTTACTAGATCACCATATACAGGGGATCATTTATATATGATGTATTCTATTAGGACTACAAATTAACAACTGCTGGGTGCGTTGTTAATACATAATAGGACGTACAAACCATTTACATATGCATTTTTTAATATTGAGTACTTTTGAAGGGAATTAGATCTTCATCTTATTCTGATTTTAGATAAGATAAATTGAAACATAGATTAAAATGATAATTTTTGCTTTCTGTATTTTTCAAAATTATGTTGTGAGAAAATAAATCCATATGAATAACCTGCCCAACTATGTCCTAAGAACAATTGTAACCTTAAAAATAATCATACGGGGTCTTCTATTTTCTACGATATTTCATTTTGTTTTTTAATATCTCATGTGAATATTGTTATATTTATAAAATGATGTTAATATTATTATACATGTGACATTTTCTGGCATTGAAATAACATAAAAAAATAAGAGATCCTAACTGAAAAATGAAATAGGTAACAAATTGAAAAAAAAAAAGATAAAAGATAGGACAAGGGATATATTATATGATTCAACCTGGCATTGAAGTTAAAGTCGGGTTAAATGAACTAGAGTTAATAAAGATTTCAACACTTGGCCTTCGCACTCAGCCATGCTACCAATCGACATATATCCCCCTCTGCTTTTCTGCATTTCATGGGGAATCTCTCTCTCTCTCTCTCTCTCTCTCTCTCTCTCTCTCACACACACACACACTTCACACTATGGCAAATACAACAAGAGCTGTAATTAAGTAAAGGTGTCCAGATGGGTGAATATTGTCGGCAGATGTGGAAAAAAATTAGGCCAGGAGCCCCACACACAAGAAATTCTCCTCTAACTTGATACCAGACGGATTCGAACATCCACGTTGCGGGTGCCAGCGAAGGGGACATCACATCACCCAGGTTCTTTACCAATTGAGCTATGCCCCGTGAACATCAGCAGATATGTATCTCGGATATAGTGTATAAATGCACTTATGAACTTTAAATAAACATACACCAAGGAGTTTACTATTTAACCTCATGGTAATTTGGTTTACACATCAAACCACTAAGCAGTTTGCAGTATTTATATACGATCACATCATTACCAACTATATCTACTTAAAATATTTATTTTTTTAATTATATATATCTAATGGGACTCACCACCTACAATCTTACAAATATAATATTATATATTCAACCACTACTCAACCAAACATAATCTCATTTTCAAACCTATATAAAACTCATTCACATTCATTCATCCATACATTATTCCACTTTTCACACGAAAATCAATAAATTATCAAAAATTCATTTTTCAACACTAGATACTGGATGGTCCATGGAAACATAACCATACAAGACCTTGTTCTTCACTTTTCTTATTTTTTTGAAATTGGTCATTTAACTGAGTTTTGTTTTTAGATTTTTGGTCCTGTGACATGAGATAATAAAGGTAAAAGTTACATGTTGGGATGACGTGGAATTTTCCTGAAAAAATTAATTTTATAGCTGAGTTGGCGGCCTACACGGCACTTGGAGGAGAAAAAGAACAAATAATGTCGACATTTAGGGCACATGTGATACATTAAATGTCTTAATTTTATTCCATCCAATCATTGAAAGTTTGCAAAGTGTATTAAAAACTATTATTTTTTAAATTTAAAAACATAGATAACTTAGAAAAACTTTCTAAAAACAAAAAAAAATTAATTTAAAGTATTATAATTAGATAAAAGCATTTGAAATTCAATAATAAACAATAGATTTTAGTTAAAATTACTTCATGATTTAAAAAAATACAATATTTACACAAATAATGCTTAAATATTGAAAAATATATTTAATTAAAAAAAAGTTCATGTTTAAATATAGAAGACTATGTATAACTCAAATATAAATAAAATAAAAAAGGTTTACAGTTTAATCCAAATAAGCATTAAGTGTGCCACTTCAATATTTTAAGAAAAAGATATCCTCAAAATTGGAAAATAGGACCAAATGTGTGATTTTATTAAAAGTTAGTGGTATCAAACGTTACCCCTAGTACATAAAGGGCTAAAAGTATATTTAGGCCAGCTTAAAGGACCAAAATGCAATTTTGCCCACCCATTTCTCTACAAATTTGGCAACTTTTTCTCCTACTTGAGAGATCCACTTATTCGTGAGATTGACAATCCAATATTAGGGTTTTTTCTCATCACGGTTGATTGAGTATTGTTGGGAAATCCTAGCTAGACCCTAGAAGGAAGAAGGAATATAAAAGAGGGAAAAAGCAAAAAAAAAAAACAAAATAGAGATAAAAGGAAAATAGAAAATATAGGTCTCAAGGGGTGATGTGTAATGTTTAGAAGGAGAGAGTTGAATAAACTTTACCAACTTTTCGATTTTAGTCCTTGTAAATAATTTCAGAGTTAACTCAAGTTAGTTAAGTCCTTGAGGGACAACTAGGTTGTCTTACACAGCAAAGTTACCCACTCAACAGACTCGACTGAGCTGTTGATACTATAACTTAGTTGTTTTCAGCAAACACTTAGAAATGCAGTTGACTTGGTTTCACCAGCGGAAGACTTTTTATCGTTAGAGTTTTAAGTACGTTTTTCAATACTTGTTTTAGCAATGGTTATTATCAGAAGACTTAAGTAATTTTAACTTATCAGCAGATATGAAAATAAAGCAAGAATTAAAGTATGCTAAAAAGTAAATGGACACAAGCATTTTTTATAGTGGTTCGAGAATGGGGTAATTCCTCTAGTCCACTCTTCTCCAACTCCTAGAGGAATCCACTAGGTAACTTAACTTGGTTACAAAGCAATTTACAGTCGGAGTCAGCTTTGATCACACAGTCTGCTGCTCTTAGGACTCAGCTTCTTTACAAGACGATTGTCCTGCTACTTCAGCTCCCTTCAAAGCTTTGGACTTGATCACATAGCCCTCCAATAGGTTCAAAGCTCTGGTTCGATGGAACCTCACAACTTCTCCTTCAACCTTGGAGAGTAAAACCCTTTGTTCTTGATAACAATTTTTCCTCTTCAACAGATGAAGTAGTCTTTCCTTCACTGAGCCTGTTGGATTGATTTCCATTGAGTTTAGGCTTGAGGATTTTTTTGTAAGCTTGAGAGATGTTTGCAGGTTATTGCTTGATTGCTTGTATGCTTATTCGTAGATTTGGTCACCTTCTCTCACTTGCTTCCTCAGCTTTTTATAGTGCACATTTGAATATATGTCCGTTGAAGAGATAGACACATTTTTCAAATCACGCTCGTAGGTTGTTAGCTTGACTTGTCTTACAGCATTGATGGAGACCGTACCATGAATTTAATATTCTGCAGCCTTTCCTTAAATTCTGCAGAATTTCAGGTGCTTCCCATTGGTCCCTTGTTTTTTGCACTCTTTTAGCAAAATAGCTTTATTGCTGGCAGCCTGACACATGCCTATTTCCAGCAAAACCTTGACTTGTCTTGACAACGGATCTCTTTCAGTTTTCTTTGAGTCTTGTCTACTGCACACCCCTTTGACATTCGATTATAATCATTTTGGAATGACTTTGCTGTCAGTCAGCTGACTGAGACAACTTTTTTGTCACTTGATTGATTCTTCTCTTCACTTTACTCAGCTTCCACACAGCTGGGTCTTCACTTAAATCTTCAGTCGAGTCTTGTAATCTTCAACTTGGCTGACTTCAACTCAACTCATACAGTCCTATCTATTACAAGTTGAATTACATTTGAAATGGGGTGCCAAGTGCCAACTTCCTAATCTAAGTTTTACATGGTATCATCAAAATCTATACATAAATTTTTCCAACAATTTTTCCCTTTGTGATGATGCCAAAAATTAAATAAACATCAAAGCAAATAGTGCAGAAAATAAAGAATGATTGTATAATATGTCATTTTATTGAACATATCATTCATTGCACTTTACAATGCTTTTACAATATATAAATCTATACAAGGTATCAGAGCTATATACACATATAACGTCAGTACATGTATCAGAGCACTTATGTATAACAAGGTATACACAGTCTACTTACAAATATGTGTATTTACATTTAAGTAAAATATAACATGAAGGGGTTCAGCCGTCTTCAATGCCTCGGCTGCTTCCTTCTTCTCTCAGCATCCTCTTCAGCTCTTCTGCGATCCTCTTCTGCTCTCCTTCTTTTTCTATCTTCCTCTTCTCTCTTTTTCTTTTCATAGGCTCTCTTGGCAGTTGGGTCATCCCTTCTCTGCCTTTCTTCCCATTATCTGTTGAGCCTAATGTTTTCCTCTTCTTGCCTCCAACCTTCCTTTCTACTTCTCTTTTAGCTAGTTCATCCAGCCCAGCCAAGTAGTTTATCCCTTTCTTCTGATGATCTACATACCGGACATCTTTAGGCTTTGGCTGTGATGGAGTACCTATGCCTCTTCCACCACTGCCAAACATTCCCCTTTCTCTTTGTGACTCAGCTCCTCCTCTTGGAGTATACTGTACGGGCGCCTTAGGAGTCTGCTGACTACTTGGACTTTGCTGCATCTCAGCTAATTTGCACAATTCTAATCCTTTCTCCCAGTACAGATCCCACGCCTGAGGTTGAGTCATATTCCTGAAAAATCCTTCTAATGCTAGAGTTTGAAATTCCTCTAAGGAACTTGGCTCAGATCCTATATCAGGTACATCTAACTCACGAGGGAGTTTTACAGCTGGGGAATGCTTCAGTAGTCTAGCTGGGGGCCTTCAACTTTACTTTTATGTTTTCTATCTTGTCTTGCTGCCTTTCAGATATTTTCTCAAACTCAGCTTCAATGGCTTCTCGAGATGTCTTGAAAGCCAAAGCAACTTTCTCTTCAACAGGAAGTTCTTGCAGCAACTGACTTAGTATAGAGGCTGTAACATGTCCTTGCTGAGGTGTTTGGGCAAGCATAATTTTCAAGGGCGGCTTCTTCATCTCACTTCCTTCCCCCTTGCTGCTTGCTTCCCCCGTACTTCCATCATCTTTATTTCATCTTTCTCCCTTTTTTGGCATCATCACCAAGGGGTAGAGTCGACTGAGAGGATACTCCTCCCATGATTAGATAAAGCTTCTTGTTGGTTATGTCCATTTTATCATGACTCTCGGAGTATGATGTTCTGAATTGAGACGCAGTGCCTTCGTCTCAGTTGCCATCAGCTTCATCTCAGTTTGGAGCACCATTATCTCTGTATGTATGGTGCCCTCTGTCTTTAGATGGTCTGACTTGTGATGTGCCTTCAGTAACTCCATGTCAGTCTTGTGCGATTGATCCATCCAGAAGATATGATCCCTCTATATCTGCTGGAATTTGGCATTCTCTGCACTCCATATTACCATTTTCGCGAATAGAGATTTGAAATAAGTAACATGCTCATGCATTAGTGCCTTCGTTTGTACTGTCCATTCCCTTATTCTTAATACCGCACCTCGGATATTTTCTGTGATGTTGGTGTCTCTATTGTCTAACCGTCTGTTGAGTGTTGCGAAACGTTTCTCCATATTCTCAATTTCATTGCAAATGGCATTGAAGGCTTTTCAGAAATCGGTTGCATCAGTGGACTACTCTTCAGGCCACACAACATCAAAGTCGAAACCAAATGGTACCATAGTGTAGTCATCAGGAGTTCCAAATTCTTCAACTGGGACTTGGACATGGTATTTGGCACTCTGAGCAGCTGACTTTGCTTCCAAAGGAATGTTAGCCTCGAAAGGGAAATATTCAGTGAATAAGTCCTCAGGGAAAATAGGTATCTCTCCTCCTCCCGCTTCAGGAGCCTTACCCTTTTCCTTTAAAAGTTCCTCAGCTCTTTGTGCCTTGGCTGTCTCAGCGTCATCTGCATCTTGTGCAGCTATGTTAGGCTGCGGAGCTGACTGACCCTCAGCTATCTTAACAGCTTCATTGGCATCAGTGGATTCTTCCTGTTGAGTATTTTGTTCCTCAGCTGATTTATCAGCGTCATGGGAAGGTGATGACACCTTAGGGGGTGGGCCATCAACCAATGTAAAGTTTATGGGGGCAGCTTTGTCACTAGCTTGCCTCCTTTTTTCCAGGGCCTCCTCAACAGTTGTGTCCTCTGTAGATTTGTTGGTAGGACTGGACACAGCTTCATC
The DNA here is from genome assembly GCA_016081115.2 of Rehmannia glutinosa. Classification (NCBI taxonomy): domain Eukaryota; kingdom Viridiplantae; phylum Streptophyta; class Magnoliopsida; order Lamiales; family Orobanchaceae; genus Rehmannia; species Rehmannia glutinosa. Next base: position 57,742,412 of record CM071937.1, on the reverse strand, counting down.
TTCTATTTCCAAAAACTCTACATCAACATGTTCTTGAGAGTCATGAAGGACACTTATCACTTCTTCTTCTTCCACTGACTCTTTCTAAGGGGCAGACACTTCTTCTTCATCTTTATTACCCATGGAAGTCTCAACCTGCACTGGGCCTTCTATACCCTCAGCAGTCTTAACCACTGATGGGCCTTCGGCATTCCCTTTTGCAGTCTCAATCGCAACAGGGTCTTTTGTAATCCCTTCAACAGACTGAGCTGCTTTAGGCTCTTCTTTGGCATCCTTTGAGGTCTCAACCTCGTGGATTGCACTTTCAGAGCCAAGAGTCTTAACTCCCTTGGATTCACTTCCAACCATTGCCTTGGCTGCATCAGCAGCTTCATCGCCCTGCAAGGCAGCTGGGATTTCAGCTAAGAAAGTCGAAACCATCAGAGCCTCGTTAACCCACTATGTTGTACGGTTAAGTTCTCATCATCACCTCCAATCTTATTTTGGGTGCAGTCTCCCACAGCCTCCTCCGACCTGGTTATAGTGGTTTGAGTTTTTCCCTCAGCTGGCGCACCAACTGAGTCTCAAGCAGTGGGGTCACTCGAAACCTGAGACTCAACTTTTTTTCCTATTAAGTGAGCGGCCAATAGGGAAAATGTCTCAACACCTTCTTCAGGGATAGGCTTGGCTAAGGTGCGCTCTTCTACTTCGTCCTCAGCTTCATCGCCAGTTCTCCTGGTATCATGTTCCTCCGAGTGCATTGGGGAAGTGGTGGCATCAATCACCCTCACCATTTCCAAAATGTCTGGGCTAGGAGAGATCATTATTGAGGAAGACTCTCCTGGGCTAGTTCTCAATTGCTTCTCGTGCAACTCTTTGAATTCTTGAATAGCTTTCCACATTTCAGCTTTCTCCACCTCAGAAGCAGGGTCCATTTCATTATCATCGCTACCGCTAGCTGACTGAAAGGCACTTTCAGGCACTCCTTCAAATGGGCAAGGTTGAGGTTGTTTCGATTCCTCAATTGCCTTTGCCTTTCCCTTACGCTACTCTCCCTCTTTCTTCTAGAATAGGATGGTGGTGCAAAAGTCTGGGTCCAACGCCAAATGGACCGAAATATTTCCCAGAAAACTCAGGAGTTCTTCTTCCTTATCTATGAACTCCGGACTTTGGAATTGAGTTCTAGCATAACTCAACTTCCAATTCCTCCACACATGGAGCCTCACTTGTACATCCGGGTACGCTGGAGATAGCACAACGAGATCATCATCCTCGTCATCTTCATTTATTGGCGCAAGAGGAGCCCTTTCCTCCTCAGTTGTTCTAGCATCTGTCTGAGGGGAATGGACAGCTAACTCCTCACCCTGGTCAGCTGTATCCACTACTTTTTCCTCAGCTATCTCCCAGACAGTTGTTTCATCCAAACTTTGTTGATCTCCATCAGCAGTCTCTACCATCCTCTGTTGTTCGCCAACAGCAGACTCATGTTCTTTCTCAGTGGTCTCCATACCACTCTTCTCTTGCACAGACTGATGTTCCTCCTCAGCAGCCTCCTTCACCACATCCATGCCAGACTCGGTTGGCTTACATATGTCAAAATTTTTCACTAGTCGCCTTCTCTTGGTCTTAACCATTGGAACTTCAAGTTCCACAACCTCTAGTTCTTCATCTGTGAAAGCTGATTCTCCCATCTTCAGCTTCTTCGCTGCAGCTGGCTTCCTCAACACAGCTGAGCATTTTTTTTATGATTGGAGAAGGTGCAGGGGATTCCATCTCTCGGCTGCTGGGGTAGGGGCAGGGTCTTCCACGGCCGCAGGGGCAGGCTTTGCTGCATAAGTTTTCTTCTTCTTCTACACAGGCTTCGGAGATGGAGCCTTAGCAGTTGCAGCAGTGTCCTCCTGCTTCCCCTGCACTAGTATCAGCTTTTCGTGCATGGGCTTGCCTCTGAGCAGCTAAGACGTTGGCCCTAAACATCTTTTTGTTTACATGGAAGGGTTTCCAATTCCTGAGAAGAATGCCCTTCACCTCCATCAGTTGGCCTATCATCAGGCCATATCCCAACGAGTTTTCAAACAATCCATCATCATTAATGCTCTTATTCAAGACGTTATGGCATATCTTGGCAAAGATGAACTCAACCCAGGTCACCTTTTTCACTTCCATAATAGCAGCCATCACTGTCAGCTAATTAGTCCTTGACAGCTGATTAAAATTGCCAAACTTCGTGTTGATGCACTTGGCTACCACGTCCATGAGTTTGTGGTAGTCCTCCTTGATGAGCTACTTCTTAGCTGTATAGACAGCCTTCACAGTAAACTCTAGCTTGGCAATCTCCTTCCATGCCACAGCCAGGTTAATATCTTTCTCTATTATCTCCTTCAACCCAGATGAAGGCATATGACAGGCTTCAGCTAAGTCCGCAACAGTTATTTTGATGTCCTTGCTGTGGACTGAAGAGCAGATTTCACCATCATGAACCTCAGCGTTCACATAAAACATTGCTACCTCCTCCAAGTAGGTGTGAGGAGAGAGAAAATGATTTTGAGTATATATGGGATGTGATGGGACGGTTTTTGGAATTCAAAAAGTTTGAAAAAGATCAACGGTTGAGATTAAGTCTTGAAACTGCATTAATTTCCCCGCATTAAATGCAGCAGCATTTATATCCAATCTTAGGCTAAATGGGTACAGGATTTTTACTAACACCATAATTACTGCTAATGTCATGCCTAAAACATTGGTGCTCGCAGAAAACGACTGTGTTTTGTCACTTAGCTCATAAATAACTCAGTTATCTTCCATAAATGAGTTAACTTTGCTTCTATCTTCACATAATAAGCATTTGACTGTTCAGCTAACTTGATACAGCTGACTAGCCGTCTTGACTGTTTCACTTGGCTGAAAAATGAAACGTTGCCAATTTCCAATACTCTCTTCTTTGACTTTTCTGATTGAGACTTCTGAGCCTCCTAACTCAGCTCAATCAATCCAAGCTCATTTAAGCTCTTCAAACCTTGATTCACATAATGGCTTAGTGAATATATCAACTAACTGCTTATCAGTTGATATGTATTCCAAGGTGATGTCTTTCTTTACAACATGATCTCTTATAAAATAATATCTGACATCAATGTGCATGGTTCTTGAATGCAATACTGGGTTCTGAGTTATTGAAATAGCACTTGTGTTGTCACACATAATTGGAATCTCTTTTTCTTCTATAACATAGTCTCTCAGTTGTTTCCTCATCCATAACACTTGGGCACAACAGATGCCTGCAGCTATGTACTCTGCTTCAGCTGTGCATGTAGCTATTGAATTTTATTTTTTGTTGAACCAATAAACTAATATTTCCAAGCATTTGACATGTACCTGATGCACTTTTTATGTCTACTCTACAACCAACATAGTCAGAGTCTGAGCAGCCAACTAGCTTGAATCCTCCATCCTTTGGATACCATTGTTAGATAAATGTTTTTATCATGATTTTGATGATTTTGTTCAAATGAGTTTTTATACCAAAACAATGTCCCTAAATGTTGTCCAAATACTTCCGATCGATTTAAATTGTTTTTACAATTTTTCGGAGTATTTCTTGAAGTTTATTTTTGATAAAAAATTGGAGAACACTTATATTTCAAGCTCGACCGGTCGCCCTATAGGGCAACCTGTACCTGAGTTGAGTTTTGAAACAGAAAACGGGACGGAATGAAAAACAAGGAGGGCGACCGGTCGACCCTGAGGTCCACCGGTAGGGGCAACCGGTACCTGAACATTGGTTTCAAGTTCAGAACTCTCTGTTTCGATTTTTTAGCACCCCCGACCGTTCAACATAGGGGTCGTCCGGTCGGACCTCCCGTAGACCGGTCCCCCTGTGTAAAATTCGCAGAGAACTCATTTCAAACTTATCTTTGCACGACCGGTCGCACTCCCTGTGTATCAGCAAACTATCCATTGCATTTTCAGACAGCTTTTTCCTAATTTGTGGGATTGATTTCTAACAGCTATAATTTTGATTTTAAATGGTTTCTTTTGCAGAAAATCACTCCCCAAATAGAGGCTTCATTCAAGCAACAAGATACAACACAACATACAAGCAAAGAGCATACAAGCAAACACTTTCATATCTTGTTGTATTTTAGCATAAGTACTTTCACTTGCACACTCTTGAGGTCTAGGCTTTTGATTCTTGATTACACTTGCACTCAATCTTTGTATTGGTATTATAGAGTTGTAATCTTGAATTTCGTCAATCATCCAAAACAAGATATCCTTGTTGTTGCTCTTGTGGTAAGAGTACACTTGGGTGATCTTAGGTGTTGAAGAGTGTGGTACTCTTCATAGGTGTTGAAGGAAGATTGTGGTAATCTCCTTGAAGGTATTGTAAGAGGATTGTGGTAATCCTCAAGGTGGTGTTGTATTAATTTTGGTAATTAATAAATTTCTTTTTCTTTTTCGAAACCCATCCCGGATATACTGGGGTGGTAGAGCACGTTATCCCTAGGTGGGGTGAAGCTCTTTATATCGACGTGTGTTGTTTATTTTCCGCACTTTAGTTTTCATCCTTGCTTGATTATTCGAAAAAGAGGGCAAAATCTGAAAAACCGGGATAATCTATTCACCCTCCCTCTAGATTATCGTAGCCACTTGTACTAACAAGTGGTATCAAAGCCAAACTATTTGGCTAGCTCATTCCGAGTAAAGAGGAAAGATCCATGGCTACAAATGAAGCTTATCTCACCATCGGCGCCTCCACCAACAAGCCACCACTATTCGACGCCAACAACTACGCATTTTGGAAAGACCGTATGGAATGCTTTCTACAAGGGTGCGAGTTCGACATTTGGAATGTGGTCATTGAAGGATGCGCCTCCACCAACAAGCCACCACTATTCGACGCCAACAACTACGCATTTTGGAAAGACCGTATGGAATGCTTTCTACAAGGGTGCGAGTTCGACATTTGGAATGTGGTCATTGAAGGAGTTTCTCAACCAACCAAGAAATTAGAGGATGGCACCTCGGCTCCTAAACCCTTCAAGGAGTTCGATGAAGACGACAAAAAGGCTTTCTCTCTAAACGGTAAGGCCTTAAATATTTTGCATTGTTCTCTTACAGCCACCGAGTACAATCTCATAAGAGGCATAAGGTCGGCACATGAGGTTTGGGAAAAATTGGAGACTATATATGAAGGGACAAAGAAGGTCAAGCAAGCAAGAAAGACCATGCTTGTTAAAGACTTTGAAAACTTTAACATGCATGATGGTGAAAGCATCTCTAAGATGGTGGAAAGGCTTGACAACATTGTCAATCCTCTTGTGGCCCTCGGTAAAGTCATCTCCGAAGAAGACAAAGTGACTAAGGTATTGAATGCTCTTCCCGGCTCATGGTCCGAAAAGGTGACGGCAATCACGGAGGCATAAAATCTTGAGACACTCAAGTTTGACGAGCTCATCGGGAACCTCCTCATCTATGAAGTCTATCTCAAGGAGAGGAAAAATTCCAAACCAACCATCAATCAATCGGGTATGCAAAATATTCCTAAAGGTCTTGCTTCTTTTTCTAATAATGCATACTATGATAATGATGATGATGATGAGGAGACGGCCGCACTTGTTCGAAAATTTGCAAAATTTGTGAATAAAAATAAGGCAAGAAAACCGAGAGATAATGCTTGCTTTAAATGCGGAAAACCCGGGCACTTCATTGCCGATTGCCCAAAACTCGATGAGGAGGAACAAAAGAAAAAAAAGCCTTTTTCGAAAAAGAAGGCTCTAAATGCGGAGGTGAAAACTTGGGATGAACTACTTGAAACAACCGACGAGGAAGGAGAAACCGAACATGGTCTCATGGCCATAGACGATGAAAATAATGAGGTACGCTCTAACTCTTCTACCTCCTCCTTAGTTGATGAATTACAATGTGATTTTGATGAATTGCAAATTGAGTTTCAAAATTTGATTGTTAAATACAAGACTTTGAAAAAGGAGCATAAAGAGCTTAAAATTGAAAAGAAAAAATTATTTACTTCTTATGAATCTCTTGATAAAGCTCATGCTATTACTCTTACTAGAGTTCATACTCTTGAAACCGAAAAAGAATCGCTCACCAAAGATCTTGAATGTTTAAAAAAGGATGTGCATCGTTTTAACATAAGCACGAATAAAGTTACAAAAATTTTAGATGCACAAAGAGGTGAGCATTCCAAATTAGGACTTGGCTATAAACCTTTTCAACCTCTTTCAAAGAAAAATGACCAAGGTCCGACTTTTGTACGTGCTAATAGTGCCCATGATCTTATTTATTTTTATTGTGGTAAAGTTGGTCACTATGTTAGTAATTGTAAATTGAAGAACAATTTTAGCTTTGTTTGGAGATCCAAAGGTCTCAAGGCTAACCTCCATGGACCCCAAAACTATAGGGTACCTAAAAATAATTCTTTTGTAGGTCATAGGGGCTATAACAACAATGGAGGATTCAAAATAGCTCGTGGACTATAAAATGTGTGCAAATATTCATTTTACCGTATATATATATTTTTATTTTTAAGAAACATGAGAAAGATAACTCGTTATAGTGAGCCATTAAAAAAAAGAATAATAATTATAGCGGAAGCAATCGCATAACATAATTTGAATAAAATTTGACATATGCTATAATTCAAACAGGCTATTTGACATTGAAAGACTTTGAAAAAATATCGCGTACGTACGTTTATTTATAAGAGAAAAATGGGCCTAAAAATATTTTTCATTTAAAATTCAATAGCAACAGCGGAAGCAAATTATAAAGTGTAGAAAATTCATATATTCATTTTTTTCTACAAATTCACACATTTACCAATTTATGAATATATCCCTTGAAGTCTATTGACATAAATAAATATTTTAAAAAGAAATCATGGAAATTTAACATTCATCATCTCAATTAGAAATTCCTAGAAGTTGAAATTCAATTATCACACCAAGACTAGCATCGGAAATAGATACTTAGAAAATCATAATTTGTTTATCAATTTAGTATTCAATTGAAAAAGTACATTTAAAAATAAAAATATTACTCCAATGGTTTCGTAGGCCATCGTCATTATCCACCGCCAATAACCACCGCCGACTCCTTCACCTGAAAAGTTTGTTATATGTGGGGTGAGCGACACAGCTCAGTGGAGTATAAATTGTCCAAGCTAAATACACAGATATCTCACATAAGCATGCAAATACAATCCAATAGGACATAGCATAGATCATTTGAAAAACCGTAGACATAGACAATAGGTGCACTGCAGGGGTTCCAGCTGAGGGATACATCGACCCCGGACCTCTTGAGTCCCTGGCTCAATAGGGCCTAAGCAACTGTACTACACATTCATGCAAAATAATCTAAGCATTTAACAAGGACAATAAAGTTTAGAAAAACAAACCCCACCTTGAACGTAGCTTTGAAACTTTAGTAGAGCCTAGAAGTGTCGGATGCAAGCACGCTAATCCTCGCTCGATAAATCGCCTAATCAAAGAAAAATAATACTAGTCAAAACCTCGAATAATCTAAACTTAAAACTTAGAAATAATAATCTAAAATCCTAATTTAGGGGCTTAAGGAATGTAAAGTAAAATTGAAGGCTAACTTAAATTGGTTGGTAAATGATTGGCTTAGGACTAAAAATGAATTTGATAAAACTTAAAAATAATACTATAAATCTTGATTAGGGGCTTTAGAGGAATAATTAATAAAGTGAGAGGCTAAAAAGAAGTTTTGGTAATTATTGAGATCAAAGTCAGCCAACTATTGTAGTCAATGGGTTGATTTGTAAGTTATAAGATATTGGAGGGGTAGGATTGATATTTCTGGAAGTTACATCCCCAAATCAAATAAAACTAAACTCTTTAGTTGCAAATCCCTTAATACAAATTGCAACACATCTCACCTTCCTTTGTTTTTCTTTTTCGGTGAAACTCCCCTGCTGCTCCTTTCTTTTTCTTTTTCTTTTTTTTTTTCTTTTTCTTCCCTTATTTTCTTTCCCTTCTTCCCGTAATCAGCCCTTCCTCATTTTTTTTTTTTACAAACCCATCTTAAACGTCCCCTATTGAATCGAGAGTTGCGGCAGCGGCGGCGCGGTGCACCGGAGGACAGAGAATGGCGTACCGTGAAGGGTCTCGGGCTTGGGCGGAGAGCATTCGATTTCCGAATTCCAGGTATATTTGGGTCTGGGCAATTGGTGTTGGGCTAGGAGGATGTGATTTTTAGTTATGGTGAAGCTTGAGGGTTGTGGTTTCGGGATGTTTCGGGAATTTTCCGACGAAGGCTGAATCGTGGTAGTGGTAGTTTTTCGATGGGTTCACGGGTTTATGATTCGATTTCGATTTCTGACGAACCGTGGGTTGTGAGTTTCTTGTTGGGTTGGTGTCTCGCGACAATGATTCGGTTTTATTTGGGTTTCTCGGTTTCCGGCGAATTCATGGGTTTGTGATTTTGGTGGTCGGGTCAAGCATAGGTGGAGGGAATCGATTTCTGGGTTGCTGGTTTGATTTTCTTTCTGGTGGGGGCTGGTTCACGGTGGTTTTGGGTTTGGAGCTGTCCGGTAAGTTCAAAGTGTTTGGGCTTTGGACGACATGGGTGGTTGCTAAAAGAACAGAAGCTAATATGAAAAGTATTTTGATGAAGTCTGGTGGTGAGAATTCGAGAATCGTAGAATAATTTTTGATTGGGTTCTTGTATATATAATGAATATTGGTAAAAGTATTGAGATAATAGGACTCAAGATTTCGATTTGAGATAAAACTCAATTTTTAAAATATGATAAACTTGGAATCTTTTGGCTATTGAAACGATAAGATTTGAGATGAAAGAGGAGATCAAATCTAACCAGATTTGTGGGACTGTATATCTGAAAATCTATAATTGTATTAGAAGTAGGATTTGTTAATGAAATAGTGAGCTAGGGTTAAACTTGGGCTTGGACAATTGGGCATTGGACTAGAGAAAATTGGGCTTGAATTTTAGTATAAGTAATTTAGCCCCTAAATAATAATAACTAAGTCTAATATTAATTAGAACCTTAATAAAAGGCCTAAATAAAATCTCGGGTATTACATACTATCCCCCTTAAAATAATTTCGTCCTCGAAATTCAATTAACTTTCTAAAGCCAATATCTTCTAAATATTTTATAGGATCTCGTCCTCTCGTTCCCAAATTGTCTTGTCGTGGCCATCTTAATCATTGCTTAGTGATGATTGTTGTTATAATCAACCTCCACTAAAAGTAAATATGCTTCTCAAAACCAAAATATACATGTCCTTTAAAATATCGATTAGTCTCCAATTTGTTCATTCGTCTAAAGAGGCTATGGTATACTAAATTCTAACTTTATTCCCATACATTAATGCAAACTTCTCCAAATATTCAAGGTGAACTGGTATCTCTATCTATAGTCTCACTATTTTCCTTGTGTACAATTGGGCAAATCTAATCTAAATCATATATCATCTGCAGAAAGTGTGTAGATTTGGTCAATCGGTCACTAATAACCCATATCGTGATTTTCCTTATCTGATCGCGACTAACTTACAACAAAGTCAATATCTATATGCTCTCAACTTTCCTTCGAGGATTGCCAGTGTCTAAAACAAAAATCTAGACGGTCGGTGGTGCTTGGTCATAACTTGTTGACATGTCATGCATCTATCACAAAGTTCCAATACTTCCTATCATATTCCTCCACCAAAATACATTTCGCATTTCTAGACAAATCTTTGTAAGGCGAACGGTGTACGATATCTAATGTACTTAATCCAATATCACAGTTCTTCCTTAAGTACAACCAAAATTCCTTTGTAGGCTAATGCACCTTAGCAACTATAACAAATCCGTTGAGGTCTGCGATTAGATCATGGTTTCTTATATTGCATATAACTTATGTGTCACTAGTGCCTCGAGTTATCAACTTAGAAAACTCTCTCACCAATTATTCTAGTTCTGTTGGTAACCTGGTCAACTCTCATTTAAGTTATCGAAAATCCTCGTCACATTGCTCCGTCTATTGAGACTTCTCATCTCTCTTGTCAATCTGGTCACTATTGTTGAACTCTTGAATTTTTATTTTTTTTATAAACCCTATGTAATGCCCAAAGTGGTCTAGAAACCTTGAACTTCATTCACAATCGTAACTGTACTTGTTTCATTAATAACTTCGACTCTAACCAGGTCAACTTATATTCCTCATACATAACAATCTGACCAACCAATATTACATACTCTAACCACAATTTAAATTTTATTGAAATTCAGTAGAACTGATCTCGAGACCTCAAATTCATCCTAAATAAGGCGTTAGCTTCTTTAAATAATCAAGTGAATTGTAATCCGATAAATTCTCCATATAATCAGTATACTCCATAGATTCATCTTATCTTAACAAACATGATTGGCTCTCCTCATAATGATACTCTAAGTCAGATAAGTCCTTTAACCAACAATTCTTGTAATTACACATTTAACTCTTATAATTCCTTCGTCGCTATTCTATGGGTGAACTTGATACCGTGTCATCCCAAATAAAAAGTCAATGGTGAAATCTACAAGTCTATCATATGGAATCCCAAATAAAAGTTTCTAAAAACATATTTCATAGCCTCGAATAATAGCATATTGACCATTATCAAATCAAAGATTGGGAACCTACTGCACCAACCAAATACTCTGACAATATCCATTCTTAAACTTTCGGTTGCTTTCTTTCCTAACACTAGTCGGGGTACAGTACTAACCTTTGCTCTGTAAAAAAAATATACTCATATTATTAATGAGTCGAACACTATCTCCTTATGGGACACTCTACGCTTTCTCACTATTACTAACAGTCCATGCCTAAAATCACATCAAAATCTCTCATTCTTACAACATATAAATCCACTTCTAAATCATTTCCATTAACATTCAGTTTTATGACTTTAGACATCCGAAAAAGAATTTGTGTCTTTTCCATTTGCTATACTCACATCATAACCATCCCAAAGTATCATCATCGTTAGCTCTTAAAAAAAATGAACATGACGTAAACCATGAATATTCAACTTGGAAACCATTAAAGTCTATTCAAAATCTATGTTGCTAGTATTCTGCTCATAGTCAATCCAAACATTCTAAATCTTCTATTGTTTGAATAAATTTATAATGAACCTCAAGTATTCAATCATAAAGGTCTTCTAAAGTTTGTATTGTTCTCTATCCCTCTCTATAGAATTCATCAAAATCTCTCAATAGTCCAATAGTTACATTATCTCGTATGTGCTATGCATCCATAAAATACAATTGAAACATTTTTTTTTCTGCAATAGAAATCATGTAATTTGTCGATAGCAGTAGCAATGGAAACAATAGCAGTAACAATAGCAATGGCAGTAGCCATAGAAGTAGCAATAGAACTTTTGAAAATTTAACTTCGTACCTTGGCTTTGGAGTTGGCGTGGCATAGCGGTGGTGGATACGTAGACTCTTTTCATTTATGTTAAAAAAAACTTTTGCTTATTCATTTATCAGAGTACACACACGAAAAATACATGTATTTTTTTTTTTTTGCAAGTCTACAGGAAGGTAGACCTGCTCTGATACCACCTGTAACGCCCCGAAATTTTGGACTATAAAATGTGTGCAAATATTCATTTTACCGTATATATATATTTTTATTTTTAAGAAACATGAGAAAGATAACTCGTTATAGTGAGCCATTAAAAAAAAAGAATAATAATTATAGCGGAAGCAATCGCATAACATAATTTGAATAAAATTTGACATATGCTATAATTCAAACAGGCTATTTGACATTGAAAGACTTTGAAAAAATATCGCGTACGTACGTTTATTTATAAGAGAAAAATGGGCCTAAAAATATTTTTCATTTAAAATTCAATAGCAACAGCGGAAGCAAATTATAAAGTGTAGAAAATTCATATATTCATTTTTTTCTACAAATTCACACATTTACCAATTTATGAATATATCCCTTGAAGTCTATTGACATAAATAAATATTTTAAAAAGAAATCATGGAAATTTAACATTCATCATCTCAATTAGAAATTCCTAGAAGTTGAAATTCAATTATCACACCAAGACTAGCATCGGAAATAGATACTTAGAAAATCATAATTTGTTTATCAATTTAGTATTCAATTGAAAAAGTACATTTAAAAATAAAAATATTACTCCAATGGTTTCGTAGGCCATCGTCATTATCCACCGCCAATAACCACCGCCGACTCCTTCACCTGAAAAGTTTGTTATATGTGGGGTGAGCGACACAGCTCAGTGGAGTATAAATTGTCCAAGCTAAATACACAGATATCTCACATAAGCATGCAAATACAATCCAATAGGACATAGCATAGATCATTTGAAAAACCGTAGATATAGACAATAGGTGCACTGCAGGGGTTCCAGCTGAGGGATACATCGACCCCGGACCTCTTGAGTCCCTGGCTCAATAGGGCCTAAGCAACTGTACTACACATTCATGCAAAATAATCTAAGCATTTAACAAGGACAATAAAGTTTAGAAAACAAACCCCACCTTGAACGTAGCTTTGAAAATTTAGTAGAGCCTAGAAGTGTCGGATGCAAGCACGCCTAATCCTCGCTCGATAAATCGCCTAATCAAAGAAAAATAATACTAGTCAAAACCTCGAATAATCTAAACTTAAAACTTAGAAATAATAATCTAAAATCCTAATTTAGGGGCTTAAGGAATGTAAAGTAAAATTGAAGGCTAACTTAAATTGGTTGGTAAATGATTGGCTTAGGACTAAAAATGAATTTGATAAAACTTAAAAATAATACTATAAATCTTGATTAGGGGCTTTAGAGGAATAATTAATAAAGTGAGAGGCTAAAAAGAAGTTTTGGTAATTATTGAGATCAAAGTCAGCCAACTATTGTAGTCAATGGGTTGATTTGTAAGTTATAAGATATTGGAGGGGTAGGATTGATATTTCTGGAAGTTACATCCCCAAATCAAATAAAACTAAACTCTTTAGTTGCAAATCCCTTAATACAAATTGCAACACATCTCACCTTCCTTTGTTTTTCTTTTTCGGTGAAGCTCCCCTGCTGCTCTTTTTTTTTTTTTTTTTTTTTTTTTCTTTTTCTTCCCTTATTTTCTTTCCCTTCTTCCCGTAATCAGCCCTCCCCTCATTTTTTTTTTTTTTTTTTTACAAACCCATCTTAAACGTCCCCTATTGAATCGAGAGTTGCGGCAGCGGCGGCGCGGTGCACCGGAGGACAGAGAATGGCGTACCGTGAAGGGTCTCGGGCTTGGGTGGAGAGCATTCGATTTCCGAATTCCAGGTATATTTGGGTCTGGGCAATTGGTGTTGGGCTAGGAGGATGTGATTTTTAGTTATGGTGAAGCTTGAGGGTTGTGGTTTTGGGATGTTTCGGGAATTTTCCGACGAAGGCTGAATCGTGGTAGTGGTAGTTTTTCGATGGGTTCACGGGTTTATGATTTGATTTCGATTTCTGACGAACCGTGGGTTGTGAGTTTCTTGTTGGGTTGGTGTCTCGCGACAATGATTCGGTTTTATTTGGGTTTCTCGGTTTCCGGCGAATTCATGGGTTTGTGATTTTGGTGGTCGCGGGTCAAGCATAGGTGGAGGGAATCGATTTCTGGGTTGCTGGTTTGATTTTCTTTCTGGTGGGGGCTGGTTCACGGTGGTTTTGGGTTTGGAGCTGTCCGGTAAGTTCAAAGTGTTTGGGCTTTGGACGACATGGGTGGTTGCTAAAAGAACAGAAGCTAATATGAAAAGTATTTTGATGAAGTCTGGTGGTGAGAATTCTGAGAACTGTAGAATAATTTTTGATTGGGTTCTTGTATATATAACTGAATATTGGTAAAGAGTATTGAGATAATAGGACTCCAAGATTTCGATTTGAGATAAAACTCAATTTTTAAAATATGATAAACTTGGAATCTTTTGGCTATTGAAACGATAAGATTTGAGATGAAAGAGGAGATCAAATCTAACCAGATTTGTGGGACTGTATATCTGAAAATCTATAATTGTATTAGAAGTAGGATTTGTTAATGAAATAATGAGCTAGGGTTAAACTTGGGCTTGGACAATTGGGCATTGGACTAGAGAAAATTGGGCTTGAATTTTAGTATAAGTAATTTAGCCCCTAAATAATAATAACTAAGTCTAATATTAATTAGAACCTTAATAAAAGGCCTAAATAAAATCTCGGGTATTACATGTTCTCTTGAAAAAGAATCTATATATGTTAGTCAAATTAATTATCATAAATATGGATGAAATACTTTAGTATCCATAAATTAAGAAAAAATTATAAATCCATATGCAATATTTGACAACAGTTGATTCAATCTAACTAATAATATTATGCTGCTATAATAGATATTATGAAATAAACAATATATTTTTTTCCAACTATTATACCAAATGATGCCAAAGATTAGAAACATAGATTACCATAATAATTACTCATATCCAGTGTTGCTCATTTATATCTATATCCAAAAATATTCTTTCGCATCAATTTTCACTTGCTAAATTCGTAAAAACATTTATTACAAATACTAATCGTAGATCTTGAATCTATTTAAATAAAATTCCTGAACATTAATATTGATATTAATATATATATATATATATATATATATGTATATAATATCCTAACAACATATATAAAATACTCAAGCCCCACACAATCCATCACTCAACAGATAATCTCTTATTTCTTACCAATTCACTTTCCACATCATCAATCAATTTGCCTAAATTATCTTTGGACAAAGAAGTTCGAAAATTCTCTTAACGTGGACATGTTTTTCTGTTATCCAAGACTAATTGTGCTTTAATTTGACAAATCTGCAAATAAATTAATTGATTGATTTTGGACTGATCGATCTAATTTTAGATTGAATTGACAATAATTATAAAATAAATTATAAAAATTAGAAAATTAAAAGAATTAAGAATAATTAACGAAACTAACTGTATAAAATATTAATATATAATATAAATTAGGATGACTCAAATTAAAAAAAATAAAAAAATAAACAAAAAATCGGGAATAAGATGTTACATATTGAACCGATTAATCCGAAAATTCTCTTAAAATGTGCATGTTTTGGAGTTATCCAAAACTGATAGTGCTTTTATTTGGTAAATATACAAATAAATTAATTGATTGTTTTGGACAAATGATTTCAAAATCTTATGTTTGGGTATAATTTATAATAATTATATGCTTTTATATAATTAACAATAGTTAGTGGAACTTATTATATAGAAAAAATAGATTGAATTAACAATAATTAATGAATTAATTTCTATGATATACATAATTACGGAACAAATCATATTTCTAAATTGAACTGAAAATAATTATGGAATTAATTATAGAAAAATTAAAAACAAATGATATAGTTAAGAAATTAACAGAACTAATTATAAAAAATGATTAGTATATATAAATTAGGATGACTCAATTGAAAAGAAAATAAAGAAAATAAAAGAAAAAAATATAGAAAATGATATATCAATCTCAAAATTGTCTTGACGTGCATGTTTTTGAGTTATCCAAAAGTATTAATTGTGTTTTGATTTGGTAAATCAACAAATAAATCAATTGATTGATATTAGACAAACATATAAAAATTCTTATGTTTTGGTATAATTAACAATAAATCTTATGCATTAATTAATAAATAATAATTAGTGAAACTAATTATATAGAAAAAAAATAGATTGAATTGACAAAATTAAAGAATAAATTCATATGATATAAATTTTTTTGACAAATCAATCTGAAAATTCTCATAAAGTGGACGTCTTTTTGAGTTATCTAAATTGATTGTGCTTTGATTTGGTAAATATGTAAACAAATTAATTAATGTTTTTTGAACAAATCATTCCGAAAATCATATGCTTTGATATAATTAACACTAATTACCGGAATAAATTATAGAAAAAGTTTAATATATGATAAAAATTAGAAAAAAAAATTATTGAATTGACAATATTATGGAAGGAATCTCTATGATATAATTAATGGAACTATTCCTATATAGATTTAATTGACAATAATTATGGAAATAATTAACTAAAAAATAAGAAATATGATATAATTAAAAATAATTAATGGGACTAATTATTATAAAAATGATATAAATTAGGATAACTCAATTTAAAAATAAATAAAAAACTAAAATTAAAAGAGATATAATAAGATACAAGTTTTTGGACAAATCAATCCGAAACTTCTCATAACTAATGCATGTTTTGGAGTTATCTAAATTTGACAGTTCTTTGCTTTGGTATGTCAATGACAAGATTTTTAGTAATGAGAATATTTTATTAGCTAATTATTTTTTGCTCATGATTGTAATTATTTTAGGGGTTAAAAATTTGAAAATTCTATAATCAATTTATAATTGTGCTATACGGTCAATAAATTGATAATAATTAGTTTTATAGATACAATGAATATTTATTATTATTTTTAACCAATCCTATAGATATAATCATTAGTGGTTGAAATAATATGAAAACCGAGCTTCGGTAAAATAATTGACAATACCTAATTAAATTTTTTCATAGATGGTATCTACTTATGTTTTTAATCAATTTTGACGGTATCTATAGGATTTATTACATAATTTAAAATAAATACAGTTGATGATATCTATTTTAGACAATATTTTTTTATTGATTGAAACAATATGACAGTAATATATAATTGATTTTTATAGCAATCAAATTATTTAGCAATTTGAAATATATTTTAATGAATCATATAGTCAAATATCTACTAACTGAATTGTATCGTTGTCGATTTTTAACTCAATAATTGCTAATAATATTTATACTATCAATCAATCATACCGTCACAAATTTTTATACAATCAATTATATATAATTATTCAATTTTTGGTATCTAATTATATTGGTAAAACTAATCAAACTGACTGTAGTAAAATATATTTGTAATCAGTATTATAGATAATGTCAAATAATTGTTCAGCTTATTTGCAGGGTCGAACTATCCTTGCACGAACATTTGATGTGGTTGATTTTATAAATGAATATATGATTTCATTGAAAGACGAAAAATGTAAGATATATTTGAGCTCTTAAAGCGCACACAATTAAGATTCAAATATTGATCTATTGTAGGACGTGTACACACCACATTAATTGAACACAGTAAGGTGTTCTGGAGTATTGAATAATGAGTTAAAGTTGAAAAATGGAACTCCATTGATGTTGTTGAATAATATATATCATTCACTTGGTTTGTGCAACGACACTAGTTAGGTGGGTTGGTAGAAAGCTTGGTGATTATGTTTTGAAGGCAACGATTCTTTTAGGACGCAATAATGGTGATCATGTATTAATTTATCGAATGAAAGTGACTCCATCTGATCCGATGTTGCCGTTCCAATTCTAACAGCCACAAATTCATTTGATTGTTTAATATGCAATAACAATAACGATCAAGAAAAGTCAAAAATAATTTCTCTCATGTTGGACTTCTTTTGAAAAGTCAATATCCAATGATGGTCATTTGTACGTTGTTGTATCTAGAGTGACTAATCGTAAGGATATAGAAATCCTGATTTGTGATGATGAATATAAACATAGCATCATAACTATGAATGTTAGTAATTTGTAAATTACATTCCTTCGTTAATATTTTTATGGAAACTTGATAGATTTATTAATATATTCTCATAAGAAAATATTTGATTAACAATGTGAAGTATTATTTTTTCAACAATATAAGTTTAATATGAAATTCATGTTTCACAATGATATATATATATATATATTATTATTTATAAAAGAGATAGAATGTGTGTGAGATAGAGAGGGATTGTGTAGCGCCCTTTTCTAGCTTACTTAAATTTTAATGCGAAAATAATCAATAAAAATACTCTAAAGAAAATCCCTAAAAATACGGGATAATAAAAAATCCTACTTAGTTTGAAAACTTTGCAGCGGAAATAAAATACTAAAACTATTATGTTAGATAAATGGTTTTATCATGATTTTGATGATTTTGTTTTTAAACCAAAACAATGTTTCTAAATGTTGTCCAAATACTCCTAAATGATTTAAAATATTTTTACTAATTTTTCGGAGTATTTCTTAGAGTTTATTATTCGATAAAAATTGGACAACACTTTTAATGATTTTGTGTTAATATGTTTTTACACCAAAATAATGTTTCTAAATGTTGTCCAAATACTCCCGATCGATTTAAAATATTTTTTTACTAATTTTTTGGAGTATTTCTTGAAGTTTATTTTCGACAAAAATTAGACAACACTCCTGTCTCATGTTGGACCGGTCGCCATATAGGGCAACCCGTGTCCGAAAGATGATTTCCAAAACAGAAACGAGACGTTTGAAATTTTCCTAGAGGTCGACCAGTCGCACTAGTCGTCATCCAAGACTGAAAAAGAAAAAAAGAACAAAACAGAGAAGTTGTTATCTTGAAAAACCTCTAGGGGGACCGGTCCCTATAGGGGGCGACCGGTCCAACTAGACCGGTCCCTATGCATGTTTTTGCTGTTTCATTTTCTTTTTTGTATTAGTGCGCGACCGGTCGCCCTATCCTTTTGACAACAAATTCTAACCGTTGTGTAGTAGACAACTTTTCCTTAAATTGTGGGGTTGATTTCTAACAGCTATAATCTTGATTTTAATTGCATTTCTCTGTAGATTTTCAATCCCCAGGAGGAGCCTATCCATGATCAATCATCTCCTATAAATAGAGGAAGTTTTGAAGCAACACAATAAGAGAGAATATACAACACAACACAACAAGAAATCTGCAAATTTGTCTAAGTTCTTATTGTCAACATTCTTGTTGTAATAGCCTAAGTATTTCACTTTCACATCTTGAGGTCTAGGCCTAATTCTTGATTACACTTGCACTCATATTTGTATTATTTATTATCGAGTTGTAATCTTGAATTTTTGTGGTCATCATTCAACACAAGATATCCTTGTGAGTGCCCTTGTGGTAAGAACACACTTGGGTGATCTAAGTGTTAGGTGCAAGAAGATTGTGGTAATCTTCTTATTGAAGAGTGTGGTGCTCTTTGAGGTGTTGAAGAATTTAGTATTCTTCAAGTCGGAAGATTGTGGTAATCTTCACAAGGTGCCGTTGAAGATTGTGGTAATCTTCAAGAGAGATTGTGGTAATCTACAAAGAGGTGTTGTAAGGTGATGTTGTATTAATTGTGGTAATTAATAAAATCTTTTTTCTTTTTGAAATCCATCCTGGAGATACTAGGGTGGTAGAGGATTAGGCCCTAGGTGGGTTGAACCTCTATAAATCGACGTGTGTTATTTACTTCCCGCACCTTCATTCTTGTCTTGGCTTGTTTGATTCGAAAAAGAGGGCATAATCGAGAAAATGGAGATAATCTATTCACCCCCCTTCTAGATTATCGTAGCCGCTTGGACTTACAAGTGGTATCAGAGCCAAACTCTTTGGCAAGCTCGTTCCACATCGCGAGTAAAGAGTAACGATCATTGGCTACGAATGAAGTATACCTTACCGGCGCCTCCACCAACAAGCCACCACTATTTGATTCCAAAAATTATACATTTTGGAAAGAAAGAATGGAATGCTATTTACAAAGTTGTGGGTTCGATATTTGGAACACGGTCATTAATGGAGAATCCATCCCGATGAAAGATGGACCACTCACCTCCAAAGTCCTCAAGAAGCTCAATGATGAAGAAAAGAAAATTCTCTCCTTAAATGGTAAAGCTCTAAATATTTTTCATTGTTCACTTACTTCTTCGGAATACAGTCATATTTGAGGAATTCGCTCGGCACATAAAGCATGGGAAAAATTAGAAGCTACCTATGAAGTATATGCAAATGAAATGAGCAATTCAAAAGCATCTACCTCTCAAATAGAGACAACAACATGGGATGAACTTCTTACAACTTCCTACGATAAAGAAGCCGAGCAATGTTTAATGGGCATCGACGAAGACAATGAGGTACGCTCTAGCTCCTCTATTGTTTTTAGTAATGAAATGCATTATGATTATGATGATTATGATGATTTGCAAAATGATTCCGATGAACTTCAAAATGAATTCCAAAGTTTGCTTGTTAAATACAAAAATTTGAAAAAGGAATTCAATGCTTTGAAAAATGATAAGGATAATTTATTTTCCTCTTATGAATCACTTTCATATGCTCACACCACCACACTTGATAAGGTTAGAATCCTTGAAAAGGAAAATAGTACTCTTGTTGAGGATATTAATTGCATGAAAAAGGATTTATCAAAATTCAACTTGAGTACCGATAAAATGACCAAAATTATTGATGTTCATAGTTGTGATAATTTGAAACTAGGACTTGATCATAAGCCTAATGTCGTTAATCATATGAAAAAGAATCAAGTCTTTAAGCATGTCGATCATTATGCTTTTAAAATTATTACTTGCTTTTATTGTGGTAAAAAAGGTCATACGGTAAATACTTGTCGGGCTAGAAATAGCTCTAATTATTGTTGGAGACCTAAAAGTCTCAAAACTAATCTCGAAGGACCCAAACACTTGAGGGTACCACAAAACAATGTCGTATTAGGTACATGGCGAAATAATAACCAAAGAAAAGTCATACCGCCAAGAAGACATCAAATGCCCGTTTCATTTGATCAAAGGAGAAGACATCACCACAATGAATTTCCAAGAAGGAAATATTATCAACAATGGGAAGGTAACAAACCTTGGAAATGGAGCAATTGGAGAAGCCATCATCAACAAAGTGATTTCTCAAGAGGAGGATACTACCAACAAAGAGAAAGACATAACCCGTGGAAATGGCGAAATTGGTCAACCGTATCTCCCTATTTTAAATGTGCATAATGTTTCATTATTATTATGTGTGCTTATATTTTTGCTTTAATTGTCAAAATAATTTTTTAAAATATTTTTAAAATAAGGTCTTCAATATATAATTTTTAAAAGTCTTTTGAAAAGAAGACCTTGTATGATGTTTTTCTAAAATTCTTGTGCTTTTGCTAAGACTTATGTGTTTTATTATCTCTTATGAATTTATATAGCATAAGCATACTTGTGACATCTATTATTGCTTTAGCCTACACTTTTACCATTATATTTTGTGCAATAATTGTTTAAGAATTGTGTAGGATATATACCTTCATAAATGACCATCTACGTCATAATATGTCAAGAGTGACATAAATTATCGAGGTACGCTCACCATTGTTATTCATCTCATAGACTCGATATATTTTTGCCATATGCCCATGTGCTTGCTTTTCAAGATATTCCAAAGAATCTCATACAAGTGCCATTAAAAGGATTTTTCGATTTTTGAAAGGCATTATCCGATAAAGCTTGTTTTATCCGAGACTTGCAAAGGATTATATTTTGTTTTGATAAAACATTCGATTTTTATCCTCATCTCAAATTATGCATTTGATTGCACATATTCATGTCCTTATTCTTGTTTGCTTTGTCAAAACTCTTGTTCAAATACTTCTTTTAAATGAGGTCTCAACTATATGCTCTTGGATTTTCAAATTTCAAAAGAGACCTTATATGGCGTCTTATAAGCATATTTGAACTTACATATTGTATTAAACTCTTGATGATTTTCTTTAGGCATAGTATGTGCTACTTGCTATAGTGTCTATATTATTCGATATTACTATGCTTTTGTGGAAGATATCTTGTTAAGATTTTGCAGAAATTTTTGGTATTTCGGAACAAGCTTGATGACCAAGGCGATGTTAGTAGCTCAAGGGTATTGTCAAAAAGAAGGTATTGATTATGATGAAACATTTGCATCCGTAGCACGTTTAGAAGCTATTCGCATTTTACTTGCCTACTCTTGTTTTAAGAAAATATCAAGCTTTACTAAATGGATGTTAAATCCGCTTTTCTAAATGGTTTTATTCAAGAAGAAGTCTATGTAAAACAACCGGGGTTTGAAAATTTTTCTAGGCCAAATGATTTTTATAAAACGCCTTGTATGTTTAAAACAAGCACCCCGTGTACGGTATGATAGACTTAGTTATTTTCTTTTGCAAAATGGTTTTACAAGAGGTAAAGTTGATACTACTCTCTTTGTTTTTTGAAAAAGGGCAAGATTGCTTATTTGTGCAAATATAGATTGTATTGAGATTCAATATCTTTTTCTAAGGGATTGTGTTTCTAAAAACGAAAAATTGAGATATTTTAAATCCGTCTCAAGGATAATTCGCGGATATTTGTTTTTACTCATTAACCGCCGAGTCTTTTACCTCATTTCGAGCTTGTTTAGACATAATGTATATTGAATGAGGTCTATGTTTGCATTATGTTCGTTTTTAAAACTTAGGGGTGAAAAATCGGATTTTTTGGATCAGAAATGGAACAGAACAAGAAAAGTGGCTCAGGGACCGGATGACCTAAGGGGTCGACCGGTCGACCTATGTCTGGACCGGTCGAACCCCCACCTGGACCGGTCGAAGATGTCAAAAATCTGGTTTAAAATGGTTCTGTTTTTCCAGACTCAGTATTTTGAACGGTTTTTCCCCTTATTTTGTACCCCTTTGCTAATTTCACACAAAATTCACCCAAAATGATTTCCTCGTTGAATAATCTATATTTTTGGGACTCTATTACGAGTTTATCATCCGTATTACTCGACTTCTCCGATTGATTGGTAAGTTTAATTCCTCTCTTAATCTCAATTGGGTTGAACCCTTGAGAAAGTGCTTCTACTTGATAAATTGATGGAATTCTTGTATATATGTGAGGAGGATTATGATTGTTGTTGGATGATATTTGTATAATTGCATTTGGTGATGAAAAATTTGGCTTGGTTATTTTTACAAGGGCTATATACATCTTCTTTATTATTTGACGCCCGCCAAGTGTTCGATAAAATGTTTCAAAGAAAAATTCATCACCCACATGATTCTCTCGATTTCAAAAGTCTTATATATTTAAATAAATCATGTTTTGCAAATCAAATGAGCTTTTACGAGCTTTTACAAGTCATGAGATCATCTCTTCCCTTAGCTTTTGGTATTTTAAGCTTAATGATCAATAGCTCGATAAAACGGTTAAATTGCGCACTTTGATATGGATATATGATATTTTTATCGTGCTAACATTCTTTTTGATGATTCCAAAGGGGGAGAAACATGATATAAGCTCTTTAGCTCAAAGAAGCTAAAATAAGCTCACGAAAGAAGCTATAAGCTGTGGCTATTAAAAGCCAAAAGTTGTGGATCATACTTAGTCCATTTGATGTATTATGGACTTATTTACATATCTAATGATGTTTTGTTGACAGGGGGAGCTTATAAGCTCTTGATACTTAAGCTCAATATGTAAAAACTGAGCTTTTAGCTTTTGGTTGATTGCTTCTATATTACTCTTGTTGTGCATGTTGATAGGGGGAGCTTTTGTAAAATGTGTTTGAATATCTCTACTCCCATCCTTGTGTTTATTATGCGTGGAATGTTGTCGCACTCAACGGATAGTTTATTTTTAACCGGAAAAATTGTTTAGTTTTCAAAATCGACCTCTTTAAATTGTTTTGGTTTGTAATCATCAAAAAGGGGGAGTTTGTTAGATAAATGGTTTTATCATGATTTTGATGATTTTGTTTTTACACCAAAACAATGTTTCTAAATGTTGTCCAAATACTCCTAAATGATTTAAAATATTTTTACTAATTTTTCGGAGCATTTCTTAGAGTTTATTATTCGATAAAAATTGGACAACACTTTTAATGATTTTGTGTTAATATATTTTTACACCAAAATAATATTTCTAAATTTTGTCCAAATACTCCCAATCGATTTAAAATATTTTTACTATTTTTTTGGAGTATTTCTTGAAGTTTATTTTCGACAAAAAATTGGACAACACTTCTGTCTCGTGTTGGACCGGTCGCCATATAGGGCAACCCGTGTCTGAAAGATGATTTCCAAAACAGAAACGAGACGTTTGAAATTTTCCTAGAGGTCGACCGGTCGCACTAGTCGTCATCCGGTACCTGAAAGAAGAAAGAACAAAACAGAGAAGTTGTTATCTTGAAAAACCTCTAGGGGGACCGGTCCCTATAGGGGGCGACCGGTCGGACCCTAGGTCAACCGGTCCAACCCCCTAGACCGGTCCCTATGTATGTTTTTGCTGTTTCATTTTCTTTTCTGTATTAGTGCGCGACCGGTCGCCCTATCCTTTTGACAGCAAATTCTAACCGTTGTGCAGCAGACAACTTTTCCTTAAATTGCGGGGTTGATTTCTAACAGCTATAATCTTGATCTTAATTGCATTTTTCTGTAGATTTTCAATCCCCAAGAGGAGTCTATCCATGATCAATCATCTCCTATAAATAGAGGAAGTTTTGAAGCAACACAATAAGAGAGAATATACAACACAACACAACAAGAAATCTGCAAATTTGTCTAAGTTCTTATTGTCAACATTCTTGTTGTAATAGCCTAAGTATTTCACTTTCACATCTTGAGTTCTAGGCTTAATTCTTGATTACACTTGCACTCGTATTTGTATTATTCATTATCGAGTTGTAATCTTGAATTTTTGTAGTCATCATTCAACACAAGATATCCTTGTGAGTGCTCTTGTGGTAAGAACACACTTGGGTGATCTAAGTGTTAGGTGCAAGAAGATTGTGGTAATCTTCTTATTGAAGAGTGTGGTGCTCTTTGAGGTGTTGAAGAATTTGGTATTCTTCAAGTCGGAAGATTGTGGTAATCTTCACAAGGTGCCGTTGAAGATTGTGGTAATCTTCAAGAGAGATTGTGGTAATCTCCAAAGAGGTGTTGTAAGGTGATGTTGTATTAATTGTGGTAATTAATAAAATCTTTTTTGTTTTTGAAATCCATCGCGGAGATACTGGGGTGGTAGATGATTAGGCCCTAGGTGGGTTGAACCTCTATAAATCGACGCGTGTTATTTACTTCCCGCACCTTCATTCTTGTCTTGGCTTGTTTGATTCGAAAAAGAGGGCATAATCGAGAAAATGGAGATAATCTATTCACCCTCCCCTCTAGATTATCGTAGCCGCTTGGACTTACATATTAGTCCAAAACAATCATTCTGAAAAATAAATTGACGTTCAACATTAAATATACTAATAAGTCAACTCCAAAAACATAAGCTAAACTGAAAGACATGGGTTCTCGAGTCACTGCTCCCCGCCATCTCCTTCCTCCTCATTATTGTCATCTAGAAAAAAACAACATTCGTTGAATGAGCTTAAAGGAGCTCAATAAGTAATCTCATACATGAATGCGTGCTTAATGCATTGTCTTAACATTTATAACCTTGAAAGACTTTACATTTTCTTTACATAAAACCTTTCACATTCATACTTTAAACATTGTCTTTCTTTTCGTAAAATGTTCTTAGGACGCGAGCTCACTTGGTGACACACTGTTATAATTAGGGTCACAGTGGGCCTTGTTATTTGGAACCCGATTAACATTTTGCCCGAAGGCCATTTCCTTTCATTTCGCCCGAAAGCCCTTTTTCCTTTAACATTAACATTAGCCGCAAGCGGCACATTGTCAGAACGCCGGTCCCCCGTGCCCATTTCTCACTCACTCCAGCATCTAGAACAATGTGCACCCATTTTTCTTTTGAAAAACTTTGTTAATTCTAAACATTTAAACTTGACTATACTATTCTTTGTATACTCGTGAAATGTAATGAACATATATTTAACATGATGCATGAAAGTGATGCAACTTTTCATTGAATGCAAGAATAACATAAACGAATAGCATAATAATTAAATCACATTAACTTGAACAATTTAAGAATAAACACTACAATTAACTGCTCAGGGGGACCCTACGTTCAATTAATTAGGAGAAATCCCTATATTCAATTAGCTATGGGAAAACTCTATATTCAATTAGCTGGGGAAAAATTCTACATTCAATTAGTTAAGGAAAATCCTATATTCAATTAGCCAAGTGAAAGTCCTACATTCAATTCGTTAAGGGAAACCCTACATTCAATTAGTTAGGGGAAACCCTATATTCAATTAGTTCGGGAAAAACCATATATTCAATTAGTTAAGGGAAAACCCTATATTCAATTAGCTAAGAGAAAATCCTACATTCAATTTGTGAAGAGAAAACCTTACATTCAATTCGTTAAGGGAAAACCCTAAATTATGTTATTAAAAGAAATTAGATGCCTAGTTTCTCAATATCCAAAGCAGTCGCGTTACACATATAATTCACTCAACTGTATAAAATATTTATATATAAATAGTCACCAAATTTTAATTAGTCTGTGATTACAGTTGGCTGCACGAAATTAAGAATCATGGTACTAATAGCAAATCCCATGTCACACAATTACTACTCTACATTATATAATATATTATATATATATATATATATATATTAGACATATGAGACTAAATGAAACAATCACTCATTAAGATGAAGATTACATTACATGCTAATTAGCTAATAAGTGGGAACTGATCACATGAGAATTCAACACCATAAATAATTGGACTTATGGGGTTAATAAGCCAATACTACTGGAAACGATTTTGCCCATCCACGAATACAGAGAAAAGTGGGATTACGCATCTATGGTGTGGGTATAGGTTTTTGAGCCAAGATTATTGTTGACGTGCGTTTTGGTCAACAAGCAAAAATATGTAAAAGATTTAACACGTGGAAATATAAGCGTGCGTAACGCGTGTTTATTTGTGGCTAATTCTGCCTTTTTTGCGTAATGCCGAGCCGAATTATTGGGGTCGGTCTTTCTTACAATTTTTCTCTTTTCAGGCCTTTTTTCCTCTCTTTTTCCCTCTTAAAATGAGGATCTTTATACCCATCGAGTAAGTGGGTTTTCAACAGTCATCTTTGCACTAATCAATCACTAACCAATAAAATAATTAAAAAGGACACATGTCCCTCTCTAATCGTGCATGTCAGCCAACTCTTGTCACTTGGTGACTCCTCTTTATAACTTTCTGACATGTGGCAGTTTCTGATACCAATAAAGCGCTAAGCATGGGCAAGTGATTATTTTTATGAGTCTGTCGCGCATGCGTTTCCCGCCGAAATTTGGGCTCGGGGCCCGGGGCTCGGCAGCCATGTTGCGGTTGGGCTCGGTAGCGGGCGAGCCTAATTCATGACGTGTCACCGAGCAACGTTACTGACGTCACCCGTAGGTCCCCTACTCGGACGTGTGCTGGACTGATGATGTGGATTAATTTCTTCCAGCTCGGCTCGGGTGTCATCAAAGGCCCCCAAGTTTAATTCCGAGAGAAGAATTTCTAAAGTCGGAGTTAAACTTTAATGCTAATGATGAACATTTAATGGGAAAATGGATTTCTCAAAGGTTTTGTTCATTCCTGACATCTGTCGCGTAGTGATTAATACCTGAAACGGCGCATTAATTGGGTTGCCATAATGACAGACACGTAGCATCTTGTGGTTGGACCAATCTTGCGCAGGAATCGAAAAGGTACGTCAGTTCTGTTAGCGGGCGTGGGGACACGACGTTCTCTGACAGGTTTGACGGCTTTTGAGTTTAAAAAGGCGCGTCTTTTCGAATAAACGTTTCGTTTATCGAGGGAACTCCATCTATAAATACCTCTTTTTCCCTCCATTATCCACTTTCGCATCCATTAGCCTTTGAGCTAGACTGATTGAAACCGAGCAGAAATTTCGGGTCGGCTTCCAAAGTTCAGAGACTTCAAACTTAGGTATTTTTTCGAAATATTCTCCTTTTACCTATAAAATGTCTTCTTTTGAGGATAGTAGGAGTCGTAGTTATAGCGTAGAGGTTGAAATCGAAGATCCTCCCTCTGAACCTTCTGTTTATTTCTCACCAGCACGGCGATCTCCGTCTTATAGCCCGAGCATCATTCAGATATCTTCTCCAGATTCTTCTTGAGGCGGAACGTCTTTAGAGCGGACGCACACCATTTTCGATCCGACGCCAGTGACTGTTTTTAGAGAAGGAACGGTGTATCAGCCCGGTCTGGCACAAAAGAGTTCCGATGAAGAATCCCCGAGTGCTGATTTTAGGCAGTATCAGCAGGAAGAAGAAAATATGGACCCATCGGAGTCGGAGCGTGATAACGTGGAGCGGGTAGACGAACCCTCCGGAGATTCGAGGCCAGAGAGGCCTCAAGTGCCCATGGGCCATCGTAATGGTGACGGCCAACAAGGAGGAGGCCCTCGCCTTCGTGTCGAGCCTCGGTGGACGCCGAGTGATATAAACGATATCCCCAAAGATGTCGATGATCCGGGAGGTAGAAGAGCTCCGGCGGAGGTATCGTATTCCAAGTGGCATCCATTTTTGGGTACCGGATGGCACAGAGGTTCCTCAGTACCCACCGGCGGGTTGCTTGGCCATATTTACCGCTAGCCTCCTATACGGGTTGCGATTTCCACTGCCGGCTTTCCTTACGCGGTGGTTTTGCAAGTGGGGCATGCATCCGACTCAGGTGCACCCTATTTCTTGGGGTAGGATCATCGGCCTCCTGGTGATGTTCCACCTGGAAAAATATCCTCGCCCCAAATTCAAGGAGATGAACGAGCTCTTTATCTGGCGAGCAACTCCTTCATCTCGGGGTCAGCCGTCCGGGTGGTATTATGTACAGACCCGACTGGGGTATCCGGACGGCTTGGTGGAAGGTCTCCCTTATGTAAATACTTTTGAAGTAGAAATGAACTGTTATTTTCCTCACCTGTGTATGTGTTTAAGCTTTTTGTATATGCTCAGCTCTTTTCCTTTTTGTAAGATTGTTGCCTGAATAAGGGACTTCATCCGCTTTAATTGACTTTCGTACTTGGTATATGAACCTGATCTTTATTTTGTATTTGGTACTTGGTACATAAACCAAGTCTTCATTTCATGCTCGGTGTGTACATCGAGCCTTTGTTTTGTGCTTGGTACGTAACCAAGTCTTTATTTTATGCTTGGTGTGTACACCAAGTCTTTGTTTTGTGCTTGGTGCGTAGCCAAGTCTTTGTTTTGTGCTCGGTGCGTAACCAAGTCTTTGTTTTATGCTTGGTGTGTACACCAAGTCTTTGTTTTGTGCTCGGTGCGTAACCAAGTCTTTGCTTTGTGCTCGGTGCGTAGCCAAGTCTTTGTTTTATGCTTGGTGTGTACACCAAGTCTTTATTTTGTACTCGGTGCGTAACCAAGTTTTTGTTTTGTGCTCGGTGCGTAACCAAGTCTTTGTTTTGTGCTCGGCGCGTAACCAAGTCTTTTCAGCGTGCAAAGGACGTACCCGAGACGACTTGTCTACATTCAGCTTTTTCATCTGAGGCGATTTTTACTGTCCTCGGCAAGTAGCCGAGGTGGGTAAAAATTTCGTCCCCCTTTAGGGAGCTCACAGAATATCAGATGAAAGGATAATTTTTTAGAATCCTATCTGGTTCGTAAACCGAGATTTCTACTGATAATACCGTTTCAGGTATGCTATATTCCATGGATGCATAAATTTTTCTCCACTCAAATATTCTAGTTGGTACGCCCCACCAGATAAGACGTGGCTGACTCGAAATGGGCCCTCCAGGTTGGCTTCAATGGTCGGGTTCAAGACCGTTATCTTTTTCAACACAAGATCGCCGACCTGGAATCTCCTTTCCTTTACTTTCGAATTGTAATACCTCTCGCTTCTTTGTTTGTACACGGCGTTTTTCATCTCGGCACTACACCTTTTTTCTTCGAGCAGATCTAGCTCGGCTCGGATGTGACCTCATTGCCGTTTTCTTCAAAATTTGCATTCAAGGTAGGGCTCCAATCTCGACGGAATCACCGCCCGGTTCCATAAGCCAAAGAAAAGGAGTTTCTCGGTGGCGCTCGATGCGCTGTTCGTATGACCACAACACCGGGTAACTCCTCCGCCAATTACCTTTGGACTCATCCAATCTTGCCTTCAAGGTATACTTGAGTATTTTATTAACGGCCTCAACTCGTCCCGTTGGATTTGGGGATGATATGGAGTCGAGAAGTGGTTTTTAATGTGGAAACCTTCGCAAAATTTGAAACCTTCGGTTATCAAATTGTTTCCCATTGTATCGTAACAATCGAATGTGGTATCCCGAATCTACAGATAATGGACTTCCATGCAAAACTCACAATCTTCTCTTCATATATTTTCGCCAGAGGTTCTGCCTCGACCCATTTTGTGAAATAATCCACCGCCACAATGGCATATTTGACGCCCCCTTTGCCAGTGGGGAGTGGTCCGATAAGGTCCATTCCCCATTTGGCAAACGGCCATGGGCTAAATACGGAGGTAAGTTGCTCAGGATGATATCTGACCTGCGGCGCGAATCTTTGGCACCTCTCGCACCTTTTGACGAGATCGATTGCATCCTTTCTTAGGGATGGCCAGTAGTAGCCTTGCCGTATTAATTTATAGGCCAATGTCTGGCCCCCGGTGTGGTTTCCGCATATTCCCTCGTGAACCTCTCGAAGTGCATATTCCGCATATCCTCGTTTGTATAGGATGCCGTCTACTAATGTAAACCGAGCCGCTTGAGTTCGTAATGTTCTGGCTTCAGCCTTGTTTTCAGGTTGAACTCCTTTTTCTAAATACTGAATGATTGGGGTCATCCAGGTCTGCTCGGCGGTTTCAGTTGTATATATCTTCTTTGCACCAAGTGACGGGGCGGACAATTGTGTGACGATGACATCGGCGATGGCATCCGTCCCTGGGCTGGAACCGAGCCGAGCTAAGGCATCTGCCTGCATGTTCTCGGCTCGGGGTATATGTAAGACTTTTGTCTTAAAGTGTGATAATCTCTTCTGGACCAAGTCCAAATATTGTGCGATTTTTTGCTCTTTCGCTTCGTACTCACCGTTAATTTGATGAACAACCAGCTGCGAATCGATGTGTACTAACAGTTGTTTTAGGCCCATGGAGGCTGCCATATCTAAGCCTGCCAGAAGTGCCTCGTATTCGGCTTCGTTGTTCGTTGCGGGGAACTGAAATCGCACGGCCGAGCAGTAGCATTTTTGATTTGGATCGATTATCACGATTCCACCCCCTGCTCGGCCTGCGGTGGAAGAGCCGTCAATGAACAATTTCCATTCTTGGTCTTCCATAACTTCCAATCGTATGGAAGGCGTGAATTCGGCCACGAAGTCGGCTAAAGCCTGTCCTTTTATTGATGTACGTGGTTCGTATAGAATATCAAATTGACTGAGTTCGACGGCCCACTTGATCATCCGACCAGAAGTATCGGGTCGGTGTAGTACTTGCTTCAGTGGGTAGTTCGTCAAGACTATAATTTTGTGCTCTAGAAAATATGGACGGAGTTTCCGCGCCGCAGTGATTAATGAATAAGCCAACTTTTCCATTGGTGGATAGCGGAGCTCGGCATCATGTAGCGCTTGGCTGGTGTAATAGACCGGATGTTGAATAGAACCATGTAACCTAATTAACACCGAACTGATGGCGTATTCGGATACCGCCAGGTACAAATACAAGTCCTCCCCTTGGGTAGGTTTTTGCAATATAGGAATTGAAGAAAGGTGTTGTTTGAGGGATTCAAAGGCAGTCTTTGCTTGCTCGGTCCACTCAAAATTTTTGCTCTTTTTTATAATTTCGAAAAAGGTTTGCACTTGTATGTGGATCGCGAGACAAATCGGTTAAGGGCGGCCAATCGGCCTGTTAGGCTTTGTACCTTTTTCACAGAATTTGGGGGTTCTAGGTCGATTATGGCTTTTATTTTGTCTGGGTTAGCTTCGATTCCTCTTTGGCTAACCATATACCCCAAAAATTTACCCGAACCGACCCCAAATGTACACTTTCTCGGGTTTAACATCATCTTGTACTCTCTTAAAACAACAAACATTTTATTAAGATCGTCTAGATGATCAGATATATACAGTGATTTCACCAACATGTCATCTACATAGACTTCCATAGTACGACCTATCATTTTCTCAAACATCTTATTTACTAACCTTTGGTAGGTCGCACAAAGATTCTTCACCGAAGGGCATCATCTTGTAATGATAAATTCCACGCGAGAGAAGAATGATGTATTTTTTTCGTCATCTGGGTGCATTCGTATCTGGTTGTAACCCGAGTATGCATCCATGAAGCTCATCAGCTCATGTCCCGCCGTGGCATCTACCATATAGTCAATGTTTGGTAATGGATAACTGTCCTTAGGGCATGGCTTATTCAAGTCGGTGAAATCCACGCACGGGCGCCATCGCCATTGCTTTTCTTTACCAAAAACAGATTGGCAACCCATCGGGATAAAGAGCTTCCCGGATAAATTGAGTATCTATCAACTTGTTAACCTCGGCCTCGAGTGCTGCTTGTCTGTCAGGGCCTAGTTTGCGACTTTTCTGGATAACCGGGCGGAACGTTAGATCAATATTAAGACGATGGCATGCATATTTAGGGTCAATTCGGGCATGTCCGCATGAGTCCATGCGAAGACGCGTCAAGATTATTTCCCAAAACTCAATCGGCTCGGTGCGATATGGTTCGGGAGATCATGACCAATACGTAATTGGCGCCCGCTTGGCCTTCCGATATTGATTGTATCAACTCGTTTCACTCGGTTCCGTCCGTTTTCTTTTCTTGCTCTGTCCCCTCTTTGATCCGTAGGGCAATTCATCTTGATGGCGGCTCGCCTACTTCCATCATCGGTTCTTCCCGGTCGGCGACCTGGATTATCCTCCTGAACCATCACCACTTTCCGCTCGGGCTCCTCCTTTGGCAGGGGATCGCCTTGCGTGGTTCCACTGGTCTCTCCTCATTCCACGACGTTAATCTCCACCGGTCGGAGTTTGAGAGAGCATTCTCGTGACTCCCTTTGATTCCCTTTATGTATAGCCTCGCCATCAGATGTTGGGAATTTTATACAAAAATGATATATTGAAACGGCTACTTTTATATGATAAAGCAATGGCCTCCCAATGATAGCATTGTACTCCGAATCGGTGTTGATTATTTTGAATGTTGTCATGACGGTCCGTTTATGATGGGCACAATATCGATGTGAATCTAATTTTGTGTTCGACCTTCAAAGGCCGAGCGGAGGTAACAAATTTAGACCTGTACTTCATTCCATATGGGCGACGGAGTGTGGGTCAAAGTACTCCTTTAGCGGCAACTCGGCTCGCGCTTCCCGGGCGAGCCCTAAATCCGGTGGTCGGGTTTTCCGATAACGGTCTAAATCCCGACCCCGCCCAATCTGGTTCTTTCCTTCCGTCCTTTCTCACGCCCCCTGGCCGGTGCTCGGGGCGGTTACTTTGCCATGGCTTTTGCGCGCAAATATGACGCCCGCGCGGACAGAAATTCTTGGTACGAGGTCGCCCCCGATTCATGGATGGAGTAGTTAAACCAAGTTTCGGGGGCAAGGCCAGCCATGGCTGCGATTAAAATGGCGTCATCCGACACCGGTTCCATCTCTCGAACTTGCTTGTTGAACCGAGAAATATAGCTTTTCAGGGGCTCGTCCTTCCCTTGCTTGATGTTCACGAGGGAGTCCTTAGGTGCGGCTCGGACTTTGGACGTTAAGAAATGCGTCGTAAAGGCGGAGGCCAGATCCCCCCATGCCCGAATGGACCCCTATGGTAGGGTCCTAAACCAACGGTGGGCTCGGCCGCCCAGTCGGTGGGAAGGCCTGCAGAGGATGGCATCACTAGGATGCATTCCGTTCCATCCATGCTAAGTACTTGTGGACGTGAGTGGTCGGGTCGTTTCCCCATTGTAGAGACCGACCTGGGGGATTTTCAACTTTGGCGGTAATGGGGTCGCCAGGATTCCGGGGGAAAATGGCGACATAACATCTGGTTGGCTCATTGCTTGGGGCGGTCTTCGAGACTGTTCGCGCGCCGGGACCGCCTTCCAATTCGTTCAAACGACAGCGAAGGCGGTGTATTTCTACATCCGTTCTCGCCATAGGCTAGGGCCTTGATCCGATTGACCTGACTTAAGCCGCTCCCGCTCATCCAGGAAACCTTGAGTCGGGAACTTATCGATCGAGCCGGGCGAAAAGGATCAACTCCCAGTCGTCCGGTGAACACTGAGTGGGTATGGCGATGTCGTGTTGGCTCCGGTAGTGACTCCGCTACACGACTTTGCCCTTCCTCATCTTCTCTCGGCCGCTTCTCGTCACTTATGCACACGTTGTTCATTACGAATCGGCTTCTTGGGCTTCGTCATGAGGAATCCCGAGAACTTGAGGATTGATATTAACATTTAGTTGTGGATTGAGTGGGTTAGTATTTACAAGGAGTGGAGGAGGTGCTTGAGAGTTTGTGGTAGCGAGAGTTTGTGATATGAGTTGATTCATTTCTTTGTACAAAAGTTGGGTTGGTAATTAGTCGGGCGAAAGGAAATAAAGTAGTGCTCCCCGTACATGCTGGGGAGCATATTTTGGCCATTAGTAGTCCGGCGGTTTGGTTGTTAGGGTGTTGTTCTTGATTAAACGAGCATTTCTCTTTGTTGACTCATTTTGTCTATTATGAAAAGGATAAACGTCGAACTTTACCTGGTTTTCACTAAACTTGCTTTTGCCTGGAACTCTGACTGGACCAATACGGACCCTCCTTCTAGCGCCAATTTGTTGACGTGCGTTTTGGTCAACAAGCAAAAATATGTAAAAGATTTAACACGTGGAAATATAAGCGTGCGTAACGCGTGTTTATTTATGGCTAATTCTGCCTTTTTTGCGTAATGCCGAGCCGAATTATTGGGGTCGGTCTTTCTTACAATTTTTCTCTTTTCAGGCCTTTTTTCCTCTCTTTTTCCCTCTTAAAATGAGGATCTTTATACCCCTCGAGTAAGTGGGTTTTCAACAGTCATCTTTGCACTAATCAATCACTAACCAATAAAATAATTAAAAAGGACACATGTCCCTCTAATCGTGCATGTCACCCAACTCTTGTCACTTGGTGACTGACTCTTTATAACTTTCTGACATGTGGCAGTTTCTGATACCAATAAAGCGCTAAGTATGGGCAAGTGATTATTTTTATGAGTCTGTCGCGCATGCGTTTCCCGCCGAAATTTGGGCTCAGGGCCCGGGGCTCGGCAACCATGTTGCGGTTGGGCTCGGTAGCGGGCGAGCCTAATTTATGACGTGTCGCCGAGCAACGTTACTGACGTCACCCGTAGGTCCCCTACTCGGACGTGTGCTGGACTGATGACGTGGATTAATTTCTTCCAGCTCGGCTCGGGTGTCATCAATTATTAACTCAGATTAATGATGGAATGAACTCCAAAACCGTTTTGTTTCCTGCACCTACGATGTCCGTATTTGAATAAAAGTATTAACTCCCAACCCAATAATCAACCATAAATTGCACATAATACCAATTATCACATCAACATATGAATCCATATAATACTAACACGGTCATCTCAATTCTGGTAAACCTTAACAATTATACATGAACACTTAAGAGATTACTTGAGTTCGTAATGTTAAAGCTTGACCTTGTTTTGAGTTGAACTCCTTTTTCTAAATCTTTTGAATGATTGGGGTCATCCAGTCCGCTCGGCGGTTTGATTGTATATATCTTCTTTGCACCAAGTGACGGGGCGGACGATTGTGTGTGACGATGACATCGGCGATGGCATCCGTCCCTCTTTGAACCGAACCGAGCCGAGCTAAGGCATCCGCCGCATGTTCTCGGCTCGGGGTATATGTAAGACTTTTGTCTTAAAGTGTGATAATCTCTTCGGACCAAGTCCAAATATTGTGCGATTTTTGCTCTTTCGCCGTCAGACTCACCGTTAATTTGATGAACAACCAGTGCGAATCGATGTGTACTAACATTGTTTTAGGCCCATGGAGGCCACATCTAACATCTAAGTGCCTCGAAGTGCCTCGTATATTCGTTGTTCGTTGCGGGAATGAAATCGCACGGCCGAGCAAAGAGCATTTTTGATTTGGATCGATTATCACGATTCCACCCCCTGCTCGGCCTGCGGTGGAAGAGCCGTCAATGAACAATTTCCATTCTTGGTCTTCCATAACTTCCAATCGTATGGAAGGCGTGAATTCGGCCACGAAGTCGGCTAAAGCCTGTCCTTTTATTGATGTACGTGGTTCGTATAGAATATCAAATTGACTGAGTTCGACGGCCCACTTGATCATCCGACCAGAAGTATCGGGTCGGTGTAGTACTTGCTTCAGTGGGTAGTTCGTCAAGACTATAATTTTGTGCTCTAGAAAATATGGACGGAGTTTCCGCGCCGCAGTGATTAATGAATAAGCCAACTTTTCCATTGGTGGATAGCGGAGCTCGGCATCATGTAGCGCTTGGCTGGTGTAATAGACCGGATGTTGAATAGAACCATGTAACCTAATTAACACCCCGGGCGATGGCGTATTCGGATACCGCCGGTACAAATATAAGTCCTCCTCTTGGGTAGGTTTTTGCAATATAGGAATTGAAGAAAGGTGTTGTTTGAGGGATTCAAAGCGATCTTTTTGCTTGCTCGGTCCACTCAAAATTTTTGCTCTTTTTTATAATTTCGAAAAAGGTTTGCACTTGTCTGTGGATCGCGAGACAAATCGGTTAAGGGCGGCCAATCGGCCTGTTAGGCTTTGTACCTTTTTCACAGAATTTGGGGGTTCTAGGTCGATTATGGCTTTTATTTTGTCTGGGTTAGCTTCGATTCCTCTTTGGCTAACCATATACCCCAAAAATTTACCCGAACCGACCCCAAATGTACACTTTCTCGGGTTTAACATCATCTTGTACTCTCTTAAAACAACAAACATTTTATTAAGATCGTCTAGATGATCAGATATATACAGTGATTTCACCAACATGTCATCTACATAGACTTCCATAGTACGACCTATCATTTTCTCAAACATCTTATTTACTAACCTTTGGTAGGTCGCACCAAAGATTCTTCTTGACCGAAAGGGCATCATCTTGTAACAGTAAATTCCACGAGCAGAGAAGAATGATGTATTTTTTTCGTCATCTGGGTGCATTCGTATCTGGTTGTAACCCGAGTATGCATCCATGAAGCTCATCAGCTCATGTCCCGCCGTGGCATCTACCATATAGTCAATGTTTGGTAATGGATAACTGTCCTTAGGGCATGGCTTATTCAAGTCGGTGAAATCCACGCACAGGCGCCACTGGCCATTGCTTTTCTTTACCAAAACAGGATTGGCAACCCATCGGGGATAAAGAGCTTCCCGGATAAATTGAGTATCTATCAACTTGTTAACATCGGCCTCGAAAGTCTTCGCTTGTCTGTCAGGGCCTAGTTTGCGCCTTTTCTGGATAACCGGGCGGAACGTTAGATCAATATTAAGACGATGGCATGCATATTTAGGGTCAATTCCGGGCATGTCTGCATGAGTCCATGCGAAGACGTCAAGATTATTTCCCAAAAACTCAATCAGCTCGGTGCGATATGGTTCTGGGAGATCATGACCAATACGTAATTGGCGCCCCTCGCTTGGCCTTCCGATATTGATTGTATCAACCTGTTCTATTGGTTCCGTCCGTTTTCTTTTCTTGCTCTGTCCCTCTTTGATCTGTAGGGGCAATTCATCTTCAGTGGCCGGCTCGCCTACTTCCATCATCGGTTCTTCCCAGGTCGGCGACCTGGATTATCCTCCTGAACCATCACCACTTTCCGCTCGGGCTCCTCCTTTGGCAGGGGATCGCCTTGCGTGGTTCCACTGGTCTCTCCTCATTCCACGACGTTAATCTCCACCGGTCGGAGTTTGAGAGAGCATTCTCGTGACTCCCTTTGATTCCCTTTATGTATAGCCTCGCCATCAGATGTTGGGAATTTTATACAAAAATGATATATTGAAACGGCTACTTTTATATGATAAAGCAATGGCCTCCCAATGATAGCATTGTACTCCGAATCGGTGTTGATTATTTTGAATGTTGTCATGACGGTCCGTTTATGATGGGCACAATATCGATGTGAATCTAATTTTGTCAGCTCGACCTTCAAAGGCCGAGCCGGAGGTAACAAATTTAGACCCTGTACTTCATTCCATATGGCTGACGGAGTGTGGGTCAAAGTACTCCTTAGCGCGGCAACTTCGGCTCGCGCTTCCTGGCGAGCCCTAAATCCGGTGGTCGGGTTTTCCGATAACGGTCTAAATCCCGACCCCGGCCCAACTGCTGGTTCTTTCCTTCCGTCCTTTCTCACGCCCCCTGGCCGGTGCTGGGGGCGGTTACTTGCCATGGCTTCTTGCGCGCAAATATGACGTTCCGCGCGGACCAGAAATTCTTGGTACGAGGTCGCCCCCGATTCATGGATGGAGTAGTTAAACCAAGTTTCGGGGGCAAGGCCAGCCATGGCTGCGATTAAAATGGCGTCATCCGACACCGGTTCCATCTCTCGAACTTGCTTGTTGAACCGAGAAATATAGCTTTTCAGGGGCTCGTCCTTCCCTTGCTTGATGTTCACGAGGGAGTCCTTAGGTGCGGCTCGGACTTTGGACGTTAAGAAATGCGTTGTAAAGGCGGAGGCCGATCCCCCATGCCCGAATGGACCTTTGTGGTAGGGTCCTAAACCAACGGTGGGCTCGGTCGCCCAGTCGTGGGAAGGCCTGCAGAGGATGGCATCACTAGGATGCATTCCGTTCCATCCATGCTAAGTACTTGTGGACGTGAGTGGTCGGGTCGTTTCCCCATTGTAGAGACCGACCTGGGGGATTTTCAACTTTGGCGGTAATGGGGTCGCCAGGATTCCGGGGGAAAATGGCGACATAACATCTGGTTGGCTCATTGCTTGGGGCGGTCTTCGAGACTGTTCGCCTTCCGGACCGCCTTCCAATTCGTTCAAACGACAGCGAAGGCGGTGTATTTCTACATCCCGTTCCTGCCATAGGCTAGGGCCTTGGATCTGATTGACCCTAAGCTGCTCCCGCTCATCCGGAAACCTGAGTCGGGAACTTATCGATCGAGCTGGGCGAAAAGGATCAACTCCCAGTCGTCCGGTGAACACTGAGTGGGTATGGCGATGTCGTGTTGGCTCCGGTAGTGACTCCGCTACACGACTTTGCCCTTCCTCATCTTCTCTCTCGCCGCCGCCGTCACACGACAGACACGTTGTTCATTACGAATCGCTTTTGGGCCGTCATGAGGAAGCCCGAGAACTTGAGGATTGATATTAACATTTAGTTGTGGATTGAGTGGGTTAGTATTTACAAGGAGTGGAGGAGGTGCTTGAGAGTTTGTGGTAGCGAGAGTTTGTGATATGAGTTGATTCATTTGCTGTACAAAAGTTGGGTTGGTAATTAGCTGGGCGAAAGGAAATAAAGTAGTGCTCCCTGCTTCTGTCTGGAGCATATTTTGGCCATTAGTAGTCTGGCCAGTTTGGTTGTTAGGGTGTTGTTCTTCAGTTAAACGAGCATTTCTCGGCTGTTGACTCATTTTGTCTATTATGAAAAGGATAAACGTCGAACTTTACCTGGTTTTCACTAAACTTGCTTTTGCCTGGAACTCTGACTGGACCAATACGGACCCTCCTTCTAGCGCCAATTTGTTGACGTGCGTTTTGGTCAACAAGCAAAAATATGTAAAAGATTTAACACGTGGAAATATAAGCGTGCGTAACGCGCGTGTTTATTTATGGCTAATTCTCGCCTTTTTGCGTAATGTCGAGCCGAATTATGGGGTCGGTCTTTCTTACAATTTTTCTCTTTTCAGGCCTTTTTTCCTCTCTTTTTCCCTCTTAAAATGAGGATCTTTATACCCCTCGAGTAAGTGGGTTTTCAACAGTCATCTTTGCACTAATCAATCACTAACCAATAAAATAATTAAAAAGGACACATGTCCCTCTCTAATCGTGCATGTCAGCCAACTCTTGTCACTTGGTGACTCCTCTTTATAACTTTCTGACATGTGGCAGTTTCTGATACCAATAAAGCGCTAAGTATGGGCAAGTGATTATTTTTATGAGTCTGTCGCGCATGCGTTTCCCGCCGAAATTTGGGCTCGGGCCCGGGCTCGCAGAACCATGTTGTGGTTGGGCTCGGTGAGCGGCGAGCCTAATTTATGACGTGTCGCCGAAAGCAACGTGCATCGACGCCACCCGTAGGTCCCCTACTCCGGACGTGTCTTTGGGCCGGATCGATGCGTGGATTAATTTCTTCCAGCTCGGCTCGGGTGTCATCAATTATTAACTCAGATTAATGATGGAATGAACTCCAAAACCGTTTTGTTTCCTGCACCTACGATGTCCGTATTTGAATAAAAGTATTAACTCCCAACCCAATAATCAACCATAAATTGCACATAATACCAATTATCACATCAACATATGAATCCATATAATACTAACACGGTCATCTCAATTCTGGTAAACCTTAACAATTATACATGAACACTTAAGAGATTACTTGCCTATTCAACTAGGGATAGTAAAATCCTTTTCAGGTCTTTTTCGAATCAATCGCGTCGAAGAAGTCACCTTTCTCACTTTTCTCCCTCTGGCCGATTCTGCTCTTCCCTAGGCGTCTATTATGTGTGTTCCCAATGTGTGTGTTTTACGTGTCTTATATCTGTATTTTAACGTCATCGCTAATCACAGGTTTAGAATACATGGGCTTATAATTACCTTACTAACAGTATGGGCCGGGGTAAGTACTCTAGTCCAAATAAAAGTCCAAAGTTTTTAATAAAACCCAATAAAATAAAATAAAGTCATGTTAAAATATCTAGAATATTTTAATATCATAATTAAATATTATCATTACGTAATTAAATAAATTCGGGTTGTTACAGATTGACTCAATATTACTATAAAGGTAACCATAGATTGAGAGATAAATATAAATGAGCTCAAATTTAAGTTTATATCATAAAATATAAATTTGATAGATACATTTTTGTTTTTATTTATCTTATGTAAATATTATGCTTAAAATAATGTAATAAATACTAACTCATGTTAATAGATATTTTTATTATAAAATTAACAATAAAATTAAAACTAAATAAAAAAGTAAATATAAAATAAAAGAGTCTAAATTGTGAGTTGTGACTAGTTCAAGAGTTAACAAGTAAAATCCTCTCAAAAATAAATTTACGTGCAATGCACGGGACGAATTACTAGTATATTTATATATTTGGAGATGATGATGGGCCACTCTTTCATTTAATTTAAAGCATTATTAAATCCTGCAATATAAACTTGGGAAATTAGGGAAAATACCCCCCCACCAAGAGGGTATTAAAGAAAAATGCCCCCACTTTATTAAATAAGGAAATATACCCCTCTTCACTCCCTAAAAAGTCTAATTTACCATTGACTTAGAAAAACCAGAAAAAAGCTGCAATAGCCTTTTGGATGAGCGGGAGTTCGAATCGGGAGTTCATTTTCACCATTACAAACCCTAGTTTCACAAAGAAGGCAAGCTTTTGAGAAGGAGAAACAAGATTTATGAGCAATAACAAGATTTACGAGTTTATCTTCACAATTACAAACCCTAGTTTTGGCATTCGAAGGAGAGGTGGAATATTGAAGAAATAGAAGCATTTGTTG
This sequence comes from Rehmannia glutinosa, assembly GCA_016081115.2. NCBI lineage: Eukaryota > Viridiplantae > Streptophyta > Magnoliopsida > Lamiales > Orobanchaceae > Rehmannia > Rehmannia glutinosa. The sequence goes on along the minus strand of CM071937.1, from coordinate 57,700,885 downwards.
ACCGACGAGCTTGCTTCAAAAGGACCTGGGTTCGACAAAATAGATCTCATTTATTACCTCAAAATATGGATAAAGGTTAGTTTTGATTGTTCTTTCATGTAATTGCAGTATTTTTATTTTCGGAAAATGGTTCGACTACCCAATTTTTCATGACTTTTGAAATGATATAATTTGAATAGTTAGATATTGTGTATAGAATGATCCTCATTCCGTAATTGTTGTTGAAATTTTTTGAAAATGGTGTAATCGATTTTTCTCGAAACTTATAATTGGTGGGCACAAACGTGGGCATTCGAGTAGGCACTTAAGTGGGCAGGTGTATTAAGTGGGCACTTTTGTGGACATTTGGGGTGGGCAGTTATGTTAAATGTCAAATACTAGTAGGTGACAAGGGAATTGAACTCTTATACCCTGATTGGTGTTCTGGTTGTGGGCACTTGGGTGGGTGTTTGTGTGGGCAGTTATGTTAAATATCAAATATTGTGGGTGACAAGGGAACTAAACCGGTTGTGGGCACTTGGGTGGGTATTTGCGTGGGCAGTTATGTTAAATGTCAAATATGGTTTGCACCAAGGAAACTGAACTTTTATATCTATTTATTGCAGGGGCTCATATATTTCTCTTATGGGATGGAGTTTGGGATTGTGACATAAGCACATTCCGATGGAGGTTTACATGGAAGTAATCCAAAATCATGGGCATATTTGTGGGCATGCCTTTTTTCATAAAATATCGAGATTATAAAATAGTTTATGTACAATTATTGTATTTTGTTGATTTAAGTTGTAAATTTTGGGTTCAAAAGTGTTGGTTGATGTTGGCAACTATATCATGACTCACAAAGGTCAAGTGTAGTAGGCAGTTGCGTAGGAAAATACGTGGGTAAATAAATAATCACAAGTTAACGTAATACATGATTACAAATTCAAAAAATGATAGGTCATATTTCCATCTCCTTCTTCCTTTTTGGACTACTCTTCCAAGGCATCTTCCACATGAATCAAACAAAGGGGATTAAATCGCCTAAAGTATTTTTTGTAAATCCCCGAGTATGATGGAATAGTACACTTGGACCCAAATCCAAGTCCTGTAATCAAAGCAAATTCCCATATTCCAAAGTCGGCCTCTTTATTGTTAATGTGGAATGTTATCTTTTCCATGAACATTGACTTGTCTTGTCTAAAGAGTAGGTGCAGATACCGTTGGCCTTGAAACTTCAACTTTTGTACGTCCCAGAAATAGCCAAAGCAAGATTGCTTGAACCGTTCTTTATTAAGATAACTCAGAAAACCTTTAATTTTGTTTAACTCCTCGTTTAGGTTGCAACGACCATTTAATTTTGCTGCGAAGTGATCCTTCTCATTGGGGACAAGTGCCATTTTTTTCGAACTGAACAATGAAATGAAGTGTCAAAAACAAGTGGGCACACAGGGCAAAATAGTGGGCAAACAGGTGGGCAACCCGCAGGGCAAATAGGTGGGCAAGATAAAAACACAAGTTGAAGTTAAAATCGATTCCAACCTACAACACATTATGAACTCCACAGAATATGAACATCATTAGACTCCACATAACACATTAACTCCACAGAACATAAACCATTTGAAATTAAAATCGATTTTAACTCCACAAAACATGAACCATTTAAAGTTAAAAAACGATTTTAATCACATGAACCGTTTAACATAACTGTCCACCCAATTGCCCCCGCAAAAACCCACCCAAATGCCCACTAATCAGGGTATAAGTGTTCCGTTCCTACCCTAAGTGTAGAGATATTAAACGGGCTGGCCCTAGCCCTATACGGCCAACCCTAACGGGCTTCGGGCTAAACGGGCCACTAACGGGCTACAAGCCAAAAAAATTATTTTTTTATTTAAATCTAATTTTTATACTAAAGCATGTATAACAATATAACAATAAAACTAAATATGCAAAACTAAATTACACAATTTTTTTATGTTGCATTGCAAGAATAAAAGTCTTAAAATTCAAATATAATCAAACATCATCATTATCGTCAAAGGCTTTGAAACTTTAAGAACATACTTACTGCAATAAGAGTTAAAACAAAAATATGTGCAAAAACTCATTTCAAAAATGAAAATAGAAACAACAAACTACAATGTAGAATGATAAACACTATATAATGAATATTTTCTTAATAACTTTTGATTTTTGTCAAACAAATTAAATAAATATAAATAATGATAAAACGCGATTTGATGTTCAATGTTTGTGCGTGAGATAAGTTGGAATCTCAAAATACAACAAATTCATCTTTATAATTATTTGCATAAAGTTTCAATTATTTGTCACATTTAAGTCACGAAAATTTTAAATTTTTTAGATTATAGTATTGTATTTATTAGAGATATATAAATTATATAACATTTTAAATCATCATAATTGATTACATTTTAAGTCACTATAAAAAAATATTTCTTAGGAAATGTTACGTAAATTTTGTTTTCCCTTTATTTACCAATCCTCTATTTTGAAAAACAAAAATTCAAAAATACCAAAATTCGAAAAAAAAAAAAACGGGTTGGCGGGCCAGCCCGTTTAGCCCGCGGGCTGGACCGGTCCGGGCCAAAAAGGCCCAGCATTTAGAGGCCCTAACCCTGTTTTTTTTTGCGGTTTAAATGGGCTGGCCCGTTGGGCCCAACCCGTTTAACATCTCTACCCAAGTGCCCATACAAACGCCCACTTAATACACATGCCCACTTAGGTGCCTACGGTTTTGCCCACGTTTTTGCCCACCAAATACAAGTTGCGAGAAATCGAAACTATTCAAATTATACCCATTCCAAAATCATGAAAAATTGGTTAATCGAACCATTTTGCGAAAATAAAAAATACTGCAACATGAAAGAACAATCAAAACTAACCTTTATCCATATTTTGAGGTAATAAATGAGATTTATTTTGTCGAACTCAGGTCCTTTCAAAGCAAGCTCGTCAGTCAACAAATGCTTCTATTTCTTCAATATTCCGTCTCTCCTTCGAATGCCAAAACTAGGGTTTGTAATTGTGAAGATAAACTCGTAAATCTTGCTCTTGCTCATAAATCTTGTTTCTCCTTCTCAAAAGCTTGTCTTCTTTGTGAAACTAGGGTTTGTAATGGTGAAAATGAATTTCCGCTTCGAACTCCCGCTCATCCAAAAGTTGTTGCAGCTTTTTTCTTTTTTTCTAAGTTAAGGGTAAATTAGACTTTTTAGGGGGTGAAAACGGGCATATTTCCTTATTTAATAAAGTGGAGGCATTTTTCTTTAATACCCCTTGGTGGGGGTATTTTCCCTAATTTCCCTATAAACTTACTAATCAACTGGTAGTTTTGAGATCAACAGTATACAAGTATATGAAATCATAATTTTCACTTTTTCACTTTATTATTTAAAACAGATTCCAAGTAAACTATACGTGGGACAAATAGTAGTAGTACTACTTTTTCTACACATGTATATACATATAAAAGAAAAATAAAAAGAAAAAGGAAAAAAAAGGGAACCAAAGAGAGGAGAAAACTGAGAGCGAGACAGGGTCCTCTTGGGGCAGTCTCCGAACTCCATAGAATTTATTGTAAAGGAATTAAATAGAACTTCACCCAAAAAACATACCTACCCGAACACACAGACACACTCAAAAGAGTGTGTGTGAGAGAGAAAATTGTCTCGGTGATGAATGATTACAGGTGTTGCCATTCTCAGAGTTGAAAACCCAGGTGATAATTTTTCTACTTTTAAGATATATTCATTGAAAAGCTTAAAATTCTTGCCATTTTTCTCTTTACCTATTTGTTCACGAATCTGCATTCCAACTAACAAGAAAAGATATCAAGAGGGAAAACATCGAAGCAACATTTTGGGTTTTTGAGGGTTCACTGATCTGTCAAGAATGGCAGTATTATTATGTGATCTTTGAAGATTAGATAAAAGAGCGGAGGAAGTGAAAATGTTCCTCCTTTTAAGTGGTTCTGCTGATTCTTTGAATTTCGTAGTTTTATCTGTGGGTAGCTTGGGAAGTGTATGTATATGCTCAAAAAAGGCATAAATTATGCGTGAATGAAATTTTGGTCTGAAAGGTTTCCTGACTTATATTTCTTAAGGGTCATAAATGCTTATAGAAACTGGAGATCCTAATAATTTTTTTAATAGGCACTGTTCAGTGTTCATACAAAATCTAATCTTACTTACTCTAAGAAGATCATATCCCCTTGATAACTATTTTTCAGTCTGTAGAGGGTATTTAGATTTCAAAGTACTATCGAACATCAATCCAAGGGACCAAATTTTCCTATTTCACTTTATTGGATGAATGACGTGTGTTTCTGAAACAAATCTGTGTCGTTGATGGTTTGAATGTATCTGCACGTGTCATTCACACGGATGACAAAATAGGAAGTGGAATAGGAAATTTGAATCCTCAATCCAAACCCAGTGACATTATTTTACACGTGGAAACTTTGTCACAAGCATGTGTCTTAGGAAGTTGGAACTCACGAGTGGCTATGTCTCTGAACGTAATTGTTTCTACTTCCTTTGATTGAAATGATGAACTAAAAGTACAGCACTGTCTAGTTTGTGCTGTCACTTCCATTCATCAAAATGGTTACAATGTTCATAAAATTGTATCTGAAACTCGTCATATTCTTTAATGACCCTTCAAAATAAACATTCATGAGAGTTTACTTGCAATTTGGTATGAGTTTCTGCGTTCTTTCTTTGTTTAACATGTTTGTAATGCTTTTCTGAGCAATTAGAGAGAAGCTTTCTGTTCCCCTTACTTGAAGTTAGTTGCTTTACCACATATGTTCCCATTTTTTGCAGAACTTTCTTTCTTATCCGACCTCTCCTCCTTGATGCAATCAATTATGTGTCAACTGCAGATAATCCAACAAATTATGGCCCTTCTTTTGATATTATTTGTTTGATCACTTGATGACATGGATGATGAAGTGGTTGAGCTAGATATGGAGAAAAGGCAAAGAAATGGGGAAGTTCAGACTGAACATGGAGAAGATGGGGCTGAAAACTTAAGTGGACATTCTACCAATCAAACTGATGATGGGAATAAGAAACCGTTTGTTGGTATGGAATTCAAATCTCAAGAAGCTGCAAAGGATTTGTATGATGTATATGCCAGGCGAATGGGTTTTAGCACTCATGTTGGTCAGTACAGTCGTACTAAGCCTGATGGTCCCATTGTCTCTTGGGAATTTTTTTGTTCCAGAGAGGTTTACAAACAAAAGAATGTAGAGAGCTGCAATGCCATGCTTCGGATAGAGAGAAAGGATTCAGACAGTTGGGTTGTGACAAAATTTGTTGAGGATCATAATCATTCTATCGTGAGTCCCAGCAAGGTGCATTTCCTTAGGCCTCGTCGGCATTTCGCTGGAGCTACAAAGAATGTCCTCCCTGAGACAGCTGATAACCAGGACGACGTCATGGTTTCTGTGGACGGAAACCATGTGTACTATGATCCTAATGTTGTTGACCGGAACACATCTCCCTTTGAGACAAATCCTGCTGTAAGGAATATGTCTCCTGCAGAAATAAATCCTATTGCTAGGACTGCATCCTCCGTCGAAACAAATTGTGCGACCACTAGTTCTGTTCCTTTGATGCCTCTGCATTTTATTCAACCTTCTAGCAGAAGAAGAACTCTTGGAAGAGATGCACATAACCTTCTCACCTATTTCCGGAAGATGCAGGCTGAAAACCCTGGTTTCTTTTATGCCGTACAGCTTGATGATGACAATCGCTTGAGCAATGTTTTTTGGGCTGATGCGAGATCGAGGACAGCCTATAGTCACTTTGGTGATGCAGTTATTTTCGACACGATGTATAGACCGAATCAGTTTCAGGTTCCATTCGCCCCCTTCACTGGAGTGAATAATCATGGACAAATGGTTTTGTTTGGCTGTGCACTGCTTTTGGATGAGTCAGAGGCTTCCTTTGCTTGGGTTTTCAAAACATGGCTCTCTGCAATGAACAATCGGCCACCTGCATCCATAACTACCGACCAAGACAGGGCCATCAAGGCAGCAATTCATCAAGTATTCCCAGAAACTCGTCACTGCATTTGCAAATGGCACATCTTAAGAGAAGGCCAAGAAAGATTGGCTCACATATACCTTGCTCATCCTTCTTTTTATGGAGAGCTTTATAGCTGCATCAACTTTTCTGAGACAATAGAGGATTTTGAATCATCATGGAGTTCTATCCTGGATAAATATGATGTCTGGAAAAATGAGTGGCTTCAAGCTGTATATAATGCCAGGAAGCAGTGGGCGCCTGTTTATTTTCGTGACACTTTTTTCGCTGCACTTGCATCGAACCATGGAGTAAGTTCCTTCTTTGATGGGTATGTGAACCAGCAGACGACCATACCCATGTTCTTCAAGCAGTATGAAAGGGCTTTGGACAGTTCCTTTGAAAGGGAAATAGAGGCAGATTACTACACAATCTGTACAACACCAGTACTGAAGACACCGTCACCAATGGAACAACAGGCAGCTAATCTATATACGAAAAAGGTTTTTGAGAAGTTTCAAGAAGAATTGGTTGAAACTTTTGTACACACTGCCAACAAGATTGATGGTCATGGTACAGTTAGTAAATTTCGGGTTGCTAAATATGAGCATGATCACAAGGCTTATATTGTCACATTAGATGTTTCTGAGATGAATGCAAATTGCAGCTGCCAGATGTTTGAGTATGCAGGAGTTCTCTGTAGACACATATTAACTGTCTTTACTGTGACAAATGTTCTCACCGTCCCATCACATTATATATTAAAGAGGTGGACAAGGAATGCTAGAGCTGGACTATCAGATGAGCAAAATACAGGTGTACGATGTATGGAGTCTCTCACGGTTCGTTTCAACAATCTTTGTAAGGAAGCTCTAATATTTGCGGAGGAAGGAGCTATTGCTACAGAGACTTACAGTGCAGCCATTGATGCTTTACGAGAGGGTGCAAGGAAGATTGCACTTGTGAAAAAAACTGTAGCCAAAATTAAACCTCCAAGCTCTCAGGGCAGTGGAAGTGTCCAGGATATTGGTAGCAGGAAAGTTTCCATACCAACTCCTGATATGATCCCTTCACTATGGCCTTGGCAAGATGCTGTGCCTAATCGCTTTAACCTCAATGATGCTGGGCCAACTCTGGCACCAATAGCTATAAATCGTGATGGCGCACTTGCTGATAATACGGTACGGCGTAGATAGAGTTCTTGGTTAGTTGATATGTTATTTGTCAAGTTTTTGTTACAGTATGTTGAGTGGTAACTGAAGTGTACATAATGACTCAGAAGGCTGTACTTATGAATGATTATGTAATTGTTTTTACTATTTTTATACCTTTTTAGGTTGTTCTCACTTGTTTTAAGTCCATGACATGGGTCATCGAGAACAAGAACCCAGCAAGTAAAGTGGCTCTTATTAATTTGAAGGTGTGTACAACTTTATTACATATATTTGTTTTTCGTTCAACTCTTTGTCATTCTTTCATGATGGTGATGAATAACGAAAATTGATTACGTCTGGACACGACCTATCTTCAATACAAAAAGTCTGTGTTTTTTAATTTTTTTTCTATTTTTTTCATAATTCCTTTGACAACTCTGCAAGAGGGCCAGGTCTTTGTGTACATGGAGTTTTCACTTATATATACAATTTTTCTTTGCCAAGGCAGCTCCAAGATTATGGCAAGGCTCCCTCAGGAGAAACAGAGGTGCAGTTTAGACTTACAAGAGCCACTCTGGAGCCAATGTTGAAATCCATGTCTTACATAAGTCAACAGCTGTCCACACCAGCTAACAAGGTTGCCGTCATCAATTTAAAGGTGTCTTCTTTTGTCTTTAGTAGCAAATTCTATGTTTCTAAAGTATTATGATAAAAGCACAGGCTTTCATCTTTTTGATGCTTTGTTTGGAACCCTTTGATCTGTCGTAGACTCGTAGTCCAGTTTCGTTTTGTCTGTTAGTGTTTATAATCTGAGAGTCGTCCCAAGTAATATGTGGCTTCTTATTCCGTTTGAGTTTTGATTGGTCCGGATTGGGAAACTCGACTTGTAACAGAGAGAGGGAAAATAGGTGAATCTAGAGATTCAAAATAGTACCAGTTGCTAGGGAATGATTTGAAATGCCACATGGAAAGGTAGGCTTCCCTCTTTCTCTTTGGGTTTGTCCATATGGCAAATTAAAACCTGTGCGCCAGTCAAGTCTGTGTACAGTAGTAACAGCCATTGCTATAAAACACAGATGCAGTTGTATTAATATAGGTTAATGCAATATATTTCATGGACTTGGTGCACGATTGCGCCATGTCGCTGCACGACATGTAACTGAGATTGGAGCTGATTTTGTAGGATTTTCAAACTAATAGCTGAGTGGGAGTTTTCCAAAATTGAAGCTTCAACTGATGTTTGGCAACAATTGGGGAATTGCGAGGTTAAGGTATAGATTAGTGGATTACTGCTTGGCCGTCACTCTTTCAGATATATGATCTACTCATATTTAGGACGTAGTTGTTTGAACTTTCAAATATGGAAGTAAAGACTCATATGTATGTTTCTTTTGCTTTTTGGTGGATGGAGCGTTATAGCGAACACTAGTGAGTATTTGCTAACTCATCATTAGATCTGATGCTCGTTGATGCACCAATCTACCTTTTAATGGTGGTTAAGTTCTTCTACCTTTTTACTCAAATTGACACTATTCTTACAGTGTATTTTTATGAGTGTCAAATCACATACCTGATATTTGATATTTTTTTCTGTAAGTGTTGTTCTCAGGCTGGAAAACTTGCCTTATTCATGCTACATACATTAAGCTTTAAATAATTGCACTGCAGAGAACTGTCATTCCGAGGTCCACAGGATGGGGGCCCAAAAGTGAAACGCCCTGTGCCAATTTAAACCATTTTAATCTTCTTCCGACTACCGATATGTGATACCATTCAACGGATGTTGACAACAATTGAGAAAAAAAAAAAAAGAAAGAAAAAGCAATGGATTTTATTGATCGAAATTTAGTTTGATAGCTTTCATGTGATGTCTAGACAATAAAGTTGCTTTACAGTGGTTGATTTGTTATTAGTTGTGCTTATATCATGTTTACCCTTTTTGGCTTCAGTTAAGAGCTATGCAGTCATGTTAGAGATGCACTCTCGTCCATTATCAGGCTGGAAATATGCTAGAAGTGCCTGGCATTTTGATTAGGCTAAACAGATTTAGCAATTCCTCTTGAGTCGAAAATAAAAGCTTTCTCTTATCTGTAGTTATAGAGTGCAAGTCTTCGAAATGCATTGATTAATGGAAGTCACACTCAGCAAATGATATTTAGCAGTTAAGTCCATTGGGAAAACTGGTAGTCCTGATAAAAAGAACTATGTGGTCTCCTGATTTTACCTGCATCCGAGGGGTAAAATTGTTGCAAGTTTCTATAACCTTTTCGTTTGAATCTTGCTAAAAGGCGGATGATTCTTTAAATTAGTCATAATCAAGGTCTAACATCTATCTGATGAAGTGATGATAACTTTGTGTGGTCATCATGTCTTCAATTAGATTTATACATGGAGAACCTTTGGTTGCTGCAAGTTCAAAAGGAAAGTGGTTTATTCCAGACTCTGCTCTAATGCTCATCAGAACCATTTCTTAGACCTTAAAGGTAGTGTTAGAATAAAAAGCTATAATCACTTTGACAGGTCGCAGTACAGTGGACATACGATACAGAACGGTAAATAATAAACTACCAGATACATTTAGAGAAATCTTAAAGGGTGAAGAATCAATTATTTAACACTGAGTTATTTCTCATTCTTTAATGTATATATATTTCAGAAAAATCCTATGTATAGTTGTGGGAATTTTGTACTGTACTTAAAACCCATGTTTGTCTTTTGCTCCCTTCCTCCAAATGGTTTCGATATGTCTATTTTATATGGTACTGTGAAATATGAAGGTTCGAGATGTTTGTATGTGCCTTACAAGAGAGGTTCTTTCATATTCTAAGCATTGACAAGACAGAGAAATGAAAGTTGAAGATACGATTACAAGAAATGATTCCTAAATATTGAGCAGGGATCTATTGATGCAAATAATATGATTTCCAGAAACTGTAATAAAGGTTATGAGATCTGTTAGCTTCTCAGCTGGTCCTTGTTATGCAGATGTGCTCGATCACCTTGCTAGTTTATTTAAGAAATTTTCTTAATGAAGAATGGAGATAGATAAGTTTCTGAATATTGTAATGATGCTAGTGTTAAGCTATCTGATTGGCTTCTTTTACTATATCGAAGTTATACTATTAGAACACTTACGTGGTCTCATCTCCTATATTTTGATTTTATTTCCAGACTTAAGATAAGCAACCTGCCTTATTCATCACATTTGGTAATTATTTAGAATATGGAGGATAATTATAACAAGTCTACAGTATGTTAGGTAAGATGGACTGGAGGAGGATAGTGGTTGGTGAAGATACACTCCTTTGTTTCTGATTTGTTGTGGGGAGGGATGGAGGGGAAGGGGAAGAGAAAGAGGAGGCATGAGGTAACCCCAACAATATGAAATTCCTCCTGGTCTGGATGAGTTGGAGGAGGGATTGCATCCGAAGCATAAATATTCCCCTTCTCCTGTGGTTATTTTGTGATACCAGACAAATAAGAGTGTTGTCTTGTCCTTCACTTCCCTTATAATTTAATAAATGGTATCTCCTCCAACCCCCCCCCCCCCCCCACCCCCCGAACCAAACATGCCTTAAAGTTCCACTGTTTCTTTAGCCAAGTTAGTGGTTTGATTTAATCTAAATGCTAATTTTGCTTGTCAGCTTCAAGACGCCACAACAACTGGAGAAACGGAGGTGAAATTTCAGGTTTCAAAAGATACGTTAGGTTCAATGTTAAGATCGATGGTTTATATCAGAGACCAACTATGATATGTAAGATCTGTTTCTGATTTTTCGTTTTTAACTCTATTGGTGTTATTGCTTCCTTTTCAATATTGTAGTTATTCTACTTTTTCCCCCTTGAGGCAGTTCATGGTTAAGCTTGAGCTGATTAGGTTGCTAAAGTCTGGTTGAGAAAACTCTCATTTCCAGATTCAACTGCTCTAATTTTCAAGAAAAAATTGAATTTAAGAGTTTGAAAGATATGGAATCAGGAGAGAAATATTGAATTGAAGAGTTTGGAAGATAGAGAATGAAAACGCGTTCGGTATTATTGTTGGTGTGATGTATTTTTGAGGTCATTCAATGTTGCTTTGTTGGTTAGTGGTTTTCAATTGTTAGTCTTGCCAGTATTATTTTGTTGTAGTTAATGGGGGTATATTAAGTTGTAGGTTTATTTAAATATTACGAGAAATAATTGTATTCTGGGACAATGAAAATATGATATCGGAAAAGTGCAAGTTGCAAACACGGTCTTGGAGATGGAAATGTTTGGGGTAAATGGAATTAAACATTGCATTATTTTTTAGTAAGTAGCTAACGCTTGACAACTTAGTGCAAATCTGATGAGAACAGCCAGCAATATTTGACATGCAGAATGGCCCAAGACAGGGGGCTTGCAGAAATGCTACTTACGAAAATCTCCCTTCTAACAATCTACGACAAAAAAGAAAAAACAATCTACTAATTTAGATGAAATCAAATTGGCATGTTCAAACTTAGAGAACAATCAATTAGCATGCACTAATCCTATTCCCATAGCGCAAGTGTTTGTGCCACACGGCCACAAGAATGGGAAAAAAGATCTTTGCCAGTTTTATCATTATGGGATGGAATTCTTTAATAGGACAAAGGACCTCAAATTTCATACACTGTAAACCATTGCATTTAGTCAATATTTCGCTCCCAATTCTCATTTTCCCTCCGATAATCTGGATCCTTGAGCATTTGAAACTAGAAAAATCTTGTGAGATCTAAATCATTATATTGAATAATGAAAGAGGTGTGATTTCGAGTTAGTAGAACCAAAATTGTAGTATTCTCTTGTTGAAATTATTCTTCATGAATCTGCACTGCTTATTGTAATTGAAATGCAAGGACTTTTTCTAAACTTTCTTTCTTGTTATGGTTTTTGTTTTCAGTTTGCTTTATAATTTTGATTGATCCTATAATTGCTGTTGAATAAGTGAATAGGGTTTTCCATCGCAAACAATTTTCAGTAAATCATGCTGTTGTGGTTCCTTTTCCTTTCTGTAATTTCATCTAGTAATGTTATCAAGAACTTTAATTAGCAAAAAACTTATTCTTGTGGTGTGTGCGGTGAATAGTTTGTGGAATGAAGCATTTGTTTTAAGTGGATTGGTGTTTATTAAATGCATTAGTTGTTGGAAAGGAGATATTGTTGTTGCCAATATGGCATTTTTGTGCTGACTATAGAAAGAGTTCCCGGAAAGAATGTTCTGTATGGAATAAATTCCTGAAAAGAGGAATTGTTGTGCAATGAGATCCATTGCGACATGGTTTCTCTTGGGGGGAAATTCTTCAATTATATTCTTATGCTATTTTTTGGTTCTTATTGAACTTGTTTGGCGATTCAGAACAGTTGATAAAACCAGATAAATTACTAGGACAATTTTTTTTTCTCCCTTTCATGTAGTACATTCGTTATCTAAAAATTTCGGCCATCTTATTATCCCATAAAAGTTGCTTATGTCTTCTTATGGTTGGTTAGTAGTGCATTGACGTGTTTTTTTTTTTCTGCCTTTTTCTTTCCCATTATTTAAGTCGAACACCCGCAGTTGTTACTGTGATGATTTATATGTAAGGAATTTATACTTTTGACATATAATTTGATAGAGAATTTTTAAATTTGTACAGCGAGCAGCGATCAAAAAGGTCTCTTGCAAGATATTATGCAAGTTGGACCGTAATTTATACATGTAGCAGGCACCCAAGGTTTGTTCATTCATCTTGATGACCTTTTTCGGACGATGTTGTGAAATCAATGCCACGTGCTCTTGTTACCTCATAGTATTTTGTTTTTGCGTTCGTCTCTAACTTTAAGCTGTAGATTACTCGGTCACATCCATGGGAGCAATATTTGAGAATTGCGACATAATTGTACATGCAAGTTTGTGGAAACAAAGGATTATTCTAAAATTTTCGACTGGATGTGATTTATTTTAGAAGTTAGGTAACTTACTTTCAGCTCATTTGTTTGTAGATATTAGTGAAATTATGCGTAAGTTTGACATAACTTAATTGCAAGGCTATTTTCTTCATCGTGTCTTAATTTTTCTTTTTGTATGTAATCGGAGAACGAATATGACAAATACACTGCAAAATAATTTCATGTTAAAATATCCAACATAATTTGTTCTGTAGTTGTTAATTTCAGATGATGACATGTATGTACCCTTAGCTTTTATTACTGTTCTGAAGTCTCTGAATGTTACAGAAAAATGGTAGCGCAACGCAAGCATGTTTGTGTGCAATTAAATTCAATCGTTTATTTTTATTTTTATTTTAAATTTCTATTTTTAACTATGGGAATTTTAGACATGGGAATTGGCCTTTTGTTTTCTTCTCCAGATGGGTAGAAATTTGAGACTTGGGAGATGTGGCTCATTTTTTTTCCAGCATGGGCTGCCCAACTGCCTTTTCTCATGACGGGTTATGGCTATTTTGTAAAATGAATTAGCGATTAGGGATTTTGTAATTATGTTTTGGGAAATTGACAAAAATACCCACCTATTTAGTATCAAACCCTGCAAAATACTAAACATTCCCACACAATACGATGTAGATAAAACCACCACCAAAAAACAGAGCAACTACAGATCCAAAACACAGTAGGCAAAATCAGTGCGCAAACACTGTGCGAAGGAGAAGAACAAGGAGAAGACATCTGTTAGGAAGAAGAATCAAATCGCTGATCAGGAGGAAGAAGAAGAAGAAGAAGAAGAAGAAGGGACAAAAAAGCAACAAATAGAAGAAGAAAAAGGAGAAAAACAAGGTCTCAAGCAACTCGATCTAAAAACACAATGCTTATTTTATTCTGAAAAATATTTTTTAGATTACTACACATCATTTTCCAGATGCCAAAATTTTCGGATTTTTCTTCGCTGTTGTTTCAATGTTGTTTTGAACATGTTTCAAACATGTTTCTTTCAATAAAATTTCAATTAAAAAATAAATTTTACCCCGATGAATTTTATACTCGAGTCTTATGAAAAATCAAGAAATATACACATAAAACAATACATATTAAAATCAAACAAATTAAAAATATTATAGAAACAACATGAATAAAAAAACACAATTCAATTTTTGATCCAATGCATGAAAACATAAAAAATATGGAAACAACCAGGAGGCAATAGAAACAACATAGAAACAACAAAGAAACAACATAGAAACAATAGAGAAACAACATAGAAACAAATTTAACAATATCGAAACAACTTATATAACATATAAAACAATGCAGGAACAAAAAAAAATAAAAATAATCAAAAATATGCAGGAGCGTAAAAAAGAAATTAGGTACAAAAGTGAAAAATTAGGTACAAAAGTAATAGGAGCGTATTGTATGGTATGGGGACCAAAATCAGCGTATTCCATGTAATTTCCCCTTATTTTTTCTTAATTTTTCTTCTGGATATACAATTGGGTTACTCAAGTAGAAATAATGTTCTAATAACCAATATGAAATTCAAAGTGGACCTGTCACTATTAATTTTAGCCAATTGTGTATTATTACTTCTTTCATTTTAGTGGGTCCCACCACTTATTATATATATATATATATATATATAATTTAGTCGTTTGCCCGTGTAATGCACGGGGTGTATTGCGTGAAGACACGTAAATTGCATCCATATAAGAATTACAATGTTAGTGAATATAAAAACGTACAATACAAACTTCAAACAAATCAAGTTAAATCACTACATTTAAAACCAAAAATTTTGGAATACTTCTTTATACACAACATTATCTGTCTATTTGGTTTTGTTATATCGTCATCACAAACTAATATTTTCAAACTCTTACGATATGTGACTCGTCAAAATAGCATAGAATTGACCATGACTGAAAATTGGGTTCTTTATGGAAAAACTAATAAAAATAATTAAGGAAATTAATTATTCTCATTATTTGCTACGTTTTGTAACATTATTAGATGATTTTACTTTGTGATATTTTTATTTCTTGAAAAATTCAGTGTTCAATGGTGTAGTAATTTTATGACCCACGAGCTTGTAGCTCAAGTGATATCCCCATTATAAGGGCGTTGACAAGGGTTCGAACTCTGCACCTTTCAGTTTCTTTGAAATTTATCCTCTCCCCTCAAACCTCTAACTCCCAACTTATAAATGTTTTTTTTTAAAGATAAATGAGAATATTATTGAAAAATGAAAATGAAAAGTGTGATGTTGTTTACAAGCCAAACAACTAGCATAAACCATCAAAATCGATCATAAAGGGTTAAGACTACTTACAAGCCAACTTATTAAAAAAATGGTGTAGTAATTTTATATTTTTATATTATTTTTTACTTTTAATTAGGGATTTAATTATCCATCTTTTATACTAATTCAATTCAGTTTTTAGAATATGATATATTATTATCCAAATTAATAAAGCATAATTTTCTTCAATTAATGAAAGTACTTTTAATTTAATTTAAAAAACTTAAATATAATCTATATAATTATGAAAAAATGGGCTGAGCCCAGATAACAACTATACATATGTCACAAATATCAAAGGGGAAATTACACAAAATACTCTCCTTTTGCACCAAATCCCCGTTTTACTAACATCTCACATCCCTACCTTTTTATTTACTTTTTGTACGCTCTTTTTTTTTTTAATATTTTCCCTCATTTACACTTCAGTCTTTTCGTGTCCAATCTGTCACTTTCTCTCTCTGTTTTCTCTCGACATTTGGATTTTCTTCTTGCATGTCCATCTTTATTGGTTTGTTTTCTCTTTGATTCCTGTAACTTCTTGTGTAACTTCTCCGAAAACCTCTCGCGAAACCGCCTGTTGTGGAAACTGTTAGTTTTCAAACCGTTCCATTTGTGTCGTTTTGGTTTCTTATTTATACCATGGCTCCTAATAAATCTCTTCTACTTCGTCTGAAAATGGAAAAGGTTGCTGATGCTGATACAAGAGTTTTGGAAAGTGATTCGAAATCTAAAGCCCTAAGGGGGATGTATGGATGTGTTTCCAAGTCCAATTTCCAGTTTCTAGTGTTGGAAAATGAATTTTCAAACTTTATTGGTTTTCGTGTGAGAATTGAGAATATGTTTTGTTTGTTGTCTGAATTTCTATTTAGAAATGAAAATATGTTTGATTATAGTATTTTTGACATAGATTTGCGTGATTGTAGTGTATTTTTGACATCGTTTTGCGTGATTGTAGTGTATTTTCATATAGATTTGCATGATTGTGGTGAAAACTTGTTTGGTTGTATTTTCAAAAGAATCTTTCCATAAAAAATGAAAATTGGAAATGACTTTATTTCTATTGAGAATTTCTTAAACAAACATAAATTCATTTTCTGGAATAGTTAGAAATTGGAAAATTGGATTTGAAACAATTCCATACATAACGCCCTATAAGTTTCTTCATCTTCTGAAAAAAGAAAGATAAAACTTGTCGATGTTGATGAAAAACAAATTGTTAAGGGAAAATCATCCAAAAAGAAAGCTGTTGGATTTAGAGGCATTGATGCTGCTGAGGTATGGTGTTTTTTCCTTTATATTACTGGATCTATTTTGTTATTTATTGTTTTTATAGATTTTTGTTTTTTTTGTTTCTGTCTTGTTTCTCTTGTGTTTCTATGTTGTTGATCTGTTGTTTTATTATTTTTCAAGTTTTTCTGTATAAGATGTATTGTTTATTTTTTTTTGTTGTTTCTAGGGTTATGATTATATGATTGATCCTGGAGACTGGTATACTGCTAGGATAAATACTGGTTTCTCCTTTGAAGTGATTAAAAATTTGAAGGACAAGTTATCCGAGCCGCAATTTGATGCTTTTAGGCGTACTTGTTTTGGTTATTTTCTGGACATGCATGATGTTGATTTTCAAAATCAGCTTGTGCATTCGTTGTTGAAAAGACAGGTTGTTCATTCCAAGAAGGATGAGATATTGGTGTCTGTTTGTGGGAAACTGTTGAGGTTTGGTGTTGGGGAGTTTGCCCTAGTTACGGGGCTGAAGTATGTTGTTGATAGGCCTTTTATTCGTGGGGATGGTATTATTTCTACTTTCTTCTAGAAGTATTTTGCTGGTAGAATGAAGTTCACTAGGCAGGAGTGTTTTAGATTACAAGTTTGGGGTGATAATGATGATGATGCCTTGAAGATGTCGTTGTTATACTTTATGCATTTTTTTTTCTTTTTTCATCTATTGGGAATTCTGTGAATATGTCTTTTTTTGAGTTAGTTAATAGTTATGCTTTTAACACGTATCCCTGGGGAAGGGATTTGTTTGACTTGACAATTAGAGTACTGAGGGAACAAGTGCTCCATTGGAAGCAGTCTCAAGGTGATGATTTGAGCCTACTGCTAAACATATTAAAATTTACAGAATTAAAAGCTTTTCTTTGGCTTTTCAGATATGATTTTATGAATGTTGTGCATAGGTGAACAATAAAATTTGTACTCGTATAAGGAAGAGTATCCCTCGTATTCTCAATTGGGGTTGTTCAAGTTCTGAGAAAGATAAGAATTTGAGGTCTGATGATCTTGATATGATGATTTTCAACCGCTCCGCTGAATAGGTAATACATTATTATTTTATTTTTGTTTCGCTTTTGTTTCATAATTGTTTATTTCTTGTTTCTAACTTTTTTTGTTTGTTTGTTTTTTATTTTAGTTGAAGTTGAAGAATATTTGGACATCAAATGAAGAGAAGTTGCAGTTGGATATTGCAACATTTTTTGATGAGTCCAAGTATTCTTTTAATCCTGTTGATGGCGATTTTGTCATTGCTAATTTGAAGCGGAAGGAGTCTGCTGTTGATTTTGGATCTAACTACACGCTGGATGATATTGTTCAAAAGCAGGAGAAACTGTCTAAGGAGTTTAAGCTTTTCAAGAATCCCATTAACAAATTTTTGGAAGAGCAGTTTAAAATTGTTCTCTCTGAGTTGTCTATTATTAAGAGGAAAGTTCAGGTACTCTTATATTTTTTTATTTCCACTGTGTTTCATTATTGTTTTGACTTTGCTGCTTTTTTGTTTGGATTTATAATGTTTTTATTTTTGTTTTTTTAGCCGGGTGGTGATGAGTTGGATGAAAGCGATAAAGGTCTTTGCCAAGATCAATATAATAAAATGTCATCAGCTTCAAAGTCTGAGAATGAGTCCCTGGGAGTGGATGATCAACGAGTTAAAATTCATGTTGTGTCCTTTTCTAAGGAGACAGTTGATGCTACTGGTTTGTAAAGTGCTGAGCGAACCAGTAGTCCCCTTGATGGTGGACAATTTGAACAAAAAAAAATCAGATGATGTTGAAGGTGGTAATGTTGGTGGTGATGTTGATTTGTCTGTGAATAAAGGGCTTGTTAATGATGGTGAGGGAATTGTTGTCCGTGGTCTAATGGAATTTGTAGAAAATATTGAGAATGTTCTTTTTGGTTCAACTAAGGTTTCATATGAGGTTGTTGTTGAATCTCAAAGCCTCAATGTTCGTGCTGAACATGACTTTATCGGTTCTCAAGAATTTGCTGATCATACCCAATCTCAATTTGATTCTATTGTGAATGTTGCAACTCAAGTTGTTGCTGGAATGATTGTTTCTAATAATGTTTCTAGTTTGTTTTGACATTGAATTGTCATTTATATTTTGTTTGTAACATTGTTTCTTGTTTTATTGCAGGCTAGTGTCAAGGGTTCTGATGCAGAATCTGTTCCTTAATCCCTTGTTGCTAAGAGGGTTTCAAAACCTTCTATTGCTATGAGAACTCCTTTCACTACTCACTTTGAGTCATCTGGTGATGTGAGTGGAAAAGAAGTTGGGGGATTGGAGTTGGGGGACATTGATTTGGAATTGACTCCTCAGGAGAAAGATTTGACTTTGGACGTTGCGGGGAAGCCGTCATTAGTTTTGGTAAAAGGAAGGTATCTGTTGGATGACAATCTTGGTGAAGATTATGATGGTTTAAATGCATTTCATGATGATTTGAGTGAGTGGCTGGCGGAAGGGTTTGTTTCGCAAGGGTAAAGATTTATATTCTGTGTTGCAACGTTTATGAAATATTATTGTAATATTGTCATTTATTTATGTTTAGGCCAAAACGTATCTGATGAAAATGACAAGATTGATCCCTCTTTAAAGCTGGGTGTCTGTGAGGTGAAGCAAAAATCGTGGTTTCATAGCCTATACTATGTTGATGAGTATTTGTCTTCTTCGGTAAGTTACTATTTTTTATGTTGTTGTTTCCCTATTTTTGTTTATGTGTTTTTACTTTTTCTTTGCTTCTTTTTCATCATATGGACGTGTTGTTCTATTATATACGCAAGAAGTATATGTATGGGCATAGTGCCATGAGACCATACTAACAAACTATTCAAAAATAAGTAAACCATAATGTTCCATGAGACCATAACAAATATCATACAGATTTCTTCCTTAACAACAAATTCCTAGTATCACTAGGAAGTGGGGGATTGATTTCAATATCACTATCATCTTCATCTCCATTCTGCTGCTTCAGCCTTGCATGGTTGTATAACAAGTGAGTATACCTCATCCGCTCACTTTCAATATCAAAGTTTTCCTCAGACATTTCATTCCCAGAGATAAAATACTCTGCATAGCAAGCAACAAATACTCCGCAGTCGCTAAAAAAAGGAAGAAGTAAAAAACATAATAAAAAAACACAAAAAAAACAAACAGAAATAAAATAGAATACAAACAAGAATATAACTTTTTCTAGTTGAAGTTGAATAGGAATATCCCTAACAACTACAATTTTGATTGGAGAATTAATCTCAACAAAGTAAGGGCCAGAACCAAGAACAATGTCCCGACGATCTTCATAGAAGGCTACCATGGAAAGAAAACGAGGCAACAATACACTATAACTTTCAGTAGCTTTCTTAGGTATTTTTACAGAGTCCGGAGTCCACAATGAATTATACAGATAAATAATTCTCTCCTGAATATTCAAGCTCCCAAGAACCCAGTGTTCCATATCAACACAATGAATAGGAAATAAGATATGATCTATCTCTGACCACGGCTTTCCACAGCCTATATCAGAAACAAATAAGAAACATCTAAGGAACTATTAAGCAACATGTATGAATTTTTATTGAAATAATTGTGTTATGTAATATTCTATTAATTTGTCTAACTTGACATGTATGTAAGCAATTGGAATACAGTGTTATTAAATGCATCTTGTTTTTGGTTGATTCTTACATGTCTGTCTATTATATCCATGTTGCCCACATCTTAGCATTTATTTTTGAAAATTTTCTCCCAAGTGCCTTGTGTCTTCGTTTCTTTGACCTTCCAGATTGTGTCTTACCTTCCGGTGGAAGAGTCATCATTGTTTCAATTTCAGGTGTCAGGATCCAAGTACCTTTATGTGGGATTGGATACACTGTTTTCGAACAAGTCGCTTCCATTGTTTCCTTCATGTAGTATGCCGAGCAGTACTGATACGGATCTTCATTCAATTCTTTTAGTACTGCTATAGCATGTGGGCAAGGAATTTCACCCATTTGAAACTTATTGCATGTGCAAGTCCTTTTTTCAAGGTCCACAACAAATATCTTCTCTGCTTCTGTGACTTTAAAGAGAAAATCATTTGATTTGTTCACCTGAAATAGAAATGAAACATGTAAGAAACAATTTTGAAACAATGAGTCTGTTGAAAATTTGTAGTAAATTACTCATAAATTTAGAGAAATGGTGTTGTTTTTGCCCATATACTCTTCAGCTATTTTTGTCATTCTTGTAAATGTTGATCTTGCTTCATTTCGATGCCTGCATGTCCAATCTTGAACTAAATATCTCACGTACTCCAACAACGTTGTTACAGGTAGATGCCTTCCTGCTACAGTTGCTACATTCAATGATTCTGCAATGTTGGAAGTCATGAGAAAATATCTTGTGTTTTGACAGTGGAGTCGTGTCCATTTCTCGTATCCAATAATGGACAAGTAAGGTCTAATTTTGCTGTTTACTCTTTCAAGTACAGGCATTTGTTTTTCATATTCTTCATTCGTCTAGGCTTTTGCTGCTGCTTGAATGACTCTCTTAGTTCGTTGTATTTTCTTTGAAGTTTGCCTTCAAATGGTTTAGGAGATGATACATGCACATTCCATGGGATACTCCAGGATACACCTAATCATTAAAATAATATTTTTTGAGACTCTTGTGATTGAGAATGTTTTTGAAACTTATATCTGAAACATGAAAAAAACATATTTGAAACATCTATGAAACATCATCTCAGGAAATATTTACAATATGTACCTTATTTATTAATGTTTCTATGCTGATGTGTCTGTCTGAGACTATGTACATCCCTTTCCTGAGACCAAAAGTTTGTCTGATCTTTGTGAAAAATCATACCAAAGATCCATCATTTTCAGAATCCACTATTGCAAAAGCCAATGGGAAAATGCTCTCATTCCCATCCTGTGCGCATGCAGACAACAAAGTCCTCCGTAACTGTGATAACCACAATTATTTTAGGGGTTAGTTTAGGAGTTATTTTAGAGGGTTAGATTAGGGGTTAGTTTAGAGATTAATTTAGGGGTTGGTTAGGGGTTAAATAGGTTTTAAAAAAATATAGAAATAAAAATAAAATAAGCCTATAAATAGATGAATAAACCACATAAGTTTTTCACATTCTTCTCAATTCTACAATAGAAAACGAAGGGATCGAGGACTAGGACTTTCATCGTTAATTTTTTTATATCGTATATCTACGATTATTAAGGTAGGAATTTTTATATTATTTGTCTTTATTTAATGTTCCATGATTATATTTCATTGATTGCAATATATGTCAAGAGAAAACAAATTCATATAAGCTAGGAGCCATGAAAAGGGTCTGGGATCTAAAGTATCTTCACGGTGAACCCGCAATGCTATATGCAGTAACTGGCCAGTTAGAGGAGAAAGAGAAAATTAATAATGTTTTGTAATTATGTGAATGCTTTTAATGTTATATTAAATATTGACAGATATATCCATACTGAGCGAGATGAAGCTCACCCTTATTATTATCATGACTTTTAGGTTGAGGAATTCGGCTGAAGATATGAATCAAAATCAACTACGACCGACTCAAAATCAACTACGAGACATTCACTACCAGGTTATACAGTAAATGGATTGAGTTTTTAAACAATGAGGCTATGGCAGAAGATGAGGAACCAGAAGGAAACCTGGAAGAAGACCCAAACAAAGATCCGGAGGAAGATGAAGACATGGATCAATAGAGATAGATGGGTCCATGTATTGCAATAATTGATAAATAAATCCTTACTATATTTAAAACTTAGTTGTCCTTTAATTGATACTAATTTATTTAACCATTATATTATGATATTTAGATTTTAAGTTAGATATTTTATGCAAAATCCATTAATAACTTGGGATAAATAATAATATATCACATTTGACCTTAGGAATATGGCTTCCCGTTATGGAAATCAAGTCAACGGTGAGAACTCCACTAACACATGAAATCAAACTGCTGCTACTCTTGGAGATATAATTGCTGAGTTCCTCAGAGGTGTGCAGAACAATGGGGACAACAACAACAACAATACACGAGTCGTGGAACAATACCGCAACGGACGTGATGGCCCGACAGCAGTAGAAGAATGGTTTCAATTGCTAGAGAGGATTTTTTGACTTATTGGCTGCACAACCGAACAGAGTCGTATGTGCATTCCTTCCAAATCATTGAAGATGCTGATCATTGGTGGGAAGGGCATTGAAGGGCATTGGAGGACTAAGACTGAGGAAGAGCGAAATGCTTTAATATGGGATGAGTTTAAAGTGATTGTAATGGAAAATATTTTCCCACAATCATATCGGGAAAAGAAAGAGACATAATTTCTTAACTTTAAACAATGAAACATGACTGTCATAGAGTATGAGAGACAGTTCAGTCAACTAAGTCGGTTTGCTCCACACCTAGTGGATACTTGTTTGAAAAAGGCCGAGGTTCGAGGGGACTTGAGCACAACTATCAGGAATACTATCTGCTCAAGGAGATTTGGAGTACTCGGTGATGGTGAGAAGGGCTCATGAGGTGGAGGCAAGTTTTGCTGGGACGGGGAGGACCAAAAGTTGGTTGTGTTGTATGAGAAAAGAAAATGGGAAGGAGTAAAACAAATGAAAAATGAAAATCAACATAAACAAATAAAGACTGATGGAAATGCACGCCCAACTACGCAAGCAGACATGCCAACTTGCCCAAAATGCAAGAAGAATCCTTTTGGAGAATGTTTAGTTGGACAAGGAAAATGCTTCAAGTGTAAGAAGCCAGAGCATGAAATCTCTAATTGTCCTCTTTTAAAACCTGAGCGGGAAAGAAGAGAACAAACATCTAGAGGTAGAGCTCGAATGTATGCTATGACTTAGGAAGAAGCTTATCAGAACCCAGGTACAATGTCAGGTATGATAACCATCTCTGGAATACCTGCTTTTGTATTTTCCGATACTGGTGCCACATATTCATTTTTATCTGCTAAATTTCATGCTATATTAGGACATAATAGTGCTAGAGTAAGTGAACCTCTTGAGGTGGCTTGCCATCTGGAAATTCAATAACAACTGACTTCGTGAAAAAAGATGTTGAAGTGAATATAGGGGGAAAATATCTTAAAGATGATCTATACATAATTAAAATGAAGGATTTTGACGTAATCTTAGGTATGAATTGGCTTAGTAGATATCAGGTAGACATTAAGTGTCACGAGAAAGAGATAATATTCAAACTGCCAGAAAATGATGAGATAAAATTCTATGGGATTAAGCCTAAGGCAGTACCACAAGTGATATCGGCAATGAAGGCAAGAAAGATGTTGAGAAAGAAAAATTGTCAAGGATATCTAGTGATTTTAGTAGATACCTCGACAGTCGAAGTGACACCTAATGACGTACCAATTGTGCAAGAATTTTTGGATGTATTCCCAAAAGACTTGCCGAGAATTCCTCCAGATCGTCATGTTGAATTTGGAATAGATTTGGTACCCGGGGCAGCACCTATATCTAAGGCACCCAATAGGATAGCGCCAAAGAAATTACAAGAGTTAAAGGCGAAAATACAAAACTTTTGGATTTGGGATTCATTAGACCTAGTGTATCACCGTGGGGAGCACCAGTTCTATTTGTTAAGAAAAAAGACGGGTCACTTAGGATGTGTATTGATTATAAAGAACTTAATCGACTCACAGTGAAGAACAAGTACCCGTTGCCGAGGACTGAAGACTTGTTCGATCAATTGAGAGGTGCCAACACCTTCTCTAAGTTTGACTTGAGATCCAGATATCATCAGTTAAAAATTAAAGAGAGTGATATCCCAAAACGGCATTTGGAACCCGATATGGACATTATGAGTTTGTAGTAATGCCATTTGGGTTAAGTAATGCACCAACAATATTTATGGACTTGATGAATCGAGTGATTCATCTGTATATAGACCAATTCATCATAGTTTTTATAGATGATATACTTGTATATTCAAAGAATAAAGAGAAACATAATGAGCATTTAAGAATAGTGCTAAAAACACTTCTCAAGGAGAAGTCATATGCGAAATTCAAGAAATGTGAGTTTTGGCTAGATCGAGTTGTGTTTCTTGGACACGTGATCACTGCTCAAGGAATTGAAGTGCACCCGTCTAAAGTTGAAGTGGTTAATCAATGGAGTACACCTATGAATGCGAATGAAGTTCGTAGTTTTATAGGCTTGGCAGGCTATTATCGGAGGTTTATTGAAGGATTCTCAAAAATAGCTGCTCCTATGACTCGACTGACAAGAAAAAGAGAGAATTTTCAATGGAATTAGAAATGCGAAGGAAGCTTTTAGGAGTTGAAGAGAAAGCTAACTTCTGCATCAGTATTAACAATTCCTGGCCCCACTAAAGATTTTGTTATTTTGGTGACAAAGTATGAAAAATGATATTGAAACTTTTGTGGAAAAATATTTGACTTGTCAGCAAGTTAAAGCCGAACACCAAAGACCATCTAGTTTACTCAAACCACTTGATATTTCAGAATAGAAATGGGAGCACATAACTATAAATTTTGTGGTAGGGCTTCCACAATCAATCAAGGGAAATAAGGCTATATGAGTTGTAGTAGATCGATTAACAAAGTCAGCACATTTCTTACCCATTAAGATGACGTTCGGTATGGAGCGATATGCACAAATTTATATTGAGGAGATAGTGGGACTTCATGGAGTTCTGTGTCAGGTCAATTGTTTTCGCATGGAGATACGCGTTTTACTTCTCAGTTTTGGAAAAGTCTACAAAGTACCTTGGGAACAAAGCTTAGATTTAGTACGGCTTATCATCCGCAAGCAGATGGACTGTCTGAAAGGACTATACAAATATTGGAAGATATATTGAGAGCATGTGTGCTCAACTTAGGACGTAATTGGGAAATGTTATTACCCTTGGTGGAGTTTGCTTATAACAACAGTTATCAATCAACTATTGGTATGGCTCCAGACAAGGCGTTGTACGGAAGAAAGTGTAGATTACCATTATATTGGAGCGAAGTTGGTGAAAATAAAATGTTGGGGCCTGAATTGATTCAGCAAACCGTAGAAAAGATAGCTATGATACAAGATCGAATCAAAATCAAGATAGGCAAAAGTCGTATGCTGAGAGACGGAGAAAATATATATAATTTGATGAAGGAGAAAAAGTATTTCTGAAAGTAGCTCGTATCAAATGTGTTATTCGATTTGACGAAAGGTAAAAATTGAAGCCAAGATATATCTGACCATTTGAAATCCTTACACGAGTTGGAGATTTAGATTACCACCGAGTATCTCAAATGTGCACAATATTTTTC
This sequence comes from Rehmannia glutinosa, assembly GCA_016081115.2. Lineage (NCBI taxonomy): Eukaryota > Viridiplantae > Streptophyta > Magnoliopsida > Lamiales > Orobanchaceae > Rehmannia > Rehmannia glutinosa. Next base: position 57,674,860 of record CM071937.1, on the reverse strand, counting down.
ATGTTTTGATGCTAAGGAAATACGTTCACGATCCAAGTCACATCGTGAATTATAAAGATCTAACAATCAATAATGACTTAACTTACGAGAAAGCACCAGAAGCTATTTTGGAACGCAAGATTCACCATTTGAGAAATAAAGATGTTGCTCTGATCAAGGTACAGTGGAGACGTCATGGCATAAATGAAGCTAAGGAGCGTGAAGAGGTGATTCATGTCAAGTACCCAAGTTTTTTTAATTTCGGGTAAGATATCGAATTTCGAGGACGAAATTATATTTAAGGATAGTAGAATGTGATAACCACAATTATTTTAGGGGTTAGTTTAGGAGTTATTTTAGGGGGTTAGATTAGGGGTTAGTTTATAGATTAATTTAGGAGTTGGTTAAGGGTTAATTTAGGTTTAAAAAAAATCAGCCTATAAATAGATAAATAAATCCACATAAGTTTTTCACAGTTTTCTCAATTCTCTATAATAGAAAACGAAGGGATCGAGGACTATGACTTTCATCATTAATTTTTCTATATCGTATATCTGTGAGGTAGGGATTTTTATATTATTTGTCCTTATTTAATGTTCCATGATTATACTTCATTGATTGTAATATATATCAAGAGGAAATAAATTCATATAAGCTAGGAGCCATGAAAAGGGTCCAGGATCAAAAGTATCTTCGGGGTGAACCCGCAATGCTATATGCAGTAACTGACCAGTCTGAGGGAAAAGAGAAAATTAATGAATTTTTGTAATTATGTGAATGATTTTAATGTTATATTAAATATTGACAGATATATCCCTACTGAGCGAGATGAAGCTCACCCCTATTGTTATCATGACTTTCAGGTTGAGGAATTCGGCTGAAGATATGATGTTGTGGATGGTGGAATAAATTATGCTATATTTATATTTTAAATAATTATGATTGGACTAAATTTTGGATTTATGTCTTTAAATGTTTTTTCCGGTTTATGCTTGGGATAATTGTTAGATATTTAATTTGGAATATGTATTATTATTATTATTATTATTATTATCATCATTATATTTTTTTCCTTAAGAATTAAAAAAAATCTAAATCGACTTTTTGATAAATATTGATCACATTAATTTATAAATTTGTGTTTCTTAATAATATTTTTAGAGTACTTTAATTTCATAAAACTGGGTCGTTACAGTAACTTGCTTTCAAGAATGTACCATCAACAACAACTATGTGCCTATAGTGTTTCCATCACTTTATTGATGCATTTATAGCCTCTAGTAAAGCGCACGTGCATTGCACGTGGTAATAAAATATAGTTAATTTAATTATTTTGTTAATAACTTAATGTTGTAAAATTAAAATTTTGAAGAAAGTTTATAAACTGAAAATAGTTGTAAGATTTTTTTTTTGAGAAAAGTTATAAGAAATTCACTGATAAACAACCAGACATAAATAATTCTAAGGCACTTCGAACATAGAAAAAATTGACATATTGATGAGAATATTGAAATAAATTATTCAATGATCAAAATTCACATCTCATGAGAATAAATAAATAAGTTCCTAATGTGAAATAAAAGATGTGTTAAAGATTTTCTTTAAACTGGCAATAGGCTGGGGCAGCTCAACACGAGCACATTGGGCTAAATCATAAAATTGGATTGTGTCCCCAAGATCTCATCGGGGTGCCATTTCATCGGCCATTTTCGGGCTCTTAAAAATGAAGTCCATCCCTACTCTATATTCGGGTTTCTGGGTCAGACCGTTAGGCCAGACCAATTTTCATAACTCACCTTTTCTTGTCTGATGTTGAATGGATGGAGATATCTTTTTATTATTTGTTTTCAAGGATTTCTTTATATACGTCTTCGCTTAAATCATCCTAATGTCATTTTCCTTTATTTTACTTTTGAGTCATTTTATATTTTGTTTCTATCATCCATTTGATCAGATATTGATGTTATCTCCGCCATCTTCTTCCTGAATTGCCTTTTTTTCCATTAAAAAGAAAAACGAAACAAAAATTTCCGTCCATTTTCAAGAATCAAGACTAATTAAAAGCAAAACCTCGAGGCAAAAATAAATACATAAGACACACGGACCAACCAATCACTCCAATCTGTTTTTTTTTACCCTTGAATGCGTCTGGGAGAACTACTTAATCAAATTTCTCCTCCTCTAACAATGTACTACATACAAAATAAATAGCAGTATTAGTTACCCACAATCAAACTCCAAATGATCCTGAATTTCCTACAAACTTCCTACAAACTCCAAATGATGATCCTGAATTTCCTACAAACTTCATACATAAGTATTAGTTACCCATAGCTAATTATTTCTTTTGATAGTTAAAACTTCTCACTAATTATCCCATCATTGTCAGCTAGTATCAGCAGTAACTTAAACAATTCCATTCAAAAAAAATAAATGAGAAACCTCAAGTTATGATATATGCTAGTCTCAAAGCATGTATGTCACAGTTACAAGAAGCATATAAACAAATCAAAATTTCAGGTTAATAATAATAAACCACACAAATACAGGAAATTGGCGTAGATAACGAACAAAGGAATTAAGAGCTTCGTCTCCATTTATACCATCCCATCAAATCTAACGGTACAACTTCTGCTAAATACAATTCTGGTGTGCCGTTAAAGCCATCATAAATAGAAAACAATCAGGGATATTTTAGTACATTCAATTTTCAGCAGAAATATTAATGCTTTTATAATAAACATAGATTTACTTCCAAAAACGTGAACTCTTTCAAGAATATTTAATCAATATGAATGGTAAACAATCTATAATACAAAAAAAGAGAAGTTTATGTACTTAAAAATTTAAATTACTAATTCTCTAACGCACATGGAATTTGATTTATAAGACATGTACATGTGAATTTTGCTTCTTCTTTTGCTTTTAACTCTGTCTAAATATCTATGCCTCCGTGTGGCATTTAGATCTGCCCCACTCCTCCATTTATTTTTCCTACCTAATTTAATTAAGAAACTAAAACAATTATAAGTTACATTGTCTATTGTTTTTTGAGTTTCCATCCGATTCACCCTACTTTCTTGGCCTAGCTACCCCATTGCATTATATACAAAACATTAATCAATATGAACACTTAGAGAACATGAATCACTCAGAATCTATTACAATATGGTTCATATTGCTTTCAGCTTCCAGTCACCTATAAATGGAGCTTTTCGCATAACATCACATCATCAATTTGACCTTTAAAGTTCATGAACCTAAGCATCTGACCCATGATTACAAATGAGTTTGATCAAAATTCGTAAACCTTGTCAAACCAAAATTTGATTGCATTTAACATAATATATTAGCATATCAAACTTCAATTGCACAAAATAACGTGTGTCTCCCACTTATATTCTATTCTTGATGATTTGAAATATGCAATGAACTTAATACCACAATGTGTGCCGAAAGATCTTTGTACATGTCTATATGGAAAAAAATCAAGAATGAAGCTTACATGTGAATATTATTGCTCATTCGATTTCCCGAGCAGACTAACGACATGATACTGAATAAGAACCAGTCCCTAATGGTTGATTCGCTCCCTGTTGTTGTTGTCTTCTTCTACATTGTCAAACTAATATTTTTATAAATTTGTTTAGTTTGTTTGAGGTTCAACATATCGGTTTGACCTTTTAAATTTTGGAATGTTATGCCCTTTTAATTGGACCGTTTCAGTTTTATGTCTCTCCATATGTTCTGCCTTGTAAATGAACCGTTTCATTTTTTTTTGAGGAATGAACCGTTTCAGTTTTATGCATGTCTCTCCATCATAATTTAATTTGATAAAAGACCAAAATACCATCAAAAATAAAAACAATCAGGGACATTTTAGTCCATCCAAATTTTAGCAAAAACATTCATGCGTTTCAGTTTTTTTTTTTGAGGAATGAACCGTTTCAGTTTTATGCATGTCTCTCCATCATAATTTAATTTGATAAAAGACCAAAATACCATCAAAAATAAAAACAATCAGGGACATTTTAGTCCATCCAAATTTTAGCAGAAACATTCATGCTTTTATAATAGACATAGATGAAAAAGAAGAGGAATGTGGTATCCTGTATTCTTACTATTTCAGTAGTTGATTCGGGATTCGTTTTCTCCAACATGTACAGATAAGCTGGTTTTCTGATAAGTTTCATCTGGCCTTCCTCTTATTATTTTCAATGCTTTCTCTTTTGATCTCCAAGCCTTTATGTAGTCGAGACTTATTCCATGCTCATCCTTCATGTCTTCTTATTATATCTGTTGGAGTGTACATTGTTTTGATGTTGTTGAGGTACTTTGATTTGATAATGTCTCCAACCATTTTTGCAGTAGCTTGTCTATTGTCATTCATTCTCTTATCGAGCGGACAAGTATGGTTGATGTCGTATTTTCTTACTATGAACTTTGTTGTCCTTGTTCTTGATGATGCTTTCAAATGCCAATTGCAATTTTTATCCAGACACTTTATGTGGTATTGCCTATTGCACGATTTCTTGACCTTATATTGGAAGTGATTTTTCAATGCATATCAACTGATATGTTTTAACAATTCTTCCTTGTTGTTGTAGACATTTTCTCTTTGGATTTGTTCTTCACCATTTCTAGGTTGTTGAATCTGCATTGTTTCTTGGACTACATTCTTGCTTATTAGGTTTGCATAGTCGATGTAGTCAATGAGATTTTGGCCCAGATTTTCTATTGTTGAGCTCTCTACTGATATGATGCTTATTCCTTCTATTGCAATTTGTTGTGTTGTTTCTTGTAAGCTTGTCCCTTTTGATTTCAAGAGGTATTGGTTTTCTGAATTGACTATTAGATCTATGCATAGAGGAAACTTCATCCAGTCTGCTTTTTTGCTTTTTACTTCCAAGTAGAACTTCAGATTGAAGTCATTTTCAATCTTCAATGGTGGCAGAGCTTTTCTCAGTTTGTATTTCATCTGCATTCTTTCTTCATCTTTGCTGACTTGTATATGTTGTTCTAAAATTTCATTTAGGGTGCTGAAAGTGCAGTCCATTGGAATTAGTATTCCTGTTATCTCGAAGTTGATGTAATCTCTGTTTTTTTTTTCATTCTCCATTTTGTATACCACTGCTGGAATTTTGTCCATGCAACTGTAGAATTCAATGAAATTATCCTATTTGAAACATTAAAGAAACATAATTGAAACAAATATGAACAGTGTTCCTGTATAGAGGGAAACAATATACTGTATTTGGGAAGTATACAGGATCAAAACACTTTTTCAACAACAATGAAACAATTTTGAAACAGTTATCAAATGATTGCATACAGGTTTTTGAGATTCACACAATTGGATGTATAGTTTTTCATGAGAATCAAATTTTGTATTAAATTTTGAACAAAATAAGCATTTTATAAGCTTGAAACATTCATTTTGATCAAATTCTCTATTCACAAATTCGTGGTACAATCTCAATTTCATCCGATAAATATATACAATTATGATTTTACATCTGAAAATCGATGTGCAGTGATGTAAATAATGTTTTTTAGAATAAAATAAGCATTGTTTTTTCAGATCGGGTTGCGTGGTACCTTATTTTTGTCCTGCCTTCTTCTTCTATTTGTTGCTTTATTGTTCCGGTTTCTTCTTCTTCTTTTTCCTGATTTGCAGTTCGATTCTTCTTCCTTTGTGCTCGAACATATGTCTTATCTTTGTTCTTATCCTTTGCATAGTGTTTGCGCACTTGTTTTGGCTGCTGCGTTTCAGATCTCTAGTTGGTGCTCTGTTTTTTGGTAGTTGTTTTATTTGTAGCGTATTGTGTGGGAAGGATAGAGCTTGGAGCGTATTTGGCGGAATGTGTGACCGGGTAGCATATTATAATGTAATGTTTATTAAAAGTCAGTATTTTGCTGGGTTTTGTACTAAATAGGTGGGTATTTGTGTCATTTTCCCTATACCAAAATAAATGAATTAGCAAATTGTTGTCCAATAGCCCAAATGTATAATTATTGTAGCCCATAACAAAATAAGATTTTGAGTAAATATATCTTATGTTATTTTTTATTTTTATATTATATATGCAATATGAGTGTCGAAACGATGACCATAAAAATACAATTAATTTGATATATATACATAAATAGGGATAAAAAACAAAAACTTTATTAAATTTTACAAAGGAAAAACAAAACGGCAAAATTAATAATTAATTCAGTACACACAGATTTGGAAAGCTTATTTTTATATAATACTTTGTTATTATATATACATATAGATTTTCCAGAATTAATTTACTAATTACCAAAATTAATGTTACATGTTGCAATTATATTTTACTAATTCAAGAAAGATGTTTTAGGCGGGAGAATTTTTTAATTATTATTTATAAGTGACTTGGTTATTATATATATAAATTATTATTTTATGATATATGTGATAAGGAAAGTCATTAAGGAATTTACAGAAGCATTGAAAGGCTAAGCCCAGGCACCACACATCCTAATAAATCAAGCAATTGAATTAGGAAGGATTGACATGTCCCAAGCGCTTATTCCTAGGTGTGGTAATTTGTGATACGATGCAGAAACACAACATGAACTAGATACATTATAAGTGGGTGAAGGTTGAGGCTTGGCTGGTTAGGGCCAAAATCAGGTCGAACCCGAATAACACGACTAAACAGGTCGGGTTAGTGTAAACATGAAATGACACAATTAACGTATTTGACACATTTTTGTTGCTATTGGTGCCTTTTGTAAGAATTTTAATTGATTGAACATGTTGTTAGTATAATTCAAATGCGTGTAAATATAATTTTTGGATTAATTTAACTCATATAACTCATATAACCCATGTAATAAGATGAGTTATTTAGATTTTTAAAATGTACATGCCATTTTGGATCGACCTGAAAAACACAAATAACGAACATGTTGGGTTATGGTTGAGATCATCTAACACGAATAATTAAATATGTCGGGTAGATTTGAGAAATCTGACACGAACAATATGAAATTTATGTCTCGACATGATTTTATTACTCGACAAGACACGTGAACCCCGACACGACACGAATTGTCACCCTTATTGCCTTCATGTGCAGCTTATTCCTCCCCACCCTAAAAAGGCACTGTTGCGACATATGAATGCTGAGAAAGAGCTAACATGCTAATATCGTTAATCTATTTCTTCACTAGATGAAACCCCATCAAATGTCGGGTTTTTGCTCATGGCCTAAGAGCTAGCAATCAAACATACTACACCTACATGTGGCAATGGGTCGGACCGAGCCCGTTGAGCCAAGTGATGAAATTAGGTTAGGTCAAACTGACCCGAAGTTCATTAGCAATATTTACACATGGTTTCCGTCGAACTTATCGGGCTTACTAGAATTCAGGTCGCTCTGGGCAGCCCAAAGTAGGGCCGCTATTTTGGGTCCCTAAGAATGAAGCTCAACCCACCCACGTGCAAATGAGCTGGCCCTACCCATCAGACTGGATCAATTTTGTCAAGTCTTATTAGACTAGATATATTCCCATATTTTCACCCAGGGGCGGACCCAGGATTTGTAATTGAGGGGGGCCAATTTTGGATGAATAGATGCAAGTGCGCACAACTGTTTGGTTCTTAATGGAACAATATGAGTAAAAATTTCGAGTTTGGGAGGGTTACATCACTTGCGAGTAATAGGTATAATTTCTTATTGGGATTGGAAAGAGTATGGATAGTATTAATATCATAAGATTTTGGTATAGATACTCTAACTAATAGTTAAAAAACGAATTTTCAAACATTTCTATATATATATATATATGATAATCGTATTTAAATATGTTATATTTATTCAAAAATTACATGAGTATTAATAGTTAAATATTTCAAAACACATAACTAAATTCTAATCAAGATTTATATTCAACAAATTTAAATATTGTGATATATATATATATATATCAAGACTCACTCGATAGTTTATTCAAACTTAAAGATAATAGTAATGAATTTCTGTTATTCACAACAAATTTTATTGATTAACAATTTGAGTTGGGATAAAAAATATAATAAAATACTGCATAAATATATACATATATATATATATAAGTATTAAAAAGAAAAAATTAAAATTTGGGGGGGAGGGGGGGCAGGGCCCCTAAGACATAAGGTACATCCGCCCTGTTTTCACCCACTAAGTTTTTCATCGAAATTTTTATAACCATATATTTTTTCACGTTTGCTTGCACAAGTTTCAATAAAAAGATGAAAATTTATCTCAATGGGATGAAAATTATTTTATTCATTGGAATAAAAACCATACAACTCCTCAAACTCTTTCAAAATAGCATTTGATTTACTGAAGTTTCCACCTTCATTATTAATAAAGATAACGAAAATTGAGTCTCCTTAGTGATTTGGTCAGAAAGGAATAACAAAAATATGTTTCCTATAATCAATATTAAACTTTTTCTTTGGAGAGAAAATCAATATTAAACTTTTCTAAATTACTTATGAAAAATAAGTATTGTCTTCATCAACTATATAGATATAGTTAGTCAATTCGAATATTCCACATCCACTAATCTCCTCTTGTGATAATGGAGATGGGACAAGACGAGATTTAACAGAGTGTCCAATTCTGGGGAAGTTTATGGGGAAAGAGAGATTTGATGTGGTGCATTGGAAAATGCGTGTATTGTTTTGACCAAAAAATCTACACCCCCATCCCCGCCAAGCTTCGCCGTAGTTCCAACCTAAACCTACACATGGAGGGTTAGAAAGAGGGTCGGAGGTTTTCTCCCGCATACCTCATCCGTTGCTCAAGTTAGCTTCTTAGATAGTAAAAAATATCATATGTAAGAAAGAATTGTGCAGAGCACGTACTGTAATCCATACATGCTGAAGGAGTATTTATATGATAATTAGTTAGGGTTTCCGTGATCCCCGAAATGGTTATGTGAATCTAGGGTTTGTTACACGGACGTGTGTCAGAGATTTGTTAACAAATCTTATCTTAATAAAATGTCGGAAGGGGCTAATGGCCAACCGAGCTCTTAACATTTCGAGAAGGCCGAGCTTGGTCAAAGAACCCTAGACCGATGAACCCTCGCAAGAGCTAACTGTGGGTGCCTCACACCAATTCCATAAGCTCGGGAATCTTTATCAGAGATAAGTTCGGCATATATAATGCTAGATCATGTATAAGCTGGGACGATGCCACTAAGGGGCCAAGGGGGGCACTGGGCCCCCCCGAATTTTTGAAAAAACATAGGGGTATTTTTTAATTTTTTAATTTTTAACCTTAAAATAAATACAAAAAATCGAAAAAATAGAAAAAAAAATCTTGAATTCCTTCATTGCTCTTTCTCCTTTCCATTTGTTAATCTTGAAAAATTGGATCTTGGTAATTCTTTTCTTTCTCAACAATTTGAACATTTTTTTTACTCCACTATAAAATTGAACTCGAATTTTTGCATTATTTACTTGTGTCTCTATTTCTCTCTTTTGGGATGATTTATGGTTTATTATCAAATTCTCATTAAAGAATTCAATATTGGAAATGAGTTATTGAATGATCGTTTTGTAACATACATTGAAAAATATATTTTTTGAAATATTGATAATGAAGTTATTATGCAACTATTTCAAAATATGAAGAATATAACAGATGTTATGATATATCGATGTAATTGTATTCTGTTTTTTATTTTTGAATATTAAGATGTAATTTAATTAATACAATGATTTTATCAAAATTGATACTTATTTATAGTTTTATTTTTAGATTTGATGTATTTTTATAATTTTTATTTAATGTTAGTTAGGTCCATCATTCTAAAAAGTGCTAGGCAGACTGGGGTCTACCGCCTAAATGGAGCCTAGGCGGGATCTAATAGGAGAAAAACGTAGGTGGACAAATGCACTTAAGTGGGTATTAATCGGAGCTAGCCAGATGTTTTTTAGAACCGAACCCCCCACCCCACCCACCACAAAATTTCTGGCTTTGTCACTGGGTATAAGTAGGGAATTGCATTGATCAATCTGATCTTGTATCCAAAGGTTGTAATTAAACCGCTCTTGGCCAACATAGTTCAAATTATCAAGGGAAATATATTCAATAACATCAGCGTATATGTGTCTGAATCTTGTATACAAAGGTTGTAAACAGCTCATGAGATTATTGCTTTGGAGTTGAGCTGAGAAGCTGATTTTTGTAAATTAATGATTAGTATTCACTCCACAGTAATGACACCAGTAATTGTATGATGCTATAATTAAGGGTCACTGGTGTTGTTACTTTGTGAAATACTATAACATAATTGTGTGTTGTGAAGTATCATATAAAAACAAGTCTTACAAAGAACGATCGGGTCGTTCCAGTATTTTTTTAGTAACGTTAATGCACGACATATTTTAAGACTAATTCGGGCGTAGAGAGGAGAGGACAACATCTTGAAGAGAGCTGTCTCTCTTCATTGCGGCTTTAAACTCTTCAAACGTAACTTTTCCATCACTGTTGGCGTCCATTAAATCGAATATCTCATCTAGTTTCCCAGGTTCTGCGATATCGATAGGGAGGTAGTCGTCAGGCAAGGCCTGCATGCACATGAAAATGATAAAAATTAGTGTAAGGCAACTTTTACTAAATTGTGCAGCACTATTGACATATGAAAAAGAAGGCTAAGAAATAAATGAATTACCCTTAGCAGGGATGCTAGTTCTTCCTTGCTGATGCAACCTGAACGGTCCGTATCATACATCTGATCATCACAAGTGAACAGGAATAATATATTTGATTTCTCATTCTAACAGCAAAGCTTTATAATTGGGGTTAAGTGATTGCAAACACTCCCTATCTCTGATTAGAATCAGTTTTCGTTATGTTCGATTTCATTTCAATCAAATGAAAATGTTTCACGAAACCAAAGTTGAAGAGCAGAACAGAAGTTGTAACTAGAAATATTGGCTATAATGCGGGTATGCTCATGATTTTCTGCTTCTTATTATGACTAAGATTGTGTTAGGAGAGATAGAAGGCACCTGAAAACAGAGACGGAGTGCATCATCGCCTTGTGAATATTTGAGACTGGAGAAGCCGCCGATGATTTCTCTCATGTCAACCGTCCCATCTCTGTTATTATCAAACAGATCAAAAATACGCGGTGCTAGAGGGACTAACGATAACATTTCCATTCCTTTCAACACCTTCTTGAATTCAGACAACGTTGCACTATCGCTTTTACACCTGTCACAACATATCAAAACTACATTAAATCACTCATTCTAAAAGCACAAGTATTTGCAAACACTCCCTTACACTTTCTTGAAATTTATACTGAGATTATGGAGTTCCTCTGGCTTAAGATCGTAAGACCCCACCAAATTCTTGAGTTTCTTTGTTCTCAAGGAAAAGCTGCTGCTTAGCACACTGGCTATTGCAGCTGCACGAAACTTACGCCTTGCGTTAAAACTCTGCAGCCGAGAAACTATCTCAGCATCCATCTGTTCTTGCTTTGCCAGATCTCCAGTGACCCAAGGATGTTGAGCAATCTATAATATTTCGGAAGATAATCAATAGTATTATTATGACTGAAATTGTTCAAGTGATACATATTTCCGTTTTGTATGAAGGTGTAAACTTATGACTGAAATTGTTTTGAGTATTAGTGCAGTTATATTGACACCTCTTGAGCACTTGGTCTCATGTTGGGATCGACTTTGAGAAGACTTGTAATTAGTTGTTTGACTGATGATGAAATGTTCTTCCATGTTTTCTCATAGAAGCTGAACTCACCCTGCACCATACAAACATTGCAAAATAAATAAAGAGACTGAATTCTGAAATGTACAAGGAAAATGTTTATAACAAAACAACACATACATTTAGTATCATTTGCTGCTTCTGCCGGTTTGATTGTGCAATGAAAGGAGGATACCTGATATAAAAACAAACATACGAAATTGTGTCATAGTTGTATGTAATGACAGTAAAAACCCTGAGAAACTAGATAGTGTGCGAATGACTCAAAAATTAACTTGTTCGATTACAGCCCATAATTAAGTAAAATGTAATATTATCCGGAAGTAAAATGTAAAGCTTAGTCCATCATATGACAAGTCTATGTAAATATAGCAGGGGATTGATTCTTGTGCAATTTTGCGGCATTTATTATCAGTCCCATCCTTTAACTTATATAGAAGAATCCTCAATTATGAAATACATATGCAAGGTTAAGATATCATCAAAAAGATCCAAGCAGAAAAAGAAAAAAGAAAAAGGCTTAAAGCCTTACCCTGACAGGAGAATGTACAAAATGACACCAAGTGACCAGATATCACTCTTGGGAGTAATCCTGTCACCCGACAGTGCCTCGGGCGAGACATAATCAATAGAACCAAACAATCCGACAACAGGATCAGTAAAATCCTCAACAGAACTGAGTCCAAAATCCATGATCTTCAACGGAGAACTCTCTTCTTTACTCAAAAACAAACAGTTCTCAGGCTTCAAGTCTCTGTGAACAATACTAGCACGGTGCAAAGCTGCTAAACCGGCCGCAATCTGCCTAACCACAGCTGCAGCCCCTGCTTCATTGTACCTCGCTTGAGCCACAATCCTGTCGAAAAGCTCACCGCCCGAGCAAAGCTCCAGTATCAAATGGACACCTCCATTGTCTTCACAAACGTCGTAGAGATGGATCACGTTCGGATGAGGCGACACGTCTTCCACTATTTTTCGCATTACTAAGAGTTCGTTTGTGAGCAGTGCATCTGATATAAGGGATTTTTTGGTCATTGGGACATTCTTTTGTACTGAATTTGAAAAAGGGACAAATCTTCTTAGTGTCTTGATGGCAACATGCTTGTTTGCTTCAATGCTGGATTTTTTTCGTGTCCCTCTTCTCACTACTGAGAACCCTCCTCTACCCAATATCTCTGTGATTTCATATTCATCACTCACTGATTTTCTTGTTTCCTGTCCCATAAATATCAATCTGCAGATTCTTCTTTTGAAAGGAGATAACAATACACAAGTCAACAATGAAGAAGAGAATAACAAGATGATTTCTGATGATTAATTAATGAAGAGGAGAAGTTTAGCAGATTTTAATAATGTTAGGTGAGGTGGTTAGACACGGATTTGCATCAGCTAATTAACCACTTTTTCCTTTATTTTGTTTGTCAAATAATATATTTGTTTTTACTTTCAAAAAAATTAATATATTTGTTTTTTGTATGAATGGCATGCAAATGGCTACAAAGTAACATACAAAGAATAAAACAGATGAGGGAAAAGGGACAAATGACCAAGTCAACAAGAAATATTCTTTCATCACAAGTTTGGTTTTTAGCTTAGAATTTTTATCTTCTATTGCAATTGTATTCTACACTTTAAAAGAAAAAAATTGTAAACAAATTCAACTTTAATTCATATTTTAATGTTAAATTTTCAATATTGTACCTTTAAGTCTTTTTCTCATGATATAGAATTATAGTCTTATAGACTATACCATACCATACCATTAGAATTATGAGTTTAATTTTTCGATATTTTATATTTAAATATATATAAAATTTAATTAATTCTTATTTAAGTGCTAAATTTTTAATATTATAATTCCTAAAATTTCTTTCATGATATAGGATATACTATTGTATTAGTTTAATGTCAATTTAATCTTTCAGCCATTTTTATCTAATTTATAATTAAGAGTATTGATTTTTCTTTTTGGATTTGAACATAATATATTTTAGATATTACATTTTACTATACCTAGAAGTTAAAGTAGAATCCCGTGATAAATTTAGTAACATCTATTACACAATAATATCATATAATCTTGAGTCCTTGCCTTTGACTATGGACTTAGGGCAAGTGTAATTAACTAGAAACTTTGGTAAATTAATATGAAATAAAAGTTTATGTAAGTGAGTACATTTAAATAAACTAATATGATGGCAATCAGTTTTTGATAAACAATTAATATAATGTGACTCTTAGTGAATTAAATTCATATTCAAGTATTCATTTGATATATTAATAAAGTATGCTAAATTTTTAATTTGATATATTAAATATCAAAATATAAATATAATAAAAATATTATTTATGTATGCATAAAAAGTTCTTTTAAATCGGTTCTAGTTTCGAATCTTTGGTTCGTATGGTTCGATATGATTCTCGGTATGGATTTCAAAAAATCACCAGAACCGTAGCAAAAAAAATTTGGGACGGTTTTGTTAGGAAAAGTGAAAATGGGAAAATAAATGGTGATAATTCCTTTTTACTTGGAAAGCGAGAAAAAAGAAATTCAATGACCCAACTCAAATGAAATTCTATCTCCTTCATCATAATAAATTGTTTCTATTTTACAAATTGTACCAATAGTTGAATTTCTTATGTGGGGAGATCCATGAGACGGAGCCCCAAAATACCCAAACCCGCTGGTTACCCCTAAATATCCACTAGTTGCCCCAAAGATCCAAAAGCCCGCTGGGAAAAAAGCCCAACCTAAGACAAACCAGACAAAAATTTGAAGCCCAAAAAACCAAGAAAAAAATCCTCATCTCGTGACTACTCTCTCTCGCTCGGTGTCGCTAAGACCACCACCACTGTGAGATACTGCCGACAACTTCTACTCTTCCATTGTGCCCTCCCCTGTATAGTTGGTACAGTAAAATTTCTCTATTTTTTTTCCCAATTGTGAATAACAAGTTTCTGAATTATGATTCATTCCACAATCTACCAAGTTTCTGTAGTTGCATTTTCGAAATTGCATCTAGATGATATTATGTACAACTTGCAAATTACGTCTTCGATTTTACCTGTTGAAACATAGATATTAAGTACTTTTGTTTTGTAAAATATGTGAAATTGGTGTTGGAGTTGGTGGTTGTATGAATGGCCTTAATATCTAATGATTTTTTTTCCAGCTCCCTGTGTAATTGTGGTTGAAAAGCAAAAATCGACTATATTAAAGAGCAGGGCAATGAAAATGTGATTTCTTCCACAAAATGTATTAGTTTTCTAACTAAAAGTATCACATTCTGCATCTTTTTTCCATATATTTTCTTTCTTAGTTATATGTGTATGTATGTCTGTTGTAGATCAAATTCTTGTTGTGGTCCTAGTAGTGAGAAATGGGTTAATATGTTAAATGAAGGTAATGTGTAATATATTTGTGTTAATTCCAGTAAAAAGAATTACTTTTTCAATAAAAAGTATCAGATTTCTAACCAAAAGTATTACATTTAGATGATGCCATAGTTATTGACTTTGGTCATGAAAATAATGAAATCAATATTGCCAAACATAATGCAAGTGATGCAATGCTCCAAGAAGCTGAAGGTAATGTGCAACTCGTTTTTTGTCACTTCAGTTTTTGAAGTATTACTTTTCTAGTAAAAGTATTACTTTTCCATTAAAAAAAGTATCAGATTTTTAACCAAAAGTATTACATTTCGATGTTGTCACAATTATTGGCTATGCCCATGAAAATGATGAAATCAATATTACCAAACAGAACGCAAGTGATGCAATCCTCCAAGAAGAGGTAATGTGCTACTCGTTTTTTGTCACTTCAGTTTGAAGTATTAGTTTTCCAGTAAAAAGTATTACTTTTTTCAATAAAACTATCGGATTTCTAACAAAAAATGTTACATTTAGATGTTTTCACAATTATTGACTCTAATGATGAGGGTGATGAAATCAGTAATGTCAATGAGCCAGGAAAGGATACCTTGTTCGACGAAGATTATGATGGATTTGATGTGAGTTGTTCTCTTCTCCATTTAATAAGAAAAATAATTAAGGATATGCATTCGTTGTATTGTCATCATGCTCGTGTTGTTGAGTTTAGTGTATGGAAATCGATTACTAGAAGATTTACAGGTGAAATGTGTATTTTCATTGAGAAATATTACATATGTTTTAGCTGGATTTAAGGAATCTACCAATACAAAAAACAAAATGGCTAATCTACTAATAGCTTGAGAGTATTTTTGCAGTTGCTTGCTTTGAATGCTCAGATTATCTCTTGTGTCATACGTGCTTCTCTCAGATTTTTCCTCAGCCTTTTATAGTGATAGTTTGAAAAATTGTCCATTGAAGAGAGACATTTTTCAAACTTCACTTCTTGATCATTGGTTTGTCTTGTTGTGCAGCTTTTGATGTTGACATTTCCTTAAATTAATGTTCTACAGGTTACCTAAAACACAGTAGGTCTCTGCGAACATCCCATTTGTTCCGAGCTACTTGCACTCTTTCAGCAAGACAATTTTAAGGTTGCAGGTCTGTCCCCTTACCATTTTGGGTAAGTCTTTGACTATTCTTTGCAACGGACTTCTCAGCTTTCTTCAAGTCCTTAAGCTTCTTTACCTCTTTATTGAGTCTTCTCCATGAATCTTGGATGGCTCAGCTGTAAGTTTATCGAAAGACACGACTTCCTTACTTAATTGAGATTCTTCTGTGATACTCATCTGCAACACAGCTGAGTCTTCACTGCAACTCTTCAGTCAGTTTCTGCGATCTTCAACTTTGCTGCTTCTTAACTCGGGTTATATCCTAACTATTATACAGTTGAAATACAACAGAAAATAGGGTGTCAACTTTCTAATCTAAGTTTTCCATGCATTATCAAAATCTATACAAATAAATTTCTTAACATAATTCTTGCAGGACAAGTATAACCAAATATTTGTAATTATCAAATATGAAATATTCGAATAATATACTACATTGTTCAATTAATACAGATCTAGAGAACAAAATTAACATTAAATATTTGACTTAAAAACATAAATATATATAATATATAACACAAAATCATCAATAATTATATCAAATTTAAATATTTATAAAGGAGATATGTATATGGATCCAATGGGTCCTCCCATTTGGGTGAGTCCATAGGAACCAATTCTAACCATAGATTAATATTTTTGGGTGTTCCAGATTTTTAGGGGGTTTTATATCTATTTTTTTGTTTCAGAAACTAAGAAGGGTAAGATGGTCATTTTACAATATAGAATCAATTATTGAGGTTTGATGAGATTTCAATCACGTTCAATTTTGTTCCCTCTTTCACACGACGTGTGCCTTCAGTTATTCGCTCATATTCACTTTTTTTCTCTCCAGCGTATTTGCTTATGTAATATAATCATATTGCATATTTAGTATAACGAAATTGCATGTGTAATTTAATCATATTGTTCATATACATTTAAGTTGCATGATTAGCGTAAATATATTGCTTGTGTAGTATGCAATTCTTGCATATTTAATACTAAGATGGTATATTTTGTGTAAGTGTGTGCATGTAAGTAATAATTTGCTTATTTGAATTGTGTGTTGCATATGTAGTATAGGTTTGTTGCTTGTCCAATGTGTCGGTATTGCTTATGTAAAACATTTTTGCGGTGCTAAGTTCATGTATTTGTGTTGCATATGTAGTATATATTTATTGCTTATATTGTATCAGTTTGTTGCTTATTACTTGCTTATGTAGATAAATGTATTTGTGTTGCATATGTAGTGTATATTCGTTGCTTATGTAGTATGTGTTTGTTACTTATGACTTGTTTATGTAGTTAATGTACCCGCGTTGCATACATAGTGTATATTCGTTCCTTATGTAGTATAGGATTATTGCTTATGACTAGCTTATGTAGTTAATCTATCCGTGTTGCATATGTGGTGCATATTCGTTGCTTATGTAGTACAGGTTTGTTGTGATTTTCAGAACTATTTTGATTCTATAGCACATGTTTATTATGTAGCTTTAATGGTATATAAAAGTACCATAACACATCTATACACGCAACAAATTACATCTTCATAAGCAATCTTCGAACTGTAATCGAGTTCCAGCAACTATGGTGAATTGTCAGCAACTTTTTTTACACAATAGTGCGTTGAAGGAGGAAGAATTTCTCACAGTACTGCTGTTGGGATATTAATTTTTAGATTTTGATGAATGCTATGTAAAACTTAGAATAGAAAGTTGGCACCCCATTTTTTGTTGTAAATTGCATTGTAATAGATAGGGCTGGTCGAGCTGAGTTAAGTCAGCTATGCCAAGATATGCAAGAAGTCAACTGGAGACTAGAAGGAAGACTCATTTGTGAGGCGGTGAGTGTGGCAAAGAAGAGAAGATAGAACTCGATCAAGGTGCGGTGAGATGCGGTGAGTGAAGTATCAGTCAAGTCAACTCAAGATAACCAAGTCTCAAGTTGAAGTGACAGATGAGTCATCCAATGATTGGAAGCTGACTCGAAGTCACCTGGGGAAGTCAAGGAAATGCAGTCAATTCGAGGCAACTGAAAGAGATCCGTTGCACATAAGTCAAGAGAATTACTTAAACAAGTAATACTTCCATACTGCCTTTCTTAAAGTGCTCAGTCCCAGAAGCGTGCAAAAGGAATAAACCAATGGGAAGCATCGCTTTTTTGTGTTTAACTCAAAAGTCAAGAATCATTCATACGAGGAAATGTCAATTCCAAGGACTGCAACAAGACAAGCCAACAACCACAAGTGTCTTTTGAAAATTAGCCTATCTCTTCAACGGGCAAAATTTTCAAAAGAACACTATAAAAGGCTGAGGAATCTATTTGAGAGAATGTTGGTTACCTTGACAGTTAGAAAACAAATACGAGCAAGAAAAGCAATATCTGTAACCTAAAATATTCTCAAGTCATTCAAGTTCAATCCTCAAGCCTACACTACGAAGGAAATCAATCCAACACTCACCTGTGAAGGAAAGACGACTTCAATCAGTTGAAGAGGAAACATTTGAAGAATCAAGGGGTCTACATTCCACGGAGGATTGTAGAAAGGTTCAAGGTCGAACCAGTCTCAAGTTTTTGGGAGGGCTTCGTCATCAAATCCAAGAAGCTTGAGCAAGTGAGCTGTAATAGCAAGGCAGCTGCCCTGTGAAGAAGCTGAGTCGTACGAGAAGCCACATTTGTGTGACCAAGGCATCTCAGATCGAGTCCTAAAGGATCAAGTCAGCTGTGTGATCAAGACTTGCATCTGGACTGTTAACCACTTTGTATATTGATCAATACTTAGTGGATTCCTCCAGGAGTTGGAGAATAGAGGAGTAGAAGAATTACCCCATCTTCGAACCTCTATAAAAACTTATTGTGTCATTTACATTTCAGCACTTTAATTTCTGCACATTATTTTAATATCTGCTGATAAATTCGCTATCCAATTGATAATCAACAAAGTGCTAAACCAAGCATTCAAACATATTTAAACAAAATTCAAGGGTGTTAAGTCTTCCGCTGAAAATATATCACAGTCGAGTTAAGCCTTTAGTCAAAACAGCTGAGTTATTCTATCAACAGCTCAGTCGAGTCTGTTGAGTGACTAACTCTGATGATTAACTAACTTAGTTGTCCACCAAGGACTGGTGTGAAGTATTAACTCTGAACGTTTTAAAAGGACTAAATCCAAAAGTTGGTAAGGTTTATTCAACCCCCCCTTCTAAACCTTACACTCACACCCCTTGGGACCTACAACTGCATTGAAGAAGAAGGAGGAGCATTGTTCACGTTGATTTTGCTATGAGATTTGGCAAGAATTGCGTAATCTCATTAGAATCAACTTAATCCCATGAATCTTGGGTTGTTTGGAGGATGACTAATTTATCCCTGTGTTTAGTTAACTAGTTTATAATCTGCAATTTTGCCTCTTAAATCACAGTCTTTGAAAAAATTAGATATATGGCTAGAATTGTTCCCCATGGACTCACCCTATGAGGTGGTCTCATATATATATATATATATATATATATATATTTATATATAGGAATAGGATCAAATGAGACCAAATAATTAGAATGAGACACTGTGGACTAATCCTATCCACAAATTTTAAATTTTAGATGGTTGAGATTTACCCAATTTAATAGCTTTTTTTATTTTTTTAAATCAATAAAGGGTAAGATGGTAATTTTATTATTAGCAATTTCATTCCCATTTGGTAACTGCTCCAGATATTTTCATGCTCCATATTCTTCTATAAAGTGTCGTTGTTTGACATGGCAATGGCGGGGACTGTGCCGGTTCCAGTGGCGGCGATGATGGCGGGTTCGGCTTGTTCCAAAAGCCAACGGATGGTTTCGCCGTCGGACTTATAGCCGAGCCCTCGGGTTAGGTGGAAGACTCTGGCGACGCAGGTGGCCGACATTCGGATTCTCCGGCCGCGACCTTCCACTTTCGTGTGGCGATCTTTGGTTGAAGATCTTTTCATCTGCGGTGGAGGAAGAGTCGGTTTGCTATCCCCCGAGTCAGATTGTTCTTCTTTTTCAGGGATATGGTCGTCGTCGACGCCATGCGAAGTGGATGCGCCGCCGTCAGTGGATAAGAACTTAAAAACTTGTTTTCTATTGCAAACCGGGTATTTTGTTGTATTTTGTTGACGAAGAAGATCGGAGTGCCGGAGTTCGAGAGATATTTTTTGGGGTTTCAAAATAAAGGACAGGATTGGAAGATTGGTGAAGAAGACGATGCTGACGTGGAGAAAATGAGGGCCTACGATGAGGCAGTGAGGATTGTTGTATACTTATATGTTTTTCGATGTATACTTATATGTGTTTTGCTGTATAAGTAGTTAATATTTGATGTATGTATATGTTGCTGTATACTTATATTTTTTGTTGTACACTTATATGTGTTTTGATGTATACTTATATGTGTTTTGTTGTATACTTATATTTTTGTTTGACAGTTGTAATATGCAGTACAAATATGTTAAATATACAGCATAATAGTGTTAAATATACAATAAATATATGTTAAATTTACAGTACAATAATGAGCGTGATTTTCTCTCTCTCTATAACTGATTTACTTAATCCACGGTCTCCATATGTTAATGAGCGTGATTCTCTCTCTCTCTATAATTGATTCCTTAATTCACGGTCCCCACATGTTTTTGTTTGACCATTTTAATATGCTGTAAAATTATGTTAAACATATAGTAAAATAGTGTTAAGTATACATCAAATCACTGATAAATGTACAGCATACTGCATGGCAGAGCACATGCGGGATTTTCTCTCTCCCCACGTGATTTTCTCTCTACTAATAACTGATTCCATATTTGGATGTTCCCCCACATGTTTGTTTTGACAATTTTACCCTTTCTGAGATTTAATTAAATGGTTAATATATTATTATCCCAAATTATTCCTAGCCTTTGATGTTAATGAGGGAGGGTTGAGATTAGTCCACAATGTCTCACCAAAAATGTGGTTTCATTGGATCCTCCCCTATATATATATATATATATATATATATATATATATAGGAATAGGATCAAATGAGACCACATAATTAGAGTGAGGTAGTGTGGACTAATCATGTCCACAAATTTGTAATTTTAGATGGTTGAGATCTACCCAATTTAATAGCCTTTTTTAATTTATTTTAAATCTGTAAAGGGCAATATTGTAATTATATATTTTAGATGGCCTTCTGTTTCAGAATGCTCCTGAATGAATCCACCGTTGTTGACCCAGGTTTATCCAACTTTTGCGAACCATT
Organism: Rehmannia glutinosa; assembly: GCA_016081115.2. Classification (NCBI taxonomy): domain Eukaryota; kingdom Viridiplantae; phylum Streptophyta; class Magnoliopsida; order Lamiales; family Orobanchaceae; genus Rehmannia; species Rehmannia glutinosa. The sequence goes on along the minus strand of CM071937.1, from coordinate 57,653,328 downwards.
TTGCAACGAAGCCAAAAACTCAGATGCAATCTGTCCATTTACATGTATAGATATATGTCCACCTTCTTGTAAGACGCGGCTCCCGCCAACCACCACCGCCGCCTTCAGCGCCGGATATCGCCGTTTTCAATCGTCCACGCGATAAAGCCCACGACCTTTCTCTTTTCCTCACCGTCTCACTCGCCGGCCTCGCCACCGCTTTCTTTTTCTTCCGTCCACAAATTCTACTCCAACTGTACCAGTTCCCGGAGACGGCGGCAATCACCGCGGCGCCACTCCGAAGCAGAAGACGGTGGCCCGAATGATTTTCTCGATGAAGATCACGGGCCCATCGTTGACCATATAGGATATAAGAACAATAGGGCTTCAATCGTCTGTTATAAGCACAATCACGACCGTCAATTACAAGAAATGGGAGGGTCTGATTGAAAGCACGGATTGCTCTGTTTGTTTGAATGAATTTGAAGATGATGAAACTCTTAGATTGTTGCCAAAGTGTAATCACACTTTTCATATTACTTGTATTGATACTTGTTTATATCACACATTAATTGCCCCACTTGTCGAGCCGGAGTTGTGAACTGATGTATACTTATATATTTTTTGATGTATACTTATATGTGTTTTGCTGTATAAGTAGTTAATTTTGATGTATGTATTTATGTTACTGTATACTTATGTTTTTTGTTGTATACTTATATGTGTTTTACCGTATACTTATATGTGTTTTGTTGTACATTTATATTTTTGTTTGACAATTGTAATATGCAGTACAAATATGTTAAATATACATCATAATAGTGTTAAATATACATTAAATGTATGTTAAATATACAGTACAATAATGAGCGTGATATCTCTCTCTCTCTCTCTCTCTCTCTCTATAATTGATTTACTTAATCCACAGTCCCTACATGTTAATGAGCGTGATTCTCTCTCTCTATATAACTATTCCTTGATTCACGGTCCCCACATGTTTATGTTTGACCATTTTAATATGCAGTAAAATTATGTAAAACATACAGTAAAATAGTGTTAAGTATACATCAAATATATGATAAGTGTATAACATTCTGCATGGCAGAGCACATGCGTGATTTTCTCGCGATTTTCTCTTTTCCCACGTGATTTTCTCTCTCCTAATAACTGATTCCATATTTGGATGGTCCCCCACATGTTTGTTTTGACAATTATACCCTTATTTTGCTTTAATTAAATGTTTAATGTAATTTTAACCCCTATTTATCTTAGCCATTGATATAGATAAGAGAGGGTTGAGATGAGTCCACATTATCTCACTATAATATGTGGTCTCATTATATCCTCCCCCTATATATATATATATGTTCAAATTTGCATTATATAATAATTATAGAAATAAAATAGATATACATATATTTTCGAGTTTGCAGAAATGAATGTTGCATATACTTTTTTTAATATAAAATAAGAAAATATTGATTTCATAAAAAATATATATATATATTTGTTCTATTATTTATGCTATATTTATTTGTTAATCTCAATAAATTATTGTTCATTCCTTTATGTTAGATAGTTTTCTTAAATAATAAATTCTGCTTGAATTCAAAGGCCAATCAATCTTATGAAAGATCCCTGCCTATGTTTTAAGTAGAATGATATTGATACTCATAAATCAAATGGCAATCTGATTTGTTGGTATAAATTTCAACTATGTTTCCATTGATCTAATTTAATTTAGTTGTCGAAAATTATTTAAGTGACATATAATTTTAAAGCTTTTGACAACTCAACAAGTGTTTTTAATAAATGTATAATGTTGCTTCAAATATATAATAATTTTTTTCTTCTTATTTTTCTAAATTTTTAATTCATAGTTTGATATTTTGACTTGATATTTTGTAAGAATGTATTAAATTATTGTAATAGTTATTATTTAATAAATCAATATAATTTTGTTCATATCAAGACGTGTCCACATGCACCTCCTTCCCCGGTTCAAAAGAAGGGATGGGTCCGAGTCTTTGAGATACCCGTCTCATTACAATTCTAGCATATATCAATTATTAATATCAAAACTACACAATATTTCATTATATTATGCATCATACGAGTGATACACTAGCATATATAAAATGAGCTGCTTCTTAAAATAGTATGATAAATTTTTCCTGCCTTTTTGCATTTACTATAAAAAGTCATAAAAATATGTGTAAAAATATGAAATTATAAATATTTGGTATTTCATTATTTTTGGTAGTCAATTTTCTTTAAATAATCACTTTTAAAATGAAATAAAAATAGAATTATATAACATTAGATTTCCAAATCTGTGTATTAATTATTATAATTTTTTTAAAACTAATAATAATTTTTTTTATCCGATTTTGACGTATAATATATCAAATTAATTATTTTATTATGATCTTAAGTTCGACACCCATATTATATATATAAATAAAAAAAACATAACAAATAAAAATATATAATAAATATGTACTCATCATTTTGTAATTTGTAATGGGCTTTTAAAATTATGCATTATGGCTATTGGACATCAATTTGTATATTCATGTATTTTGGCTATTTGTGATATATGTAGGGTTGTTATTTGTGCTTAGCCCATTTAATAATTATATAGAATATTTAAATCGATTAAATTCAATTAATAATTTAATTGAAGAAAATATCTCAAAATATGTATCCAAATTTTACATATCACATATATCCATACTTACAATTATATAAAATTTATGTAATAAGAAAATTAAGATTTATTTAATATGAAATTAAACTCAAAATAGTATTTTATATTTAAAAAACTATTTTTTATATATTAACATACATTTCGTGTTAATATATAAAAATAGTTTTTTAAATATAAAATACTATTTTCATGTTAATAGAAATTATTTTTCATATTTATCAACATATGTTTATATTTAAATTTCAAAGTTGTACATTTTGAATTAGATATGAATTTGTCTGTTTGATATTTTTCTAATATATGTGTATATATAAAAATAAAATAGTTTTTTTTTTTTGAGATGTTTCATTTTCTCTTAAAATTGCCTTGCTGAATATAAAGCATGACTTTTATTTAATTCCTTTAATAATTTTGATAATTGTTTAGTTTTCTAAACCCTAAAAAATCTTGGAATTTGAAATGATTTTATTGTTGATTGTATTGAAAATACAATTAATTAAATATTCAATATTGGGGTAATAAAAAGAATTCAACATTGGGCAGCTAAAATATTTTTCAAATGTTTGCTTTCTTATAAATAAGCATGTTCTATAAATAAATACAATTCGCATTCACATAACCAAATATTTTGTATTTAAACAGATATTTTATAATTACAATAATTTATTTTTATGTTTAATAGTATGATATTAAATCAAATTAATTATCTTTATATTTTAATTATTTTTTGAAATTTTAAACTTTTCGCAATCGCTATTTTTTAAAGTAAAAATGTAAAGATTCATAGGTTTAATTTTTAGAATTAATAAAATAAAAAAATTATTAATAGAGTTAATATTAATAATAATAAATACAATATTACATATTTGGGAAATGGGGATGAGAAATGAGAATCCCATTTTATATTAATCGGTAATACGAATAGGGATGGGGATATAAATACCGTCATTGTCTCATCCCGATTCTATAGAAGCGGAGAAACCACGTCCCCGCTCACATCCACGAATTAACTAGGGATTCTCCGTTCCATTCTATTCAGTTACCAACGGGGATGGTTTTTCGCGGAATGTTGTCATCCTAAATGCAGGACATAGAATTTTCATAGAACTATTAGAAAAATGCATACATAACAGTACAAAACATAGGTCTAATATATATACACCCCGTGCATCGCGCGAGTAAAAGACTAGTTACATTTAATTGTCATAGATAAAATTGAAACCCCTGTTCACATTTAGTCAAAAACCAATTTTACGGTAATCAATGTTGTAAAAGTCGCCTAGGCGGCCTAGGCCGAACTGATTTTGTCCAAATCAGTGAAAATTGTCTCAGCCAAATTGGCCTAAGCGGGCTAGTTGGCCAAAAATCGGGTCTATGCAGCCAAAAATCAATCAAAAGTAAAAATTAAAATTAAAAAAAGAAATAGCATTGTTCCTAGGCGCTAGGCACTGGGTTGTCGCCTGATTAATGCCTAGCGATTTTCGTAACATTGACCGTAATCCCACTCTATCGGATGAGCCTTATCTTGCAACTCTTATTCCCAAATCCGTTCTTAACACGAAAAGCTGCAGTTATTTCACCGCAAGCCCATCGAAAAGAGAACATAGCTCATATGCTCAAAAAAATGCAATCATACAACAGAACCAAAGGACAACATAACAAGGCAAAGAATCCAGAATCATAACAAGTGTTTGACAGCGTTTAAGGATGGACAAAACAAAAAAAAAATAGCAAACTTAATAAAAGGTTGTATGAGTCGTACGTAAAATAGTTACATACAAACATCTTCGTCGTTTCAAACGACTACAACACGAGAAGTGAGGTCCTCTCATACCTCAGTACCTTCTCCATTATGATAGTCAATGTCACAGTGACTAAACTAATACAATAAAATTTAAAACACAGTAATAAGCACTCAGATCGAACGAACTTCTTTATCAACAACAACAATCATCTTATTAGATTAAGAAAGTTAACATAACTAAAGTGGCACACATTTGCAGCCTTACATGGCATAGTAATTTATAACTCAAGATTCAAAGATACCACAAAGATACTTGTTGCTTCGACATTGGGTCAATGGAATAGTTGACCGGTGTGAAATTGAGCGGTGAGCCGAATCTGAAGTCGGCAATATTATTATCCCCAACATTATTGGTGAATGTGGAATTGTATGAAGACTTGCACTCATCATACTGAAATTCCGTTGACGAAAAAACAGAACTGCTGTTGTTGAAGAATTCGTCGTCTTGGTGGAGCTGTGTTGCTGGCTGCTGACCTTCTAGAAGGTTGAAATTTCTGGAATGAAAGGTACTATTGTTGTGCTGAAGACTGCTATCGTAGAACGACATGAGCTCGGAAATAAGTTTTTCGCCATCTTCCGGAATCCCAAGTCCAGAAACATTGGCAGAAGTTGGCACGGAGAAAACGGGCAACTTCTCATTATTTATCTGGTAACTCGGTGTACCGAGCTTTTCGGATGAACTTAAACGAAATTGGCAATTATTTTGGTGATTGTTTCTCCATGTCAGGTCATTAAACCCCATGCCATAATCACTGTGGGGGCATTGGGGAAACTCACAGGTATATATCTTCTGATCGCTGCTCTCCACTTCCGATATTTGTTTCCGTTTCGGGTTAAAATCCAAATCTGCATCGAAAATCTCTCCCTTAACTGGAGCAAATGGCGGCATCACACCCCTAGGAGTCTGATCCAACGGCTTAAATTCCACTTCAATATTCCCATCATCTTCAACCACTCCTTCAACATCATAGGCACTAGTATCATCGATCAAATACGATTGGGTCCCATCAGTCAAGGACGGCGGTGGACAGCTATCGGGATATAGTTTCCTCGATAACGTCTCCTCTTGGTTAATAATAGCAAGCCAAGTTGCACTCTCCTTGGCCGTCATCTTATCCTGCAGGCCTTTCGACTGCCGGACAAGCTTCCGGATCTTTGCAATATCAGGGGACATGTGTTTGATTACAGCGGTGAGAACACTAACTTTCCATGCCTTCTTCAAATCATGCGGCTTCTTATATGGAGGCGGCTCTTGATCCTTAGGTAAACCGAGTTGGGCCCACCATTCCTCGTCTCCACTCGGCCACCAAGGTGGCGGAATACCCTTTTCCAACGGGAACCGCCTCTGCGGTGGATTGCAGTGTTGCATCAGAGCCGACAAAAGCGAGCCGAGCGTAGTGTCTTGCATCTCTTGAAGAGTATGAGGAGTGGAATTCATTGTACTAAATTCCTCAACTTTTCCGGGGATTGAGTGGTCGGACTGATACTTGGCTATTGCAGCCGGACCGTTGCGATCGAACCTGACTTTCTCCTTCCACCATGCGCGTAGATTATCGGAAGCACCCGTGACGGGTTTTCCTTTCTCGGGGATTATGCCGTAGACAAAACCTTGAGCTTTACAAACTTCCATCATCTTCAACATATACTTCAAGATGCCGTCTTGCGCACGGGACATTTTCTTCCTTCGGGCTTGTTCTTGGGATTGACGTTGTTTTGAGATATCTTCGATTTCATTCTTGGTTTTCTTCTGCTCCTTGAGCCGTTTTAAGAGCATCTTGTCTCTCCACATTCTTTTTTCGAGCTCGTCAACGTCCATCTCCTCGTCGTAGTAGTCTTCATCTATCGGCTCCATAGGTTCAGCGTGGGGAGAAATCTCAACTTCCCCAGAAGTACAAGAGATGAAATCAAGATTATCACAGAAACCCATTTCCTCAAATATGCCCATTTAACTGACGGCACAGGCGCCCAATAACCGTGTTAATCTCAAGTTGACTTGTATGCCTCACTACTAAAAAAGGACAATACTTCATAAATGCTTAATTGCATATAGATACACACTATTAAAAATTGTAGACATCTCCAAATCACTGATAAAGCAATGAGAAACCTCAAAAGAAGAATCTAATCTGGAACAATAAATGAACAATTAATGAACAAAGAATATATAATCACTTTAAACTTGAAAAATCTTACATATAAAATTGACATAACTTTGATATTTAAGCATTAAACAAACAGACCGATGATCAATTCAACCTGTCTCATAACAGAAATTATCAACAAAATCTTAATCATATATATAGAAAATCTAAGTAGAATCCTCATCAATTCTTTTTGTGATCTTTAAATCCTCTTGGAATCACTGATCTACAAAAGCCCTAGAAGCAAGATGATATTTTTATAGCTTCTACAACTAAAATACAGAAAGGGAACACTTGAATTAGTAGAAGGGAAAAACTAAAACTAGCTTACGAAAACCTAATTCAATTATTGCTTTTAACACGAGAAAAGAACATAGCAACAAAAAACAGGGCTCAGAAACTTGACACCAAACCACTAACTACAGCAAGAATTGTGCTTTACCAAAGAGTTGATACAGTTGCAGATACAGAAAAACAAGAAAGAATCTAAAGGGAACTTACAGATCTTTCTTCTTTTCCTTTATTTTGTATCCCTCTGTTTCTTCTCGAGGCTCAGCTTCTCTCTAGCTTTTTGAGATAGTTTCTTTTTTTGGATAAGAAGAGAGAGAGAGAGAGAGAGAGAGAACGCGCGCTCGGGAATATAAAAAGATGTGGCGACGATAGTAAGATTTTTTTACTAAAACAGTGATCGAATATGATTGATGTCATGATTTGAAAATTAAGATAACGTGAATTGTGTTATGATACAATTGTGTAATAGTGATAATTGATAATGGTATTTTTATAGTAAAATAGTAATTGATGTGATTGGTGATGGAAAAATGAAAAAGAGTTAACAGTGTATTTTTTGAAGTTATTTTATAATGAATCACAATTTGGGTCAAATAGAAAATTATCACTGCATAATGGTGGGTTATGAATTTTTTGTTTGTAATAAATAATAATCTAGGAACTGAGAAGGTGCCAAGAACTGGGGAAGAGCAGCAAATTCAGTTAACCATGGTTGAGTTAGTCTAACCATAGTCAACCCATGTGCTATGAATTTTTATGATGTATTGCAATGCAAATTGCAAAGGCCCAACTTATGAAATATATCATATAGCCACGGAGCCACCCCTGCCAAGCTACTATCTTTTAAGTTTGCATTGGGTAATTATAATCGCGTCACTAGACAAGTTGTGTGATAGGTTGGGTAGAGATTTAAATTTGAGTCCTTTCACCTCAAGAACACACCCTAAAGCCTACACCACCACGGAACCCCTTTTTAGTTGTATTGTAATTTAATATTTGATATATACCTTGTATTTCATTTTAAAAATATACATTATGTATATATTTATGCAATATGTATATTTAAAGAAAGAAGTTATATATATATATATATATATATATATATATATATAGGATATGGATCAAATAGGTCATCCTACTTGGGGTGAGTCCATAGGGACACATCCTAACCATAGATCAGGAATTTTGGGTGGTCCAGATTTTTAGGGTTTTTTTATGTTTATTTTTGTGTTTCAGCTATTAAAAAGGGTAGGGTGGTAATTTGGCACTTTAGAATCAGTTACTAAGATTTTATTCTCTCTCACGATTATTCTCCCCACTCTTCACGATACGTTCCCTCTCTCAGACGTTTGAGTTTCAAAACCTCTCTCCATTCCCTCAGAATTCCAGTCAGTTCGACTCTCAGAATTCCCTCTAATTCGATTCGATTTTTTTCGCGAAGGGCTTGCAGTTCTTTTGAAGGTAAGTGTAATCTCGTTCGGTTTTTGTGTTTGAAGCTTTGATTTGTAGGTAGTTTCCAGTTGTATAGGGTTTATGAAGGTTTACTTCGCGGTTTCTCTTTTGATTTTCGCAACTTCAGTCTAGGTTTTTTATTGCTTTGGGATGATTTTCTGGGTTGATGTTGCGTGTTTTTAATATATGTTTGCACATTGATGTTTTTTTGTTGTGTTCAGAAATATGTTTGTGGTCTTTTTTCATTTGCTTTTGGTAGATGTTAGGGTTCCTTGTTAAGTTAGTTCAGGAATAATACATTGACTCCATCACAATTCTATTATTTATGTTTGATTTTTGTTGGATTGTTTATGATGCTTATGTAATTTTATACCTCTGGTTATGTAATTGCGAAACCTGCTTATGAAATTATTAATATGTGCATGCGAAGTTTTAGATTTTTGTAACAAGGCATCATTTGGTTGTTTCTATATGCAGTGCGTTCGTTAACACCATATTTCTACTATTTTTTATATGGTTATGCATTTTGCCAGTATTTGCTTAGTTAGTTTTTGCATGTTTCTTGTGTAAATTAATAGGCTTGCTTATGATCCTTTAAAAGCATGCTTATAAAAATACAACTTGAATATATGTGTATGTATACAAGAATATTTTGTAATGCTTTATGAGTATGTATATTTTTATTGTAGGTGTGATTTTCTGAATTTTCAAGACAATGGCTAAAGGCAAAAGAAAAGTGTTGAGTAATGAACTTGTTCTGGCTACTCAAGATGAACCTATTGAGGTTCAACCAGATGAACGTGTTGAGGTTCCACAAGATGAACATGCTGGCCAAAAGAGGCAAAAAAGTACAGAGGATGGGACTAAAGGCAAGAATAAGAAGTCTGAACATCCAAGATGTAGGTTAAGATAAAAACCGAAGTTGTTAGTCGAAGCCATGGTAAATTTGGAACCCCCTCAGAGGGCTGCCATTGTTGAGATGGGATTTGGGGGACTGCTAGAGATGAGAATCAAAGATTTCTCCCCTGAGCTGGTATATTGGTTGGTGGAACACTTTGATGCACCTAGTTGTGAGTTGAGATGGGCGGATGGGAAATCGATCCACATTGATGTGAGTGATGTACAACGCGTTCTTGGTTTCTCAAATGGCCCTATCAAAATCCAGAAAAAACTGAGATCAGATGGTGAGTGCCAGCTACTCAAATAGTGGCAATGTTTTTTTGCGAAGGAGAATAATAACATTACAACCGATGAAGTATGCGAGCAGATGAGAGCTTGCAAAGACGGTGGTGTTTGGTTTAAGAGATATTTTGCTGTCTTGGTTGATTGTCTGGTGATCGGGAACAATCCGTGTGGATATGCAAATCCACTTTATAATGAAAAGCCTGGAGGATGTCAGTAGCATCCGTAAATTGAATTGGTATGAGTATACACTGAATACTCTGGTTGCCAGCAAGGATAAATGGGAAATCAGTGAGAAAAAAAAAATTCAACGGCCCATTGTTGTTTCTAGCTGTAAGTTAAGTTTCAATTAATAGTTATTTTTATAGTTGTATGTGTGGTTTTAATTGTTTTTCTCCTTTCATTGCAGGTTCTTTATATGGACATAGTTATTTTTTACACCCGTGATGTTCCTAGGAAGCTGCTAAGTCTTTGTTTTTGGACTACAGAGATATTGAGGGATAGAACAACGAGGGAGTTAGATAGAGGTTGTTTGGGAAAGGGTTTTGTTGACCAACTATTGCAACTGGAGGGTCAGGTTGAGAGTCCATCCCGGGATCTATCGTGTATTATGGAGAGACCTTCATTCAAGGCCAAGCTACCATCCGGTAGTTTGAGTAATGAGGTAATTAATGATTGCTTATTTAGTTATTCTGTTTTGCTTTTATAGTTTATATTTACTGCTAATGAAGTACAAGTTTGTTTCCTGTTGATGTTAAAAATGTTTGTCATGCATGTGTAGTTCAGATTTATTGCTTGTGCAACCCAAGTTTGTTGCATGTAACTTTTAAGGCTTGATTATTCAAGATTGTCATGTTGCTTGTGTAATGCAAATAGTTGCTTGTGTAGTACAATCTTGGTGCAATGTAATTAAGAATTATTGCAGTTGCTTTTGAAATGCATGTGTAGTTCATATTTGTTGCTTATGTAGTACTAGTTTATTGCATATGACCTTTTTAAAGTCTTTGCTTATGTAAGGTTATCATGTTGCTTGTGTAGTACAATCTTATTGCATGTGGAGTTTAGAATAATTGTTTATGTCTGTTGGCTACAACTTTTAAGTTTTGTGTGCATATGATTTTAGGAATATGCTGTGAGGATGTTGGAGAAGTTGTCGTGTCTTGCAACAGATGTTGTTGACATGATAACATTTTTGGAGAATGCGCCAAAAGAATTTTTTTGGGGGTTCTTGTGATTTAACAAAATTCAAGAAGCGACAAGGAAGCTGATTGGTTTCACGAGCAGGCAGGATAGTGTGGAGGCGACTGATAACGCTCAGATGAGTGAGACTCAAGAGAATGAACTTTTTTGGAATAGCTCTGAGACTATCACGGCGATTGAAAATATCGAGCGTGCACTGGGTAGGAGAGACCAATATAAAAAAAATGATCGAGGATATGCCCAGTTTTAGTCTCGGGGTTAGTCAGGATGAACGGAATGATGGATGGGGCAATGTTGTTAATATATCTCGTGAAATTATCCGTGACATGCCAGGAACTATTGCTGAACATGATCGAGGTCCAGAGATTAAACAGGTGAAAATTTATTTTTCTTATATTTGAGATTAGTTTTGTGGTGAATGTATGGAATCTTGAATGTGTAATATATTTATCCTATTTTTTGTTGTAATGTAGGGGGATGTTGCAAGCGGGAGTGGTGGTGTTAGAGGCGATAATGGGGATGAAGAGGTGGAGGAGGTCGTGGATATCAACGAGATGGTTAGTGAGATTGATTATACAACAAAGAGAATTCCCAAAAAATCTTGCCCTCTAATTTCTCCATTTCTTGTGAGGCAGATTGATTTGAAATCAAAGTTGAACAAAAATAAGTTGTTAGTTTCGAAGTGGTTGTTGGAAAATGAGGCTGCAGACGAGTATGTGTTTTATATTTGTTCTATTTTTTATAATTTTTAGAAGCATATTGTGTATTGTTGTGTCATCCTGTTTTTTAACCCATAGGTATGAAGTAATTTTTAAGAAAGGGGATGTCGAGTTGGTGAGAGATTATGTTGCATCCTTGAAGGAGGGGGAGTATGCGTCCTCGGCTGTTATAGACATATGGTCCAGGATCCTTAATCACAAGGAGGCCCTAAAGAGCAAGAGTTCGCCACGAAGATTTTTCGCAACAACATACTCAACTGTACGTTGCATTTGTATTTATTATTAGCCACTTTTCTTTTCATGCTTAGTTGAGTGTAATCGCCTACAAAATATTGCAGCAATATTCTATTGTGTCGCTGAGGGCTGAATTGGACACGAAAGATGCAGTGAGGTTATTCACAACTAGTTTCGATGCGGAATTTGGCGACACAAGTTCGAAAAGACTGGATACATTTGATTTGGTATTTAGATTTTTTTTTCTGTATTATTATTTATATTTTGGTGTTTTGTATTTTTTAATTTATTTTTATGTGTATTGTTATCAGTTCTTCTTTCCAATTTGTAAAAGCGAGCATTTCTTTGTCGTGTGCTTCGATGTCAAGAATAAGCAATGCTACATTTTGGACAATTCTTCAGTGGAGGGTACGAAACTTAACAAGTACGAATGCCTCCCCGAAAAATTGGTATGAGCATCTTTCTCCTGCCTTTTTGAATATTAGTTTTATATATGTTCGTGCAATACAATGACATTTCTCATGTATGATAATTGTTGTGCATGTGTAATATAACATTTCTGCTTGTGTACTAAACTTCATATGCATATTACAATGCTTGCTTGTATAATATAGATATATTGCATCCGTAGTGTTTATTAATTGCTTATGTAGGTGAAACATTGTGCATATGAAGTTATTTTGATGCCCATGTGATGTGACATTTGCAGCGCCAGATATTTGCCCAATACATTTTTTCCAAAGGTTCTGCGTTGGCTGCACGTTATATACAGAACTCTAAAGTGTCGAGGTTGGGCATGGACTGGAGGGACAATGATAATAAGGTGGATTGCGGTGTTTTTGCCATGCGCCACATGGAAACATACATGGGCGGAGGCATGAGGAATTGGGATAGTGGTTTGATGAAGAAAAATCCTGCGCAGTTATCCATGCTGCGGGCGAAGTACGCCGCTGCTATTACTTTGGCTGACATGAACGAACTCAAGGCGAAGAATTTGCTCGAGGCTAAAAAACACAGTGGATGAAGTAGTTGTAGGAATTTGAATGTGATATTGTAACTCTATTTCGAACAAGATACCTTTATGTTTTATTTTATGCTTTCATGTTGCAAATGTTTTGATAAACATGTATGTAAGATCGTACATTTTCTGTTTTTTGGGTATGTACGATGTTTTGTGTAAAGTCGACATTAGCATTGCAGATTCAGATTAAACAATTGTAGATACAATGTTTTTGTGTAAATACCATTTAGTTTGATGCATGTGTAGATGTGCAATACATTAATTATTAAATAGATATGTTGCTTGTGAATCATAATTTGTATGCATATGAAGAAGCATGTTCCTGCTTACAAAGAGATAACTATTAATTTCCAAACAATTTTTCCTATATCATCAAATATATGTGCAATTCTTGCTTGTGTAGTACATATTTGTTGCATATGTAATATATGGGGGATGCTTATATATTAGCTTTTTTGGATTTTAAGCAAAATGTATGTGTGCTGCATACGAAACGTTCATTCATTGCTTATGTACTTGAAGTGTAATGCATATGAAGTTTATCACCACAGCAGGTGTAAAAACATAGTTTGTAACAAAATATCCATGCATGATGTCTAAGGAAATAAAGTAATGAAAATGATTATAGAGTATTGTGCTACGCTTTCTTGCTGCAGGTTCGGCTATTGTGGCTCCCAATGTCTCCACACTTCCCGCAACGTCTCTTTAGCTTTTTGCTTGCCTTGATTGCTTTCTCTTTTTGGCTTTGTATTCGGCTTTCAACATGGCTGCCACTACCTTTGTTCTTGGCCTGTTTTGGTGGCAAAACTTGAACTTGTGATGTAGTCCCACCAAAGTCCTCTAGCAACGTCTGCTTGTTCAATATACCTGGATTAATCCCTTGTTGCATGAGTGACAACTGCTTGTGGTCTTGAATGATTTTTCCCAAAGATTCCAGCTGTTCTTTGTTGCCTTTTGCAATCCTTGCACAACAATGGAAATCAGACCATATTTTTTGCAACATTGTATCGACTTCGCGCCCTTTGTGTAGTGACAAAGTGATTCGATGTTTAAAGTCTGAGAAGCCGATGCATTTTTTATCCATCAATTGAGTATGTATTTTTCTGAACAACATCAAGATGTGACGGCATATCAGTCCAATTTGTCTGAACATATTGCAGCTGCATAGCATCAAGTCCTGTTTTTTATCGAAAACAACAGTAAACATTCCGATGTTAATGTCTTTGATATGGTAAGAACGGTTATCCATAGCATCTTCGACATTTAACATTAGACAGTTATAACACGATGCCACTATTTCTGAATCGTCCTGGTATACACTGACGCTGCGTGCTTTTCAATTGCCAATGGTGTCTTGCATATTGGAACACTTGTGTCTGTCTCATTGGTCAATTTATCTGTTGCATGTCTTTGAGCCTCCATTGCACTTTCGTTGTGCATAAAAAATTCAACCAAGTTGACTTGGTGGTTCGTGAAACTACCGAACCAACTGTTAGCACTCTTAGATCCTGATGTGGTTCGGAGTAGTCCACCCAACTCAACATTTTTAAAATATGCTGGAATCCACGATCGTCTAATCACAAAAATATTCCTCAACCATGCATGGTAAGTCAAATTTTATTCATTCATTAGCTCGCTCCATTTTTCTTCAACATATTCTGGTTCGATGCAATTATTCCAGACTAGGTCTTTCAGTCTTTTCATGAAACATTCATCGTTGAATAATGCGTGCCCAAGCTTCACAGTCACCTTCTCCATTATGTGCCACATACACAAGCGATGTATCGTGTTTTTGAAACCCTTCTTATCGCATTCTTCATCGCAGGGTCTTGGTCCGTTACAATGTATATTGGCTCAATTCCCATTGCTTCCATAAACTTTTGGAATAACCATACGTAGGATTCTTCATCTTCCTTCAGTAGTAGCCCCGATGCAAAAGTTACACATCTTTTATGATTATCAATGCCAATAAATGGAGCAAACACCATTTTGTACCTATACAAGCATAAAACATGTTATTTATATGCAATATGTTAACAATACACAAGCAAGAGATATTATGATGAATGCATAAATTATGTTCTTCATATGCTGCATGTCAACACTATACAAGCAAGACGAAATAGAATGAATGCATTGGTTAGGCCTAGTTACCTATTAGTGTTGTGTGTTGCATCGAATGATATGACATCTCCGAATGCGACATAGTTTATCCTGCACATTGGATCAGCCCAAAATAGTCTAGTCAATTGTCCATTTTCGTCGACGTCGTAGTTGAACGCCATACCGGGACTGACTTCCATCTTCTTGAGAAACCTATCTATGACTAGTTGTGCATCGGCCCCGCTAATATATGCTTTCAACACTCTTATGAAATTCTTAAAATCAATTTGCGAGGCACCTGTGTTAGAGTACCCCCCAACCATTTGTGTATACAATCGATGAGATTTTTCATTCCCAATATTTGTGTTCGCACAGTTTATAATGAATTGCTAGTGTCCAAAAGTGAGGTTTCTATTAACCTTCAAAAATTTCTGGAATTTTTCTGGTATGAGACTGTGTGTGTGCTGCTCCTCAAAGTGTTTTACCTTGTATCTTCCGTTTTCAACATATTCGAATATACAACGAGCATTGCATCCGACTCGTCCTGAGGTTCTATGTCCGGTTTTTAACTTTCACCAGATCGTTAGACTTTCTTTGTTATCCTCTTTCGTGATTTTGCAACATGCTTGAACCCTCTTTGTTGCATACAATGTATTGCACATATATTATTTCACTCCGGAAGCGTTTTGTTGTACTTATTCGAACATCAAAACCAACACTTTGGCCGTATTTTCGGTAGAATTGCCCCCCTCAGCCAAATTATCAAAGACCATTGATTGTTTAGGTTTGATTTGTTGTTCACATTCAGGTATCCAGTACTTCGTAGAGTCACTCGATATTTCAAGTCATTCTCGAGGTATATTCATGCTGCTCCCTGGCATATAGGTGACAATAAGTTATTTTAGCAGTTTTTTGCTTGTTAATATGCACTACTCAGTGTCTTCATGAGCAATCATATTTTCATGAAACACACATGTGTTTACAAGCAACATAAGAATATTACATAAGCAGAATTACTTTTCTTCATAAGCAAAACATTAATTATTCACATGCATGATTTTTGAGAGCATGTTTTCATGATAATTTTTTGCAGTCTTTAACACTCTAACGAAGTAAAGCTCTTCATAAGCAGTATGACGATACTACGTAAGCAGACAAAGTTGCATTCATATGCAAATATATGACTACAGAGTTTTGTTGAGAGTTTTTTTTTAGAATTATGAATTGCGTTGCAGATTAGCTAGCATCATATTGCGATATTGATTTTATATCTACATAATATGATCAATATCATACATACCTTCTCCAAGCGATGTGAGAAATCCTTCTTCAAATATGTTGTTCATCTCTTCTGCATGCATTTATACGCGATTGATTCTCCACAAAATTATGCAGCAAAAATTGTGTTCTACTCAAGCTACCGATGTTGGTTCACCTTATTTCATGAGAAGCGTTCGATGAAGAAGAAGGAAGAGAAGGAAGAGATTTGTATGTCACGCTGATTTTGCTGGATCGATTTGGAGAAGATGATTATAAAAGGTAACATAATCCGTTTTTGTTGGGGAATTTTTTGGGATTACAAATTTACCCCTTCCCCTATTTTCCAGCATGTAATCTACAGGTTTACATCTAACAAATTCCGTTGTAGAAATGGAAAATCAAATTAAATCACTAGATGATCATATATGGATAAATCTTAATCCTGAGTGATTATAGACTCCTGTTTATTTCTATGTGATTCTTAATTTGCTCGTTTAAGTTTGTCCTACGACATTCCCAACACTTGCATTTTAGATTTACATTTGAATTAAATAGCTGGGAATATAAATTCACAGATATGGAATCCATTCCTTCTTGCGAGAAGTAGAAAGACGATTCCCTCATTTGTTAATTCTGGAATTGAATGGTTTGAGATCTCTAATTTATAATCTGATTATAAATTAACCATTCGCTAGTGAACTAATGGTAAATGAGGATAAGAGGTAATTGAAGAGGTTTAACGGATACTACCTAGCTTCAATTACGAATTGTTTATGGAGGATTAATCTATATGTAATGATTTATATCGATTTTGCTCAATTCGTAGAGTAAGATATTCTATGATTATAAGAGTACAATTCCAAATTTATAGTGGAGTAATATCAGAATTAATAAGTCAAATAAATTAATTAAAGAGTTAATTATTTATTCGATTTATTGGAGCTTATAATTATAGGTCCATGGTCCCCGGTTCGCCTTCCTAGAGTAAACGGGTTAGAAATAATATTTTCAGTTCTAAGGGTTTATGAAAAGAGTTTTCCAAAATATTTTTGGAATTAAATAAATATAAGATATTTATGATATTAATATAATTATTTAATTGATAATTATATTGGATAATTATCAATTAGAGTTTGAATCTATCTAGAATTATGAATTCTAGATTAGATAGGAAACTAACTTGTAGTGGGATACTGATTTAACAAGGCTTATAAAAGGAGATCACCTCTCAACTGTTGAAAAAAAGAGGAATCAACAACCAACTCAATCATGGGAAATGGATATTCGGTTGAATTGTTTAGCAAATTTTCGTTCCATTCAAAGCTATTGAAAATAATTCTTTTTGGCAAAAAATCTGTTCATCACTTTTAGCCAATTCAATTGAATTTTCCATTGTTGAATAAAGTGAATTGATTTTTTCTATTAACTAAAACTGCAACTCGACCGTCCGCAATCTATGGATTTTCTTGTGTGATTTATTTTCAAAAGGTGGTTTAGTTTTAAGCCTAGTTCAATTCTCCTCCTATCCAGTTAGCCCAATCCTACGATTTCATGAGTTGAGTACATCGTAGGAAAATAAAACTTAGGAACTTAGAATTATTATCTGGGTGCCCACACACTGCCGTTGATAGGGAGGATCGAATTGGAAGATCGCGATATCTACGAGCTTCGGGGATTCGAAGGATTGACGGATAAAAAGCGAAGAACAAGAAAATCGCCGAAAGAGGTAAATTTTCTTTTCTTCCTTTAGTTTGAATAAATTTAATAAGCATGATCTTGTGCTCTTATATCTAAAACTCGATTTTTGAAATCCCTCGCTTCCACTTCCGTTCGATTAGATCGAAAAGCCCAATCTTATTTGGCCCGGATTAGATCCGGGACCCGAATAATTTCCAACAAATAGTATCAGAGACATTTAGTTTTCGGTATAAGAACTAGATCTGTTATTAAATTTATTTTGGAGTGGGTTTAGGATTTGATCTTGCATGTTTTGATATATGGATGCATGGGCGTCTTTTAATTTAAGACATCGATCCAAATCGTCATATTTATTATTTCGCGGATTAATATTAATGTGATGTATATGTGATATATGTGTCTTGCATATTGATATGTCATTCATTCATGGAACCCACTTCCAAGCATGTCATACATCATGATAATTGAATTGTTTAATTGTTATGATAGATCTATGAGATGGATTGAAATTGATATAAAGTGTGTTATATGTTTTTTTTTTAAAAAAATTGATATAAAAGTGTTTTATATAATTTTTTAAAATTTTGTATAAAAGTGTTTATATGATTTTAAAATTGGGATAATTGTTTGGAATTAATTTTGTGAAAATTGGATCCGGTTTTTATGGAAAATCTCCGAATTACATGTTTTAGAAACAAAATAATTCAAATTCGCGTTCGAGAAGCCCGAGCGGGGCACAGGTAGCCTCGGGCAGTCCCGGCAGCTCGGGCGGAGTCCCGGACTCAACGCAGTCCCGGCAGGGCTCGGGCAGTCCCATTTTTAGTTGCGCGTTGTTTCCTTTGTTCTTTCATGAAATTTTTCGTTTTATCCCTATTCCCTTAATTATTTTGATAATTTAGGGGTTTTAAAGTTGATTGAAATTATGATTTAATTTCTAAAAGTTAGATATTTAAATTAGAGAATTTTAATCAAAAGACCAATAGATTGGACTTGACTTATTAAAACATAAGATGTTTTATAACTTAAATGTTTAGGAAACATTTATAATAAAATAGTGAGTGGGAGAGCGATTCATGACAATAAATCATATGGCCTCCATTATTGATCAAAGCACCGTGAGATTTAAGTGACGCCTCGCGACGCCGATTCGTCCCTCTACGGATAGTTTTCACTTAAATCAATAATCAAGGCTTAATCTCCTAAAGGATAGGAATTTAAAATTTAACTCTTAATTTTTCCTACCCTATGGTGGCGATTTTGAGTTAATTTTTAAAATCCGAAATAATCGGTAACACTCATAAGGATACAATCAAATAGTTTGGATGTATCTAGGCTAAATTAAAAGGTGATTAATTAATAAATGAAGATATGAGATGTCTTGATTATTTATTTTATTAATCTGAGATGGTCTCGATTTAATCGTCATTTGATTTGACCTACCCTACGGCGGCTTTTCAAATGTGAGATTAAATTACCTTGGAATTGATAGGATAAACTTTATTGCTTTCATGCATCATGTTTATGATTCCTAAATTGAATGTGCTATGATGTTCGTTCGCTTATTTATGTCGCTTTATTTAATTTTCAGCAATGATGTCTTGTCCTATGCTTGTACTATTGAATGATTCATTAACTGGAGAAATTTGTAAAAAGTGGAATCGTAACATGAATATTGCACTCATATGTGAAAATCTCAAAGGCAAGAAGCAAGGTTCCTCTAAACCAAAGGGAAATTGTTTCCACTGCGGTGAAGAGGGACATTGGAAGAGAGACTGCCCCAAGTTTCTCTCCAAAGTAAAGGAAAACAAGAAACGTAAATATGATTTACTTGTTCTTGAAAGTTGTTTGGTAGCTAGAGATTCTTCTACTTGGGTAGTTGACTCTGGAGCTACTAATTATGTTTGTTCTTCCTTACAAATGCTTAGTTCTTATGAAGAGCTTGCAGATGGGTCTTTCATAATGCGAGTTGGCAATGGTGCAGTGGTTTCGGCAAAAGCAGTGAGAGTAATTAAGCTTAATATTAGAGATAAAATATTGATTTTAAACGACGTTTTTTATATTCCTAGTTTCCGTAGAAATTTGATTTCTGTTTCAAAATTGCATGAACATTTATTTTCACTATCTTTTAATGATAATTCGATTATTATTTCTAAAAATGGGCGTGATATTTGTCCGCAAAATTGGAAAATGGACTCTATTTAATTAAGCACGATGAACAACCACTACTAAATGCCGAAATGTTTAAAGTAGAACATCCTAGACCAAAAAGGCAAAAGGTTTCTCAAGATGATGAAACATATCTTTGGCATCTAAGGTTAGGGCATGTAGGTCCCAAGGGGTGTGAGTGTAAGGTTTAGAAGGGAGGGGGGGTTGAATAAACCTTACCAACTTTTCGATTTAGTCCTTTTAAAATGTTGAGTTAATACTTCACGGTGAGTCCTTGATGGACGGCTAAGTTAGTTAATCAACAGAGTTAGTCACTCAACGGACTGATCGAGCCGTTGATAGAATAACTCAGTTGTTTTGACTAAAGACTTAACTTTGTGATATGTTTTCGGAAGACTTAACACCCTTGAATTTAGTTAATTTTGTTTCAATACTAGGTTTTAGCACTTGGTTGATTATCAATTGGATAACAAATTAATCAAAGAGATATAAAAGTAATATGCATAAATTAAAGTCTTTGAAATGTAAATGACACAATAAGTTTTTATAGAGGTTCAAGATGGGGTAATTCTTCTACTCCTCTCTTCTCCAACTCAGGAATCCACTAAGTATTGATCAATATACAAAGTAGTTAACAGTCCGGATACAAGTCTTGATCACACAACTGACTTGATCCTTTGGGACTCGATCCGAGATGCCTTGGTCACACGGTGGCTTCTCAAACGACTCATCTTCTTCACAGGGCAGCTGCCTTGCTACTACAGCCCACTTGCTCAAGCTTCTTGGATTTGATCACGAAGCCCTCCAAAACTTCGAGACTAGTTCGACCTTGAACCTTCCTACAATCCTCCGTGGAATGTAGACCCCTTAATTCTTCAAATATTTTCCTCTTCAAGCGATAGAACTTGTCTTTCCTTCACGGTGAGTGTTGGATTGATTTCCTTCGTAATGTAGGCTTGAGGATTGATCTTGAATGACTTGAGAATATTTTTGCTTACAGTTCGAATGTTAGCTTGAGTGTTCGTGGTTCAGGTAACCTTCTCTCAGAGTGATTCCTCATACTTTTATAGTGATCTTTTAAAAAATTTGCCCATTGAAGAGATAGGCTTATTTTTAAAAGACACTTTTGGTCGTTGGCTTGTCTTGTTGCAGTCCTTGGAATTGCCACTTCCTCGTATGAATGATTCTTGACTTTTCGAGTTCTAACACAGTGCAAAGTGCTTCCCATTGGTTTATTCCTTTTGCACTCTTCTCGGGATCGAGCACTTCAAGAAAGGCGTATGGAGGTATTACTTGTTTAAGTAATTCTCTTGACTTACGTGCAACGGATCTCTTTCGATTATCTCGTCTTGATCGCATTTTCTTAACTTCCCGATTGACTTGAGTCAACTTCCAATCATTGGATGACTCTTTTCCGTCATTTCAACTTGAGACTTGGCTCTTTTGAGTTGACTTGACCGATACTTCACGCTGTTGTATCTCGCAAAGACCTTGATCGAGTTCTGTCTTCTCTTCCTTGCCACACTAAGTGCCTTGCAATGAGTCTTCCTTCTAGTCTCCAATTGTCTTCTTGCATGTTTAGGCATAGTGACTTGACTCACTCGACCACCCTATCTATTACAATGCAATTTACAACGAGAAAAATGGGGTGCCAACTTTCTATTCTAAGTTTTACATGGCATTCATCAAAATCTAAAAATTAATTTCCCAACAATTTCCCCCTTTTTGATGATGCCAAAACCTAAAACATTCATACAATAAAGTAATAAAAAAAGAGATACGACAGACAATGCAAAATCACGAGAATGTATGCGTAGAATCAATCTTTTATTGATCATATCATTCTTGTTCTTTTACATTGTTTACATAGTGTATTAGAGCATAAACAAAATTTAAAATAACTATCTTTGTTCTATATCTACACAAGTATAGAAATTGAATGATTTTATTCGATGTACTGTAAGACTTACATAGAAATGTATTTACATAGTAAAATACATGAAGTGGTGGACAACAACACTTCATCTCCTTCACGCCTCCTTCTTTCATCTTCTTCACTCTGTCATCTCGACCTTTTTCTCTTTTTCTCATCTTCACCGCCTTCTTTTTCTCATACGCCTTTCGGCGCCTTCATCTCTTCTCTGTCTTTCTTGTCTTTCCTCCCATAGCTGAGTTTGTCTTTTATTTTCCTCTTCAATTCTCTTCACATACTCAAAGATTGTTCTTAGCCACTTGTAGGTTGGCTACTTCGTCAAATCCGGCCCCAATAGATCCCTCCTTTCTTGCCGGATCTATGTACTCAATGTTTTTGGGCGAGAGATCTAGGTCTAAAACCTCTTCCTCCACCATCGCTTCTTCCTCCGCGCCTCGGGCGTGTATTGTCTTGGGGCCTTCTTTTTCCCGGTGAGTGACTAGCAGAGTGACCAGCAGAGTTGCCGCGATGAGTCTGTGCTGTCGCCTTCTTCACATAGTTTGAGACCTTTTTCCCAAGACAAATCCCGGCTTGAGCCATGGACATATTTGCGAAGTAACCTTGGATGCGGCGTCTTGAATTTATCAACAGATCTTGGCTCGGTTCGCATCCGAAATGGCATAGGTGTCTCTGTCATTGGAATGCCTCCATGTTGTTTCGAATGTTCATAACTTTGGCATCCATCTTTCCTTCCATTTTCTTCATCCTCGCTTCAATCTGTCTTTCTCTTTTAGCCATAGGTAGTGCTGCAGAGTGTTGGAGTGGCGAGTCATCGGGAGTTTCTTTGATGATATCATTTTGTGACAAGACCTTGTTGGGGGTTTTAGCAATCATCAAGGTCACATCTTTCGAACCTTCCCCTTAACAGATTTTCCTTTCTTATCTCTTCTCACTTCCTCATTTTGTCTTTTCCTTCACGATTCGTCATCCTTTTCGACTTTAGATTCCTTCAAGACCTTTTGGTATTCCTCTTCCCCCTTTTTGGCATCATCAAAGGAGAGAGGAACCCCTGGAAACAAGCTAGCAAGCATGAAGTCTAAGCGGCCGATAGCCGAGTTCTCGTCAATATCTTTGCGGAGTATCCGCACGGAATTGAGTGGGTGGCGTTGGATTCATTGCTACCAACTCATCTCGGCCATGAAAAGGCTGAACTTTCGATCCATGTTCTCCTTTACGCCGCAGAGCTCTTTCTTATTATATTCACGCAGAGTCGTATATCTCGTGGTGTGAGATTCATGCATTTGTTCGATGTGCTCTTGCATTCTTGTCTTTACATCAAGCATTCTCGGCCCGCCGGACTAGCAATTTGTTGAACAATGAAATATCGAGCTTGTTCCACGCGACAATTATGCCACCATTCCCGGATCGACAATTATGCCTTTGCATCAGCAGGTTTGCATCTCGTTATCCGGCCTCATGTCCGGTGAGGCTGGTGCCTCTCCATCTTTTCAATCTCTCGCAAATATGGCTTTGAAAACTTCCCGAACCTCATTTGTTCTTGTCTCACGGTGGAGGCCAAAGCGTCAAAGTCATAGTCTCTTTGGAACAATGGTGTCGTGGGAATAACAGGATCAAGTTTATGGAAGCGCTCTCGATCTCTAGCGATTCTTGGGGAGGTCGGTACCTCCAGAGAGAAGGGAAATGATTCTACAAAAGGATCATCATGGGCAAACGGAATCGCTCAATGACAACTTGTGCTCGTGAAGTCTCCGGTGGAGTCTATCTCGCTGCATGACTTGGGAGCTGCGTAGTTGACTGTTTGTTGTGGTCTGATGTGAAGTTGATTGACTTGCCGAGCCTCATTGTCTTAACACCTTCTTCGGTCTCGGTGGTTGTTCCACATGAGTTGACTGGTCCTCGGCCATATCAGAAGCGTCATCGGACGATGATGAGATTTCCATGGGTGGCTCATCATCAAAGTGAAATGTTTGGCGAGTAGTCTTAAGGTCAGAGTTGCTCGTGGTTGGAAGAACATCCTCGGCTGAGTCTTTTGGATCGGCAATAGGGGTTGACTCAGCTTCATCTTCACCTTCGGATCCCAGAAAGGTTACATCAGGATTATCCTGGGAATCGTGAAGAGCACTTATCTCCTTTTCAGATGGGTCGATGATAGCAGGAGGGATGTTATGTGCTTCAGTTTCTTTACCCCGGGAAGTCTCAACCTCCCGTTGGCCTTCATTACCTCCTGCAGTCTCAACTGCAGCGAGGCCTTGGACAGTCCCTTCGACAGTGTCAGCTGTCTTGGGGTCTTCTGAGGTGGCATCCACTGGAGTCTCAACTCCATGGATTGCACTTTCATTGCCCAGAGTGTTAACTCCCGGGCGATTCCTTCACGTGCCTCGACCGCATCAACAGCATCATTGGCTGCGGAGAGCAAGTGGCACTTCGGTGAGACGATCTTAAGCTATCGAGCCGTCGTTAGTGACAACTTCTTTGTGTATTAAGTTGTTGTTCCTTCTCCACTTCGCCTCCGAGATTCGTTGTGGAGTCACCGCAACATCCTCCGACCTTTGCCGCGGTGGAGGAGTTTCCCTCTCGGTGGCTCACCCGGTGAGTGACTTGGAATGGGGTCACTCGTCTCGGACTCCTATTGTTCCCATTGAGTATTCGGCCGTTGGGGCGGTGGTAAGACACCTTTATGAGGGGTTGGCTCGACCGGGGTCCCCACAATCCTTCATCGCCAGTTCCTTAACACCTTCCTCCGAATGAGTGGGGAAGTGGTGGCGCGACAACAAATGGCAATATCCGCACCACTCCCATAGGATCAATCTCCATTTGTGATTTGGAGGACTCCCTGGTCCCTCCATCATCCTTCGCTCATGTAGGATTTTCGGATTCTTGCACCGCATCTTTGCGGTTGCAACTCTTCGTGGCAAAAAGAGGGTCCAAATCCTCATCACTGTCTGATAGGACGTCAAGGTGAGGATGTGTATGATCGGTGGTGCCAGTGAGAGGGCAGATGTTGGCCTTCTCACGTGCTTCTGCGTCCTCAGCTGCTCTAGCCCGTTCATTTTCTTTCCGAATCTGCAGTATATTGATACAATTATCCTCGTCAAGGGCTTGCAGCACTGTGTCAACCTCAAGAAACCTGAAGAGTTCTTCTTCTTCAGCAATGAACTCTGGTCTTTCAAACTGCACTCTGGATAGGCTCAGCTTCCATTTTCTCCACTCTCGCAGACGAGTTTGGATGTCTGGATACAATGGAGAGTACATGATTACATCGTCCTCATCATTCTCTTGCTGGCCCTCGTTTCCAGGGATTAAGGGTAGCATACTTCGCTGCTCGACATCCTCAGTAGCCTCTGTTACAGGCGGAGACACAACCTTGTCAATAGGTGATTCGGTTGTCTCAGCCATTCCTTGTTCCTCAGCTGTTCTGTCTACAGCTGGGTCTTCGAATTGCCTCTGCTGATCGGCCTCAGCAGACTTGGCCATTTCATCAATAACTTCCGGAGACTCGACTTCTCCAGCAGTCTCGGGTATCTTTTCCAGCTGAGTGGCAGACTCAGCTGTCTTCTCAAGCTCGGAGAGCTTGGAAATTCTTCTTCTTCCTTTTGTTTTCACCGGAGGGACATCCGGTTCCACTTCTTCCGGTTCGTTGAAGGTATTTGCCTTCATAGATTATCTTAGAGGCACTGCCTTCCTTGTTGTGGCGATCCTCTTCTTCTTGATCACTTTGGAGAAGGGATTAACGGTTCCTTCTCCATCTGCGGCTGCGAGGGGGGGGAGACACGGCTGCAGGGGGTAGGTGACTCGGCTGCAGGGCAGTGCAGATTTCTTTTTCTTTCTTTGCAGGGGGCATCGATCTTCTTGGCGTGCAGGAGCAACCTTCTTCTTTGGAGGAGAGGAGACATTTGTATCTTCAGTGGTGATTCCCCCTCACTCGTGATCGCCCTCTTAGCGTAAGCTCTCTTCTGCGCGGGAGAGGTTTGATCGAAACATCCTCTTGTTTACATGGAACGCCTTTCCATGTCAAAGTGGGACTCCTTTTACTTCCATCATTCGGCCAATCACCGGGCCGTATCCCGAGGAACCTCCAAACGTACCATCCATCCTCCTTGAAGGATTTATTCCTAATATTCGGGCAGAGTCTGCTTTTGTATACAAACTCGGCCAGTTCACCTTCTTTTCTTCAATGATCGCAGCCATCACGATCAACTTAGCATTGACATCCTGGTCAAAGCTTCCAAATTTGATGTCTATGCATTTGGCAACGATGTCCAGCAATTTGTGGTAGTCCTCTTTCATCGCCTTCTTATTAGTCAGATAGACCACTTTCGCGAAGACGATCGGACTTGGCTACTTCCTTCCAAGCGGCCAGGTCAACATCGCCTTCATAAATCTCGGCACTCCTTCCCGCAAGCAACAAGCGATGTTCTCGCCGGATCTTGGCGATAATGGTGAACTCTTTTCCATGAACAGAGGACTTGATGCCCTTATCGTGAACTTCAGCGTTCACGTAGAACTGTGCGACCTCTTCCACGTAGGTCATTGGAAACTCCATCGTCAAAAATGGTTTTAATCCAGATTTTTCCAGCTTCTGTGCTATCTTCTTCACAAGGGTGTCGTCGGACCCCTATTTAAGCATGCCGTCGAAATCCACAGTAGACCCAGTGTGGATTTGCTTTCCCAGCTTGACGAAATCATGAGTAGAAGCCATTTCTAGATGTTTTACCGAACGAAACTTAGAAAATGAACTTGAGGATTTGTAGGGTTTTGAGAGAAAATTTCTTTCTTTTGCCTTTGAGAGAGATGAACAGTTTTGGTAAAGTGAGAGAGAATCGGACGAAATGGTTTAAGTATGGGTCATGAAAGGACGTGCGGGTGGTTTTTGAAATTTTGATCAAAATCAACGGCTTAGATTTTGCACGCCGATTAACCTTTAATCTCTCGTATTTAATGCGGCATCATTTATTTCCAATCATAAGCTTTGTGTGCAGCTTTTGACTGTACACGTCATAATTATGCTTGACGTCATACTTAAAAAAACATTCCCGCTTAGTAAAAACGACTGCGTTTTTGTCACTTTGCTCATAAATGACTCAGCTTATTCCTTAGCTGATTTAACTCTTCTTTCTTTGCACATAAATACTCAGCTGTCAGCTAACTCGCTGCAGCTGATTCTACGATACGCCTGATTCACTTAGCTGATTTAAGAGTTCAGCTCTTTTTCGGCTTTTCGTGTTTCATCTCTTTTCTTTGAGTCTTCTGAGTGTCAACTCAGCTCAATTAACCCCAATTCATGTTTGAGTTCTTCAAATCTTGATTCACATAATGGTTTTGTGAATATATCAGCTAATTGCTTATCAGTTGAGATATATTCCAAGGTGATGTCCTTCTTTTCAACATGATCTCTTATGAAGTGATATCTGACATCAATGTGCTTTGTTCTTTGAATGCAACACAGGATTTTGAGTGATTGCAATTGCACTTGTGTTATCACACATAATTGGAATTTCCTTTTCTTCAATCTCATAGTCTCTCAGCTGCTATCTCATCCATAAGACTTGGGCACAACTGCTTGATTTGCCCGCATCTATGTATTCTGCTTCAGCTGTGGAGGTAGCTATTTCCAAGCATTTGACATGTGCCTGAGGTACTTTTCCTGTCAACTCTACATCCAGCATAGTCAGAGTCTGAATATCCAATTAGCTTGAATTCACCTCCCTTAGGATACCATAAGCCAACTTCTTGGCTTCCTTTCAAATATCTCAAGATTCTCTTGGGCTGCGAGTCATGTGGCTTTCTTTTGGGCGATTGAAATCTTACACATACACCTACATCAAAGGTGATGTCTAGCCCGCTTGTGAGATAGAGCAATGATCCAATAAGTGCTCAGTATCTTGTTTGATCTACTGAGCTTGCCATCCGCATCTATATCCATTTTGATCGATGTATTCATTGGTATTTTCACGAAGACTTCTCTTCCATACCAAATTTCTTCATTAAATCTACGGTGTATTTTGTCGACTTATGAAGGTTCCATCCTTGTTTGTTTTACTTGGAGTCCAAGGAAGAATGTCGACTCTCCCATCATGCTCATTTCGAATTTGTTTTGCATGAGATTTGAGAATTTATCACACGTGACTCTTTGTTTGTGGATCCAAAGATGATGTCATCCACATATATTTGAACAAGCAAAGATACTCTTTCCATCTTGAATTCTCAAGAGTGTTCTATCCACTTTGCCTTTTGTGAATCCGTTCTCGTCGGGAATTGTGATAATGTATCATATCATGCTCACGGGTGCCTGTTTCAAACCATATAAAGCTTTCTTGAGTTTGTATACCTTATCTCCATGAGTCTTATGCTCAAATCCTGGAGGTTGTTCAACATATACTTCTTCTTCTAATAACCCATTAAGGAATGCACTCTTTACATCCATTTGATATACAATAAAGTTATTGTGAGTGCATAGGCAAGAAACATTCTTATTGCTTCCAATCTTGCCACATGAGCAAAAGTTTCATCAAAATCTATTCCTTCTTCTTGGCAATACCCTTTGGCTACCAATCTTGCTTTGTTTCTCACCACGTAACCTTCCTCATTCATCTTGTTTCGAACACCCATTTAGTGCCAATAACATTTTGATGGGTAGGTCTTTGAACCAATTCCCACACTTTATTCCTCTCAAACCGATGTAGCTCTTCGTGCATGGCTTGAATCCAATGTGTGTCATCCAATGCTTGTGACACATCTTTTGGCTCTATTTGTGAGATGAAGCAAGTGAACATTGCTTCTTGTTGAGTTCTGGATCTAGTTTTCACACCTTCTCTTACATCTCCAATGATTAGTTACGGTGGATGGTCTCTCACCATCTTACATCAAAGGTTGAAGTAAGTTAGATGGATTGATCGTCTTTTGTTTATGTTATTTTGATCAGCTCTCTCATCATCATTTAGCTGCAGATTTTCCAGCTGTCTTTGAGACTCAACTATCTCATCATCTGGATTTATAATTCCAGCTTCAGCTTCAACATAGGGACTCTTCTGCATGGTTGGTTGATTCAGCTTATCTGCTGACTCTTCAATGTCTTCTCCATTTACGTTGGGTTCATCAAACACCACATGGATGGATTCTTCTGTAACCATTGTCCTCTTGTTGAGCACTATGTAGGCTTTGCTTTCAGCTGAGTATCCTAAGAAGATACATTCATCAGCTTTAGCATCAAAAGCCTTGAGAATAGCTCATGGTTGGATGTCTTCGATAGGTCCATGGAATGTCTCATGGCCATGACTTTCATATCCCACTCAGTTGGGAGACTTCTTAGAATCTTCATACACATTTCCTTCTGTGTATATTCCTTTTCAAGTGCAGACAGTTCATTGGTAATTTCTGTGAACCGAGCATCCATCTGATCCAAGGTTTCTCCTGCAAGCATCTTAAAGTTTTCAAATTTCTGTACAACAACAGATAGTTTATTTTCTTTGATTTGCTCTGAGCCTTCGCAAATCAAGGTTAGCTTGTCCCAGATTTCTTTTGCCGTTTTGCATGATTTGACTTTGTTGAACATGGCTTTGTCCAAAGTTTTGTAAAGAATGTCCTTGGCCACATTGTCCAAGTTATATCTTTTCCTATCATCATTTGTCTATTCAGCTCTTGGTTTTTCAACCATCGCTGGTCTGGGAGCAGCATCCTCTTCTCCTTCAGCTGCAACAACTCTTCTTGCATCTGTGTTCACTTTTAAGATTTGGAGTGACCCATCTTCTATCACTATCCACATCTCATCGTGTAATGCTGATAGATGAGCCTGCATGCGAATTTTCCAATCATCAAATTCTTCAATTGTGAACATAGCGATGCGTGTCAAATTTGCTTCCATGATAATAACTTTTGAATAAAAAGGTTTTGAAAGATTAAGTACTAAAACAAGCTTTGAAAAATTTGGAGATCTAGTTCGAAGAACAGTGCGGAAGGCTCAATGAACCAACCGCTCTAATACCACTTGTAGGTCCCAAGGGGTGTGAGTGTTAGGTTTAGAAGGGGGAGGGTTGAATAAACCTTACCAACTTTTCGATTTAGTCCTTTTAAAATGTTCGAGTTAATACTTCACAATTTGAGTCCTTGATGGACAGCTAAGTTAGTTAATCAATGAGTTAGTCACTCACACGCACTGATCGAGTTGTTGATAGAATAGCTCATCTGTTTTGACTAAAGACTTAACCCGATTTGTGATATGTTTTTGGCGGAAGACTTAACACCCTTGAATTTGGTTAAGTTTGTTTCAATACTAGGTTTTAGCACTTGGTTGATTATCAATTGGATAGCAAATTAATGAGATATAAAAGTAATATGCGAGAAATTAAAGTCTTTGAAATGTAAATGACACAATAAGTTTTTATAGAGGTTCGAAGATGGGGTAATTCTTCTACTCCTCTCTTCTCCAACTCCTAGAGGAATCCACTAAGTATTGATCAATATACAAAGTAGTTAACAGTCCGGATACAAGTCTTGATCACACACGGTGACTTGATCCTTTGGGACTCGATCTGGAGATACCTTGGTCACACACGGTGGCTTCTCGTGCGACTCGAAGCTTCTTCACAGGCAGTGCCTTGCTACTACATCCCACTTGCTCAAGCTTCTTGGATTTGATCACGAAACCCTCCAAAAACTCGAGACCGGTTCGACCTTGAACCTTCCTACAATCCTCGTGGAATGTAGACCCCTTAATTCTTCAAATATTTTCCTCTTCAACCGATAGAAGTTGTCTTTCCTTCACATGTGAGTGTTGGATTGATTTCCTTCGTAATGTAGGCTTGAGGATTGGTCTTGAATGACTTGAGAATATTTTTGGTTACTGATTCGAATGTTAGCTTGAGTGTTCGTGGTACGGGTAACCTTCTCTCGAGTGATTCCTCGGCCTTTTATAGTGATCTTTTAAAAAATTTGCCCGTTGAAGAGATAGGCTTATTTTTAAAAGACACTTTTGGTCGTTGGCTTATCTTGTTGCGATCCTTGGAATTGCTACTTCCTCCTATGAATGATTCTTCAACTTTTCGAGTTCGACACGCAGTGCGGTGCTTCCCATTGGTTTATTCCTTTTGCACGCTTCGGGATCGAGCACTTCAAGAAAGGCGATATGGAGGTATTACTTGTTTAAGTAATTCTCTTGACTTCGTGCAACGGATCTCTTTCGATTATCTCGTCTTGATCGCATTTTCTTAACTTCCCAGATTGACTTCAAGTCGACTTCCAATCATTGGATGACTCTTTGTCATTTCAACTTGAGACTTGGTTGTTTTGAGTTGACTTGACCGATACTTCACCCACCAGTATCTCGAAGCACCTTGATCGAGTTCTGTCTTCTTTTCCTTGCCACACTCAGTGCTTTGCAATGAGTCTTCCTTCTAGTCTCTAGTTGTCTTCTTGCATGTTCAGGCATAGCCGACTTGACTCACTCGACCAGCCCTATCTATTACAATGCAATTTACAATGAGAAAAATGGGGTGCCAACTTTCTATTCTAAGTTTTACATGGCATTCATTAAAATCTAAAAATTAATTTCCCAACAGGGCATATTTCACTAGAAAGGATAAATAGGCTAGCAAAGGATGATCCTTTGAGAGAGCTAAAAGTTGGCACTCTTCCTGTTTGTGAATCCTGTCTAGAAGGAAAAATGACTAAGAGACCTTTCTCAGCAAAGGGCAATAGAGCCAAAGAACCACTAGGGCTTGTGCATAGTGATGTTTGTGGTCCTATGACCACACAAGCTAGAGGTGGCTTTGAGTACTTCGTCACTTTTATTGATGATTACTCGAGGTTTGGATATGTTTATCTCATGCATAGAAAATCCGAGACTTTTGAAAAGTTCAAGGAATTTCATGCGGAAGTCGGTGACTAGGTAAATCTTTGAAGTGCCTTGGATCCGATCGGGGCGAGTATGTCGACAATGAGTTCAAAGATTATTTGCTAGAGCATGGTATATTGTACCAACTCACAAAGACTGGCACCCTCAAAGAAAACGGTGTTCTTTGAAAGGAGAAACCGAACATTACTTGATATAGTTAGGTCGATGATGAGCTACGCGACACTGCCTGATTCGTTTTGGGGGTATGCATTGCAAATGGCGGTTTACATTTTGAATGTAGTTCCGTCTAAGTCAATCCAAAAGATACCACTAGAGTTGTGGAATGGGAGTAAAGTTAGTTTACGCCACTTTCGCATATGGGGTGCCAAAGCACATGTCTTTGAAAGGAAAAGATGGAAAGTTGCATCCACGTTCGAAGTGTATTTGTTTGTTGGATATCCCAAAGGAACGAGAGGAGGTTTGTTTTATGATCCGCAAGAAAAAAAGTAATAGTTTCGACTAATGCTATCTTTCTTGAGAACGATTATATTGAAAACTTCCGACCTCGAAGTAAAGTTGTACTCGAGGAGTTACTTTCACGATGAGATCGACCACAACCAACAAGAGTTGTTGGGGAAATCACTAAAAATACCACTATACCGATCGAATGTCATAACACCTCGACGCAGTGGGAGGGTGATTAGACCACCAATCCGCTATTGTCAAATCGAAGAGGCAAATGTTGCGATCTCTCCGATGGGGTAGACGATGATCCATTGTCTTTTCGACAAGCAATGGAGGATTCTCGATAAAGAGAGGTTGCATGAAGCTATGAACCAAGAAATGGAGTCTATGTACTCCAACACCGTGAGGAGTGTGGATGGGAAAGTAGAGACTTTCAAAGCAAGACTAGTGGCTAAGGGTTACACCCAAAAGGAGAGAGTCGACTATGAGGAGACTTTCTACTTTAGTAAGCAATGCTAAAATCTATCCGCATACTACTTTCAATTGCTGCATGTCTTGACTATGAGATATGGCAGATAGATGTCAAGACGGCCTTTTTGAATGGCCATCTAGATGAGGAAATCTACATGCGACAACCGAGAGGGCTTTGTAGCCGAAGGTCAAGAGCGAGAAAGTCCGCAAATTGCTTAGATCCATTTATGGGTTAAAGCAAGCCTCAAGGTCATGGAACCATAGATTTGATGAGACGATCGAGTCTTATGGTTTTGATCAAAGTGTTGATGAGCCTTGTGTATACAAGTAGATCAAGGGTGGTAAAATGGCATTTTTAGTGCTTTACGTAGATGATATTCTACTCATTGGGAATGATGTAGAGATATTATCTGCGGTTAAAGGTTGGCTAGCCAAGCAATTCCAAATGAAAGATTTGGGAGAAGCGAATTATGTTCTTGGAATTCGAATCATTCGAGATCGCAAGAACAAATCATTGGCATTGTCTCAAGCTTCTTATATCGATAAGATGTTGTTGCGTTATAGAATGAAAGATTCCAAAAAGGGTTACCTACCAACTCGACATGGAGTCGTTCTCTCCAAGGAGCGATATCTTAAGACACCTCGAAGGAAGAGGACATGAGACGTATTCCCTATGCCTCTGCAGTAGGCAGCCTTATGTATGTTATGTTGTGTACAAGGCCCGATATTTGTTATGCGGTAGGGATAGTCAGCCGATTTCAATCAAATCCAGGAATGGACCATTGGATAGCAGTCAAGAACATTCTCAAGTATCTTCGGAGAACGAGAGAATATATGCTTGTCTATTCGGGTGATGACCTTAAAATAGACGGGTAGACTGATTCTGACTTCCAATCAGACAAGGATTCTCGAAAGTCGATATCTGGGTCAGTGTTCACTCTTGGTGGCAGTGCTATAGTCTGGAGAAGCATTAAGCAATCAAAGATCTGCGGATTCAACCATGGAGGCGAATATATAGCCGCCGGCACGGCCTAAGGAGGCGGTATGGCTAAAGAAATTCCTTTCTGATTTGGAAGTTGTTCCAAATGTGGATAGGCCACTCACTTTGTATTGTGACAATAGTGGGGCAGTGGCTAATTCGAAGGAGCCTCGAAGTCACAAGAGATCAAATCATATAGAAAGAAAGTACCATCTTATTCGGGAGATAGTACAAAGAGGTGACGTCTCAATTCTCAAGATTGCGTTTGCCGACAACCTTGCTGATCCATTCACCAAGACATTGCCTGCAAAAGTGTTTGAGAGGCATTTAAATAATTTAGGATTGAGAGACATGTCCCATATGCTTTAGGACAAGTGGGAGATTGTTAGGGATAGTGCCCTTAAAGCAATTGTGAATTGTTTTTGATTATTAATAAAAGCGACGTTTATTTTCGAACTCTTTTGCATATTGTATGTATTTTCTTGAACATCATGAAAATCCCTAGTTTATTTATTGTAACCATAATCTTAGTATATAAGAGTTATATACAAGAGGATTAACGGATACTACCAAGCTTCAATTACGAATTGTTTATGGAGGATAAATCTATATGTAATGATTATATCGGTGGATTTTGCTCAATTCGTAGAGTAAGATATTCTATGATTATAAGAGTGCAATTCCGAATTTATAGTGGAGTAATATCGGAATTAATAAGTCGAATAAATTAATTAAAGAGTTAATTATTTATTCGATTTATTGAGCTTATAATTATAGGTCCATGGTCCCCGGTTCGCCTTCCTGGAGTAAACGGGTTAGAAATAATATTTTCGATTCCTAAGGGTTTATGAAAAAGAGTTTTCCAAAATATTTGGGCTAATATATTAATATCGATTAATTAGGAAATATATGATATTCTACTGATTTTATTGTATTTGAAATTAAATAAATATAAGATATTTATGATATTAATATAATTATTTAATTGATATTTATATTGGATAATTATCAATTAGAGTTTGAATCTATCCGGAATTATGAATTCTAGATTAGATAGGAAACTAATTTGTAGTAGGATCTTGATTTAACAAGGCTTATAAAAGGAGATCACCTCTCAATTGTTGAAAAACGAGGAATCAACAACCAACTCAATCATTGGAAATGGATTTTTGGTTGAATTGTTTAGCAAATTTTCGTTCCATTCAAAGCTATTGAAAATAATTCTTTTTGGCAAAAAAATCTGTTAATCACTTTTAGCCAATTCAATTGAATTTTCCATTGTTGAATAAAGTGAATTGATTTTTCTATTAACTAAAACGCAACTCGACCGTCCGCAATCTATGGATTTTCTTGTGTGATTTATTTTCAAAAGGTGGTTTAGTTTTAAACCTAGTTCAATTCTCCTCCTATCCGATTAGCCCAATCCTACGATTTCATGAGTTGAGTACATCGTAGGAAAATAAAAGTTAGGAACTTAGAATTATTATTTGGGTGCCCACACACTGCCGTTGATAGGGAGGATCGAATTGGAAGATCGCAGTATCTACGAGCTTCGGAGATTCGAAGGATTGACGGATAAAAAGCGAAGAACAAGAAAATCGTCGAAAGAGGTAAATTTTATTTTCTTCCTTTAGTTTGAATAAATTTAATAAGCATGATCTTTTGTTCTTATATCTAAAACTCGAATTTTGAAATCCTCGCTTCCACTTTCGTTCGATTAGATCGAAAAGCCGAATCTTATTTGGCCCG
Organism: Rehmannia glutinosa; assembly: GCA_016081115.2. Taxonomy (NCBI): domain Eukaryota; kingdom Viridiplantae; phylum Streptophyta; class Magnoliopsida; order Lamiales; family Orobanchaceae; genus Rehmannia; species Rehmannia glutinosa. The sequence continues at coordinate 57,617,942 of CM071937.1, read as the reverse complement.
GATTAGATCCGGGACCCGAATAATTTCCAACAAATGGTATCAGAGACATTTGGTTTTCAGTATAAGAACTAGATCTGTTATTAAATTTATTTTGGAGTGGGTTTAGGATTTGATCTTGCATGTTTTGATATATGGATGCATGGGTGTCTTTTAATTTAAGGCATCGATCCAAATCGTCATATTTATTATTTTGCGGATTAATATTTATGTGATGTATATGTGATATATGTGCCTTGCATATTTATATGTCATTCTTCATGGAACCCACTCCCAAGCATGTCATGCATCATGAAAAATGAATTGTTTAATTGTTATCATAGATCTATAAGATGAATTGAAATTGATATAAAGTGTTTTATATGGTTTTTTAAAATTGATATAAAAGTGTTTTATATAATTTTTTAAAATTTTGTATAAAAGTGTTTTATATAATTTTTCAAATTTTGTATAAAAGTGTTTATATGATATTAAAATTTGGATAGTTGTTTGGAATTAATTTTGTGAAAATTGGATCCGGTTTTTATGAAAAATCTCCGAATTACATGTTTTAGAAATAAAATAATTCAGATTCGCGTTCAGGCAGCCCGGGCAGCCCTGGGCAGTCCAGGCAGGGACTGGGCAGCCTCGGACAGGTCTCGGGCAGCTCGGGCAGCCTCGGGCAGCTCGGGCAAGTCCGGGGCATGGCTCGGGCAGGTCCCGTTTTTAGTTGGCGCGTTGATTCCTTTGTTCTCTTATGAAATTTTTTCGTTTTATCCCTATTCCCTTAATTATTTTGATAATTTATGGGTTTAAAGTTGATTGAAATTATGATTTAATTTCTAAAAGTTAGATATTTAAATTAGAGAATTTTAATCAAAAGACCAATAGGATTAGACTTGACTTATTAAAACATAAGATGTTTTATAACTTAAATGTTTGGGAAACATTTATAATAAAATAGTGAGTGGGAGAACGATTCATGACAATAAATCATATGGCCTCCATTATTGATCAAAGCACCGTGAGATTTAAGATACGCCTCGCGACGCTCAGATTCGTCCCTCTACGGATGGTTTTCACTTAAATCAATAATCAAGGCTTAATCTCCTAAAGGATAGGAATTTAAAATTGAACTTTTAATTTTCCAACCCTACGACGGCGATTTTGAGTTAATTTTTAAAATCCGAAATAATCGGTAACACTCATAAGGATACAATCAAATAGTTTGGATGTAGCTAGGCTAAATTAAAAGGTGATTAATTAATAAATGAAGATATGAGATGTCTTGATTATTTATTTTATTAATCCGAGATGGTCTCGATTTAATCGTCATTTGATTTGACCTACCCTACGGCGGCTTTTCAAATGTGAGATTAAATTACCTTGGAATTGATAGAATAAACTTTATTGCTTTCATGCATCATGTTTATGATTCCTAAATTGAATGTGCTATGATGTTCGTTCGCTTATTTATGTCGCTTTATTTAATTTTCAAAGCAATGATGTCTTGTCTATGCTTGCCTTTGTTGAATGATTCATTAATCGGAGAAATTTGTAAAAAGTGGAATCGTAACATGAATATTGCACTCATATGTGAAAATCTCAAAGGCAAGAAGCAAGGTTCCTCTAAACCAAAGGGAAATTGTTTCCACTGCGGTGAAGAGGGACATTGGAAGAGAGACTGCCCCAAGTTTCTCTCCAAAGTAAAGGAAAACAAGAAACGTAAATATGAATTACTTGTTCTTGAAAGTTGTTTGGTAGCTAGAGATTCTTCTACTTGGGTAGTTGACTCGGAGCTACTAATCATGTTTGTTCTTCCTTACAAATGCTTAGTTCTTATGAAGAGCTTGCGAGATGGGTCTTTCATAATGCGAGTTGGCAATGGTGCGTGGTTTTGGCAAAAAGCGTTGGGAGTAATTAATCTTAATATTAGAGATAAAATATTGATTTTAAACGACATTTTTTATATTCCTAGTTTAGTAGAAATTTGATTTTGTTTCAAAATTGCATGAACATTTATTTTCACTATCTTTTAATGATAATTTGATTATTATTTCTAAAAATGGGCGTGATATTTGTAATGCAAAATTGGAAAACGGACTCCATTTAATTAAGCACGATGAACAACCACTACTAAATGCCAAAATGTTTAAAGTAGAACATCCTAAACCAAAAAGGCAAAAGGTTTCTCAAGATGATGAAACATATCTTTGGCATCTAAGGTTAGGGCATATTTCACTAGAAAGGATAAATAGGCTAGCAAAGGATGGTCCTTTGAGAGAGCTAAAAGTTGGCACTCTTCCTGTTTGTGAATCCTGTCTAGAAGGAAAAATGACTTAGAGATCTTTCTCAAAGAAAGGGCAATCGAGCCAAAGAACCACTAGGGCTTGTGCATAGTGATGTTTGTGGTCCCATGACCACACAAGCTAGAGGTGGCTTTGAGTACTTCGTCACTTTTATTGATGATTACTCGAGGTTTGGATATGTTTATCTCATGCATAGAAAATCCGAGACTTTTGAAAAGTTCAAGGAATTTCATGCGAAAGCTGAAAAGCAGCTAGGTAAATCTTTGAAGTGCCTTCGATCCGATCGAGGGGGTGAGTATGTCGATACTGAGTTCAAATATTATTTGCTAGAGCATGGTATATTGTACCAACTCACAGCACCTGGCACCCCTCAGCAAAACGGTGTTGCTGAAAGGAGAAACCGAACGTTGCTTGATATGGTTAGGTCGATGATGAGCTACGAGACACGCCGATTAGCATTTAATTTCTCGCATTTAATGCGGCAGCATTTATATCCAATCATATGCTTTGTCGTGCAGCTTTTGACTGTACCTGTCATTATTGCGCTGACGTCATCCTTAAAACATTCCCGCTTATTAAAAATGACTGCGTTTTTGTCACTTAGCTCATAAATGACTCAGCTTACTCCTTAGCTGATTCAACTCTTCTTCTCTCTATTCACATAGGAACTTAGCTGTCAGCTAACTCGATACAACTGACCTTCCGATGCGGCTGATTCACTTAGCTGATTCAAGTGTTCCGCTCTATTTTCATTATTTCACGTTCCATCTCTTCTCCTTGAGTTTTCTGAGAGTCAACTCAGCTCAATTAACCCTAGCTCATGCTTAAGCTCTTCAAATCTTGATTCACATAATGGCTTTGTGAATATGTCAGCTAACTGTTTATCAATTGAGATGTATTCCATGGTGATGTCTTTCTTTTCAACATGATCTCTTATGAAATGATATCTGACATCAATGTGCTTTGTTCTTGAATGCAACACAGGATTCTGAGTGATTGCAATAGCACTTGTATTATCTCACATAATTGGAATCTCTTTTTCTTCAACATCATAATCTCTCAGCTGTTGTCTCATCCATAAAACTTGGACACTGGCCGTCCGTATCTATGTACTCGGCCTTCAGTGTGGATGTGGCTATTGAGTTTAGCTTCTTGCTAAACCAGGAAACCAATCTGTTCCAAGCATTTGACATGTACCAAGTACTCTTCTGTCAACTCTACATCCAAAGATAGTCATAGTCCGAGTAACCAATGAGCTTGAATCCTCCTTCTTTTGGATACCATAAGCCGACTTCCTGGCATTCTATTAAATATTTTAAGATTCTCTTAGCTGCGATCATATGGCTTTCCTTTGGTGCGATTGAAATCTTGCACATACACCTACAAAGAAAGGTGATGTCGGCCTACTTGCTTTGTGAGATAGAGCAGATGATCCAATAAGTGCTCAGATCCGGTTTGATCCACAAAGTTTACCATCCGCATCCATGTCCATTTTGATCGATTTATTCATTGGTATTTTCACGAAGATTTTTCTTCCATACCAATTTTCTTCATTAAATCTCGGTATACTTTGTTTGACTTATGAAGGTTCCATCCTTCAATTTGTTTAACTTGAAGCCCTAGAAAGAATGTCACTCTCCCATCATTCTCATTTCAAATTTCCCTTGCATGAGGTTTGAGAACTTATCACACTGACTCTTTGTTTGTGGATCCAAAAATAATGTCATCCACATATATTTGAACAAGCAAGATACTCTCTACATCTTGAATTCTAAAAAGTGTTGTCTACTTTGCCTTTGGTGAATCCATTATACGTTAGAAATTGAGATAATGTATCATACCATGCTCTAGGTGCCTGTTTCAATCCATATAGAGCTTTCTTGAGCTTGTACACCTTATCTCCAAAAGTCTTCTCGCTCAAATCCTCGGAGGTTGCTCAACATAGACTTCTTCTTCCAATAATGCATTTAGAAATGCACTTTTTACATCCATTTGATATACGGTGAAGTTCTTGTGAGCAAAGATAGGCAAGAAACATCCTTATTGCTTCTAATCTAGCAACATGAGCAAATGTTTCATCAAAATCTATCCCTTCTTCTTGGCAATACCCTTTGGCTACCAATCTTGCTTTGTTTCTTACCAGAGAACCTTCTTCATTCATCTTGTTTCTGAAAACCCATTTTGTGCCAATAACACTTTGATGGGTTGGTCTTTGCACCAATTCCCATACTTTATTTCTTTCAAACTGATTCAGCTCTTCTTGCATGGCCTGAATCCAATGTGTGTCATCCAATGCTTGGGACACATCTTTTGGCTCTATTTGGGAAATAAAACAAGTGAACATTGCTTCTTGTTGAGCTCGGATCTAGTTCTTGTATATCTTGAATAATCATCCACCACTACTAGAGTGTATTTCTTTCCACTTATCTTTGCCGCTCAATGGACCAAATAGATCCATATGCAATAGATGCAAAATCCTTGTTGAAGATGGACTTGACTTTTCTTTGAATGATGATTTGATTTGCTTTCCCATCGACATGCATCACAAACACTTTCCTTCTTGTACATCGAGTGGGAAGTCCTTCTACAAGTTTACTCCTTGCAAGCTTGTTAATTGTCTTGAAATTCAGGTGACTCGACTTCTTGTGCCACTGACCCAACTTGATTAATTTTGTACTCTTTGCTAGCGAGACAAGTGCTTGGTGTGGCAATCGACCAATCTACCACATACATGTTCTTTTGTGCGGATCCTTGCAACACTACTTCATTTGATTCAGTGTCTTTGATTTGGCATACTCCCATATTGAATCCAACATTATAGCCCTTATCACAGAGTTGGATCGATGCTTAACAAGTTGAAATTGAGGCTTTCAACATATGCAACATCCGTGATTTCTAATCCATTTTTCTTGATGGATCCAAAGTGCCTCTTATTTCCCGGAGCTTCATTTCCTCCAAATATGACTTTTGCGCCTCTAATCTCCTTGAATTTTGATAGAGTTTTCTTGTTTCTGTCGTATATGTCCGGGAATGCGCCGCTATCCATGTACCAGGTTCCTTGGCACTCAGTTGTTCCTTGAACCTGCAATCAAGGAAATTAGTTTTTAGGTACCCATACTTGTCTGGGTCCTGAGGGGTTAGTGTTATAAGATGATCCAACCAACCTATAGCCAAATGATTTGACTCTAAGGGGTTGCCATCTATCTGTGCCATAATCATAATTCACTTTGGCAAATTGCTTGGGGGTTTTAGGTTCATACAGCTGTGTCTTTTGTCTGTATGCCTGTGTGTGTGTTTTAGCAATTGCCTTCTCTGGGTAATTGTGATATCTCTGAGTGTAGTGCTTGGGTGCATATGTGTGCTGATAATAGTTCTTTTGCCTTTCGAATAACCTTTGCTGAGTTCTAGGCCTTTGCCACTTTGGCATGTATTCCATAGGTCTTGACTGATATTTCACATTATTCCAATCAGCTTGACTTGGGTAGTTTCTACCATTCCCATCATTTGTGTTCTTTTGATAGAACTTCTGAGGATTTTGGTAGCTCTGTTTCTTCTTCACAGAGTACTTCCTGTTTGGAGTTTGTTGATGAACTCTGCTGGATTTCTTCTCACTGTCCTCTCAAAGATACTCAATCGGGTCGTTTTTCCTTTTCCTTTATATCCAAGGCCAGTTTGTTTGTGATTGTGCTTTAGAATGGATTTGTGTGCAACATTTGGTGTCTTGGATTTTTGAGATGCTTCATTACTTGAAGATCCTTTTTCCAAGATCACTCTTGGAGTTTGACTATGCACAAAGGAATTGATTCCTAAGCCTGTCTTGTCTCCACATTCTTTTTGGCTCATGATAAGGTCATCCAATGATTTAGATGCCTTTGTGAATGAGGCAATTACATTTTTGAGATCATTTTCTCTCTTTTCTATAGCATCTATCTCTGCTATTAGTTTAGCATTTTCAGCCTTCAGCTCTTTGGTCTCATTAGCTATGTGACTTAGAGTACTCAGCTCCTTAGTCAGCTGTGAGTTTTGGCTTTTGAGCTGGCTGTTTTCCTCATTTAATAGTGAGTGTGAGGATTTAATGTGCTCAAAGTCTTTCATCATTTTGCCTAATGAGTCATAAAGATCAGTGGGTGATGAAGTGTGTGTGTCACAATCACTATCACTAGAATCTGAATGAGATGAGTTAGAGTGTACCTCATCTTCTTGGTCAGGTTGATCTTGTTCTTTAGCCATTAGACATATTAAGGCTTCTTCTTCAGAGTCACTTGAGTAGTCAGCTTCACTACTCTCTGAGTCTGCTGCTTCTTTTGACTTACCATTTGACGTCTAGTCAGCTGACCAACATTGCTCTTCTCTTTTCTTGCCTTCTTTATCTGAAGACTTTTCTTTCTTCTTCATTCCTGTATTTATTGACTACAGGATATGGACAGTCAATAGCAAAGTGTCCTGGTTGTCTGCAATTCCAACACAGGTTTTCAACTTTTTGATCAGCTCTCTCATTTCTTGGGTTGTCAGCTCTTTGATATTCGACCTTTTGATGCTTAGCTCTCTTTGGTGGCCTATCATCCCTTGACTTGGAGGAGTGAATGCCTTCTGGAGGATTCACCTTTGTTTCTTTTGTAGTTCTTGTTAAAGAACTTGTTGAATATTTTAACTATCAAGGCAATTTCCTCCTGGTCAATGATTTCTTTGGTTTCAGCTCTCTTCCCTTCCTTGACTATGAGTGCAGCTGTTTTGGGTACAACTATCTCCTCTTGATCCTTTCTTCTCAGCTCAAACTCATAAGCTTTGAGGTCTAAGAATAGTTCATGATTGGATGTTTTTGATAGGTCCATCGAGTGCCTTAGAGCCATGGTCTTCATTTCCCACTCAGCTGGGAGGCTCCATAGTATCTTCATACACATCTCCTTCTGTGTGTATTCTTTCCCAAATCTTTGAGAGCTCATTTGTAATTTCAAAGTGAATCTAGCATCCAGCTGGTCCATCATTTCACCTGCAAGCATTTTAAAGTTTTCAAATTTTTGAACAACAACAGATAATTTGTTTTCCTTAATTTGCTCAGATCCTTCACAAATTAAGGTTAATTTATCCCAGATTTCTTTGGCTGTCTTGCAAGATTTGACTTTGTTGAACATGGCTTTGTCCAAGGTCTTGTAAAGTATATCCTTGGCCACATTGTCTAGGTTGTATCTTTTCTGTCATCATTTGTCCATTGACTCTTGGCTTTTCAACCATAGTGGTCAGGAGGAGCGACCTCCTCTTCTTCGGGCAGCAGCTCTCCTTGCGATTGTGTTCACCTTCATTATTTGCAGTGGCCCATCCGTAAGTCCAGCGGCTACGATAATCTAGAGGGGGTGAATAGATTATCTCCATCTTTTCGATTTCTCCCTTTTCGAACCGAATGCTCAAAGACAATAATAAAGGTGCGGAATGTAAACAACACACGTCGATTTATAGAGGTTCAACCCACCTAGGGCCTAATCCTCTACCACCCAAGTATATTCGGGATGGATTTCAAAAAGAAAAAAGATTTTATTAATTTACCACAAATTAATACAACACCAACTTACAACAACACCTTGAAGAGCACCACACTCTTCTTCAACACCACCTTTGAGATTACCACAATCTCACTTGAAGATTACCACAATCTCCAACGGCACCTTGTGAAGATTACCACAATCTTCAACCTTGAAGAATACCAAATTCTTCAACACCTCAACAAGAAGATTACCACAATCTTCTTACACCTAACACCTAGATCACCCAAGTGTGTTCTTACCACAAGAACACTCACATGGATATCTTGTGTTGAATGATTACCCAAATTCAAGATTACAACTTGATAATTGATAATACAATAGAGTGCAAGTGTAATCAAGAAAAGCCTATACCTCAAGAATGTGAAAGTGAATAGCTAGGCAAATTACAACAAGAAATAAGACAATGTAAGAACAAGTGTATTCTTGAGTGTATCTTGTTGTGTTGTAGTTTTCTCTCTTGTTTTGTTGCTTCAATTCTTCCTCTATTTATAGAAGATGTCTTGTACATGATAGGCTCCTCTTGGGGACATGAATTCTGTAAAAAATTATAAGACAAATGAAGAAAAGAGCTGTTAGAAATCAATCTCACAAATTAAGGAAAAGATGTACGCTACACAACGGTTACATTTTTATCAAACTTCGAGGCGACCGGTCGCACACAAATAGACGTTTGAAAAAGAGAATACACATTTAAAGCATGGCGGCCGACGTCTACCTCGACCGGTCGACCTATGCCTCAACCGGTCCCCCATGGGTTTGGAAGAAAGAAAACGCTCTGTTTCAATTTTTGCTCCCAGGTACCGGTCTCCCTATAGGGCGACCGGTCGACGGCACCGGTTGCCCTATAGGGCGACCGGTTGCCCTGACCATTTCCTGCAAACATGAAGTTTTCTGTTTTCCTCAACTTTCGGTATGGGTTGCCCTATACGGCGACAGGTTGACCTCAAAACAAAAGTGTTATCCAATTTTATATCGAAAATAAACTTCAAGAAATACTCGAAAAATAGTGAAAATATTTTAGACCGATCGGGAGTATTAGGACAACATTTAGAAACATTGTTTTGGTGTAAAAATACATTAACAGAAAATCATTAAAAGTGTTGTCCAATTTTGTCGAAAATAAAACTTGAAGAAATACTCCAGGAAAATATTAAAATCATTTTAAATCATTTAGGAGTAATTGGACAACCTTTAAAACCATTGTTTTGGTGTAAAATCAAAATCATTAAAATCATGATAAAACCATTTATCAAACAATCTCCCCCTTTTGATGATTACAAACCAAAACAATTTTAACGAGGTCGATTTTGAAAACAAAACAATTTTACTAGGTTAAAGAGAACTATCCTTTGTGAGCGACAACATTTCGTGCAATAAACACAAGGATGAGAGTAGAGAGATTCAAACATATATTACAAATGCTCCTCCTATCAATATGCACAACAAGAGTTATATAGAAGCAACTTAAACATAAGCTAAAATCTTAGCTTTTCAATATTGAGCTTAAGTATCAATAACTTAAAAGCTCCCCTGTCAAAGAGACATCATTAGAAACATAAATACATTCATACTACAACCAATGGACCAAGAATCATACATAACCATAGTAAATCAAGTGGACATAATATGATCCACAACTTATGGCTTTACATAGCCACAACTTATAGCTTCTTTTTTCGTGACACTTATCTTAGCTTCTTTGAGTTAAAGAGCTTATAACCTTTCTCCCCTTTGGAATCATCAAAAAGAATGTTAGCAAGATAAATACATCATATATTCATATCAAAGTGCGCAACTAAACCGATGTATCGAGCTATTTGAACATTGAAGCTTATAAACCAAAAATAGAGGGAAAAGTCGAATCATACGACTTGTATAAGACATTTGAAATCGAGAGAATCATGTAGGTGGTGAATTTTTCATTGAAATGTTTTATCGAACACTTGGCGGGCGTCAAAATTGAAAAGAATATATATAGCCCTTGTAAATGTAATCAAGCCAAGTTTTTCATCACCAAATGCAATTTAACAAATATCATTCATCAACAATCAATAAGCTCATCACAAAAATATATGAATTGCATCAAGAAAAATACATATAAGCCACAAACTCAAGGGTTCAACCCAATTGAGCTAAAGAGAATGAAATTCTTACCATTTAATCGGTAAATATGAGCATCAATGATGATGATAATCGAGCTAGATAATCTCCAAAATATGAAATTTATGCAACAAAATACATTTGAAGTGAATTGTGTGTGAAATTTGCAAAGGGGACGAAAATAGAGTTTAAAGGGCCAAAATGGCTAAGTAAAAGAACAGAGACGATTTAAGCCAAGAAATCACATTGGGCGACCGTTCAAGGGCTAGGGCGACCGGTCGAACAGGTGGGCGATCGGTCGACCCTTGCCCTGGCAGCCCACTGCTTCTTTCTGTTTTGCAAATTCAAGTTTAATCCAAAATCTGATTTTTCGTCCCTAAGTTTTAAAACGTGCAAAATGCAAACGTAGACCTCATCCAATATACATTATGTCATAATCAAGCTCGAAATGAGGTAAAATACTCAGCGGTAAATGAACAAATGTCCGCGAGTTAACTTTGAGACGGGATTTAGACACATCTCAAGTTTTTGTTAAAAACGCAATCCCTTAGAAAGTTTTCGAATCTCAATATGTTTAGTTCGATTATGATGAACTATATTTTGAATAATTTTCACCGGACTTGTTATCCCAAAAAAATATGAACGTTTTAAAGCTTTGGATGAACAAGTCATAAGAAGAAGTGCCTTACAAATATTTGAAAATTTCTTTTAACGGCATTTTAATGAGATTCGTTGGGATAGTTTTTGAAGTCGATCATATAGACATAAGGCATATGGAATGTCGAGTCTATAGAAATAATACAAGAAAACATACCTCGAATTTGTTTGTCGTCCGATATGCCTTTTTCAACCTTTGTCAAACTATAGCCATAGAGGTTGAGATAGATCTTCTTTCTTCAATGCTTAACTCCTTCAAGAGTTCTTGTGAAATATAGCCGTCTTATTGGCATTGAGTAATTTGAATTCCAATGATCAAATTTGAGCTTCCCTCATCATGATCATCTTAGGTTCACCTTGCATTGACTTGGAAAAATATCTTGCACAAATATTTATTAGTAGCACCATAAATATTATCAACATAAATTTGCACAAGTGAACAACCTTGCCCCTTTTCAAAACAAGAAGTGTAGTATCAACTTTACCTTATGTAAAATCATTTTGCAAAAATAGCTAAGTCTATCAACCGCATACAAGGCCTTTTATAAAAATCATTTGGCCTAGAAAAATTTTACACCACGAAGGTTGTTTTACATAGACTTCTTCTAGAATAAAACCATTGAGAAAATTGGATTTAACATCCATTTGGTAAAGCTTGAAATTTTCTTAAAACAAGAATGGGCAAGTAAAATTCAAATAGCTACTAAGTGTCTTGCTATGAGTGCAAATGTTACATCAAAAACAATTACCTTCTTCTTGAAAATACCTTCGAGTTACTAACCTCATCTTATTTCGACCAATGTTGCCTTGGTCATCGAGTTTGTTAGGAATACCCTTTTTGTCTTCTTCATCACTATCATCATAGGGCATCCAATTGATCTAAGGTGTTCATATCCAAATATTTTGAGGTAACTAATATTTGGAGTACTTCATTCTCATCTACACAACTTAACAAACTCATTAACGGCATCGCAGAAAAAAAATAGCCCAAGTGTAAAAACATGCCTCAATCATCAATCACAAAATATCTTGCAAAAGAGCATAGTGAAATAGACACTATGTATATAGACCATGAAGCAAGAAACACATACTATCCATCAAGAGTCTAATAAATCATGCAAGTTCAAATAAGCTTAAGAAAGCTACAAAAGGTCTCTTTTGAAATTTGAAAGTCCGATAGCATATGGTTGAGACCTTATTTAAAAGAGGTATTTGAACAAGAGTAGACAAAGTGAATATGTGCAATCAAATATCGAATAGTGCCTTTCAAAAAATCTAAAAATCCTCTTAATGGCATTTGTATGAAATACTATAAAAAGCAAGCACATAGGCATATGGCAATACATATATCGAGTCTATAAGAGTAAGAGTAACACAAGTAAACGTGCCTCGATAATTTATGCCTTTCGTGACAAATAATGACGTAAATGGCCATTTGTGAAAGTATGTAAATCCTACACAATTCTTAAAACAAATCTAGCACAAATCATAATGATAGAAGTGTATGCTAAGAGATATCTCAAGTAAGCTCATGCCATAAAAATCCATAAGAGATGATAATACACTTTAGTCTACAAAAATGCACAAGAGTTTTAAAAACATCATATAAGGTCTTTTTTTAAAAAAGTTTTTAAAAATACAAATAAGTTTTGAAGACCTTAATTTAAATTTAAATACATGAAAACTCATTTTGCAATTAAGACACAAATAAAAATATGCATAGAAATAAAATAAAATGCATATTTAAATGGAGAGATACGGTTTACCAATTACGCTGTTTCCATGGGTTTTCCCATTGTTGATGATATCTTCCCTTTTTAAAATCTTCATGTTGATGGTAATCTCTCCAATTATTCCATCTCCAAAATTTTTGTCCTTCCCATTGTTGATTGTCTCTTCTTTTTTGAAAATCATCTTGTTGATGATTTCTTTGCCATTTCCAAGGATTGTGTTCTTCCCATTTTTGATTATATCCTCTTCTTGGAAATTGGCTTTGTTGAAAATAGTTTCTCCTTCTTTGATCAAATGAATCGGTCATTTGATGCCTTCTTGGCGGTATGAATTTTCTTGGATCATTATTTTACGAGTACCTAATATGACATTGTTTTGTGGTACCCTCATGTGTTTGGGTCCTTTGGGATTAGTCTTGAGACTTTTAGGTCTCCAACAATAATTAGAGCTATTTCTAGCTCGACAAGAATTAGCCGTATGACCCTTTTTACCGCAATAAAAACAAGTAATAATTCTAGGAGCATAATGACCAACGTTCTTAGAGACTTGATTCTTTTTCATGTGATTGACACCCTTAGGCTTATGATCAAGTTCTAGTTTCGAATTATCACAACAATCAACAATATTGGTCATTCTATCGGTACTCAAGTTGGATTTAGATAAGTCATTTTTCAAGCAATTTATATCCTCAACAAGAGTACTATTTTCTTTCTCAAGGTTTCTAACCTTGTCAAGTGTGGTGGTGTGAGCACATGATAGTGATTCATAGGAAGTAAATAAACTATCCTTATCATTTTTTAAAACATTGAATTCCTTTTTCAAATTTTTGTACTTAACAAGCAAGCTTTGGAATTTATCTTGAAGATCATCAAAATCATTTTGCGAATCACTATAATCATTTTGAATAACAATATCATAGGAAGTAGAGGGTTTAAGACATACCTCGTTTTTCTTCTTCGATACCCATAAGACAATGTTCAACTTCTTCATAGTTGGAAGTTGTAAGAGGCTTGTTCCTTAGATTTGACATTGTATCCCTTTGAGAAGTAGATGCTTTTGTTTGACTTCTTTCATTTGCAAATACTCCATAGATGGCTTCTAATTTTTGCCATACTTCATGTGCCGATCGAATTCCTACAATATGTTCATATTCCAAATTAGTAAATGAACAATACAAAATATTGAGAGCTTTACCGTTTAAGGAGATGATTTTCTTTTCTTCATCATTGAGCTCTTTGAAGCCTTTGGAGGTGTGTGGTGTATCTTTAATCGGAATGGATTCTCCATTTATGACAGTGTTCCAAATATCAAACCCGCAACCTTGTAAATAGCATTCCATTCTTTCTTTCCAAAATATAAATTTTTGGAATCAAACCGAGGTGGCTTGGTGGTGGAGGTGCGAGAAAGATGAGCTTCGTTCGTAGTCGACGATCGTTTCTCTTCACTCGCGATGTGAAACGAGCTTGCCAAAGAGTTTGGCTTTGATACCACTTGTAAGTCCAAACTACGATAATCTAGAGGGGGTGAATAGATTATCTCCATCTTTTCGATTTCGCCCTCTTTTTCGAACCGAATGCTCAAAAACAATAATAAAGGTGCGGAATGTAAACAACACACGTCGATTTATAGAGGTTCAACCCACCTAGGGCCTAATCCTCTACCACCCCAAAGATATATCGGGGATGGATTTCAAAAAGAAAAAGATTTTATTAATTTACCACAAATTAATACAACACCAACTTACAACAACACCTTGAAGAGCACCACACTCTTCTTCAACACCACCTTTGAGATTACCACAATCTCACTTGAAGATTACCACAATCTCCACGGCACATTGTGAAGATTACCACAATCTTCAACCTTGAAGAATACCAAATTCTTCAACACCTCAACAAGAAGATTACCACAATCTTCATACACATAACACCTAGATCACCCAAGTGTGTTCTTACCACAAGAACACTCACAAGGATATCTTGTGTTGAATGATTACCAAAATTCAAGATTACAACTCAATAATTGATAATACAATAGAGTGCAAGTGTAATCAAGAAAAGCCTAGACCTCAAGAATGTGAAAGTGAATAGCTAGGCAAATTACAACAAGAAATAAGACAATGTAAGAACAAGTGTATTCTTGAGTGTATCTTGTTGTGTTGTAGTTTTCTCTCTTGTTTTGTTGCTTCAATTCTTCCTCTATTTATAGAAGATGTCTTGTACATGATAGGCTCCTCTTGGGGACATGAATTCTGTAAAAACATTGCAAGACAAATGAAGAAAAGAGCTGTTAGAAATCAATCCCACAAATTAAGGAAAAGATGTCTGCTGCACAACGGTTACATTTTTGCTGTCAAACTTCAGGGCGACCGGTCGCACACAAATAGACGTTTGAAAAAGAGAATACACATTTTTACACAGGCGACCGGTCGCGTCTACCTCGACCAGGTCGACCTATGCCTTAACCGGTCCCCTCATGGGTTTGGAAGAAAGAAAACGTTATGTTTCAATTTTTGCTCCCAGTACCGATCTCCCTATAGGGCGATCAGCCGACAAAGACCAACCGGTTGCCCTATAGGGCGACCGGTTGCCACGACCATTTCTGCAAACATGAAGTTTTTGTTTTCCTCAACTTTCAGTGCACGGGTTACCCTATCGGCGACCAGGTTGACCTCAAAACAAAAGTGTTATCCAATTTTATATCGAAAATAAACTTCAAGAAATACTCGAAAAATAGTGAAAATATTTTAGACCGATCGGGAGTATTAGGACAACATTTAGAAACATTGTTTTGGTGTAAAAATACATTAACAGAAAATCATTAAAAGTGTTGTCCAATTTTGTCGAAAATAAAACTTGAAGAAATACTCCGAGAAAATATTAAAATCATTTTAAATCATTTAGGAGTATTTGGACAACCTTTAAAACCATTGTTTTGGTGTAAAATCAAAATCATTAAAATCATGATAAAACCATTTATCAAACACCATCCTCTATCACTATCCACATCTCATCATGTAAAGCTGATAGATGAGCCTGCATACGTATTTTCTAGTCATCAAATTCTTCAATGGTGAACATAGAAATGCGTGTCAAATTTGCTTCCATGATAATTACTTTGTTGTTTAAAAAAAATTGAAAGAACAAGTGTTAAAAACTTCTTTGAAAGATTGGAGATCTAGTTCAGTAACCAGTGCGGAAGGCTCAATGAACCAACCGCTCTGATACCACTTGTAGGTCCCAAGGGGTGTAAGTAAGGTTTAGAAAGGGGGGGTTGAATAAACCTTACCAACTTTTTCTATTTTAATCCTTTTGAAACATTACAGAGTTAAATACACAGCTAAGTCCTTGATGGACAATTAAGTTTGTTAATCAGCAGAGTTAGCCACTCAACAGACTCGATTGAGCTGTTGATAGTATAACTCAGCTGTTTAGTCTAAACCTTAACTTGGCTGTAATGAGATTTTCAGCGGAAGACTTAACACCCTTGAATTTTGGTTTAAGTTTGTTTTAACACTTGGTTTTAGCACTTTGTTAATTATCAGTTGGATAGCAAAGTATCAGCAGATATAAAAAGATATGCAAAAATTAAATGCTGAAATGTAAATGACACAGTAAATTTTATAGAGGTTCGAAGATGGGGTAATTCTTCTACTCCTCTTCTCCAACTCCTGGAGGAATCCACTAAGTATTGATCATAGTACAAAGTGGTTATCAGTCCAGATACAAGTCTTGATCACACAGCTGACTTGATCCTTTGGGACTCGATCCGGAGATGCCTTGGTCACACAAACGGCTTCTCGTGACGACTCGCCTTCTTCACAGGGGCGATTTGCCTTGCTACTACAACCCACTTGCTCAAGCTTTTTGGATTTGATCACGAAGCCCTCCAATAACTTGAGACGGTTCGACCTTGAACCTTTCTACAATCCTCCTTGGAATGTAGACCCCTTTTAATTCTTCAAAAGTTTTCTTCTTCAAGTTTGAAGTTGTCTTTCCTTCATGACTTGGTGTTGGATCGATTTCCTTCGAAATTTAGGCTTGAGGATTTTCTTGAATAACTTGAGAGTATTTGCAGGTTACAGCTTAAATGATAACTTGAATGCTCGTGGTTCAGGTTTTTTTCTCTCAAAGTGATTCCTCAGCCTTTTATAGTGAGCTTTTAAAAATCTGTCCGTTGAAGAGATAGGCTGATTTCAAAAGTCACTTGTGTTCGTTGGCTTGTCTTGTTGCAGTCCTTGAAGTTGACATTTCCTCGTATTAAATGAACCTTGACTTTTCGTAGTCGACACGAGGTGCAGTGCTTCCCATTGGTTTATTTATTTTGCACGCTGGGCGGGGATCGAGCACTTTAAGACATTGCAGCATGGAAGTATTACTTATTTGAGTAACCTCTTGACTCTCGTGCAACGGATTCTTTTGATTGCCTTGACTTGATGCAGGTTCCTTAACTTCCCCAGGTGAACTCGAGTCCGCGCTCCCAATCAATGGATTACTCATCTGTCACTTCAACTTGAGACTTGGCTATCTTGAGTTGACTTTGACCGATACTCCACACACTGTTGTATCCCCGGTGATACTCCTTCATCGAGTTCTTGACTTCTCCTCCTTGCCATACTCATTTGCCAAATGAGTCTCCATTTTAGACTTCAGTTGACTTCTTGCATATCCAGGCATAGCTGACTTGACTCAGCTCGTACAACCCTATCTATTACAATGCAAATTACAAGGAAAATGGGGTGCCAACTTTCTAGTCTAAGTTTTTTTCATGGCATTCATCAAAATCTAATGAATAAATTTCCTAACAAAGATCCCAACATGGAATTTGATGACTTTTTTAATTAATAGTATTAGAAAATATGGGTGAAACTTAAATCACATATTTGCACATATAGGGTGGATCGAATATACCTATTTGCGTGAATCTGCCGATTCATATAGTCGTGGATTAAGCACGTCTACAAGCCTCCGTTTGATCTATGATTTAGCCATCTACAAGCCTCATCTTGATTGAATCGCGAGCAATGAACAAAACCTATAGATTGGTTGAACCACGAATAAGATCACGAACCGCCTTTTCGTTGGTGTAAATAATTACTAGAATTATTTACTTTGATGTGCACACCTTAAACCCTTGGAGAACTTTGGTGATGCTCCAAGAAAAAAACCGTAGAGAGAAATTTTAGGAGAGAGATAACGCTTTCTTTGTGAGGGGACGTTCTAATTAATTTAGTTTGATTGTAGGGAGAGATATCAATATATATCTCAATCCCCTGTATCAGTTAGAGTCCTGATGGGAGAGGTTTCTAGATAAACCTCATCTAAATAGGACTCCATATTATCTCAAATATGGATGCAACCTAATTGCACCCAATATCTCCCACTCATACATATTTGACTCGACTCATTCGAATCACATCCTCATAGTTCTCATCTCACGTCTCTTCTTTCATACAGGGAATAAGGCGTGCGACCAAGCGAGAAAGCAAAGGTGAGAAGAGTTGTATTAAGTCATCACCAAACTAACATAACCCTACAACTCAATAACTCTCTATGTACCCCAAACCAAGTGGTCGCACCCAGTCAAGCATCTGTAGATCCCTCAATGAAATAATTAGAGCATGCTCGACTCACTCAAATATGTTTCTATATTCATGACTAGTCAAACACATTTCGACATAGTCGCCCGAGCTATGAATCATAGAACATAAGTGCGTTACCAACTTAATTCTTCCTTTGGCACCACATGCCAATTAGCTTGGTCTTGACTTTCCTAGACATGCTCTCGGCAGCATCGAATCACACATGGTGCTAAAGTAGCGTCATCAAGCTTACACCTCATGACATGGTTCAAAGTCCCAAAGGGTACAAGAAAAATAATATGGGCTCACACGGTGGAGCGGGGACCCACTTAGTTACTTTCCCATAGGCGGTCGCCTCAAAGCACATGTAGTATGAATGCATGCTATGATGGAGCTCCCACTCAATTTAGGCATGTCATGCTCTAAACATCATACAAATCTTAGTCAAGTCGCTATTCAAGCGCCCGACCTGCGTACTACTCGTAGTCACTCCTAAAGTGTCATACGATAGTTCGCACATTCGGCTACAAACAGGCTTTTATGAAGTTTGGACATACTTCATAATCAATCAACTCGGATCTCATCTTAACCTCTAGTTAAGGCGACTGTTAATTATATTTATTAACCTTCCTCACTGCTCTAGCGCGAAAGCGATCATTCGCAAACCTCCTTATGCGACACAATCTTTTAAGTCTCATCCTGCTCGCTCTCTTAGCGCCAGGGCGATTGCCCGTGTGAGAGGGCCAATCAAATCCTGGTGACAACTCACAAGTTCAGTACTAAACACATAATGAGAATCTAACATCTCTCAGTAAACACAATATGTTCTCAAAGACCACATAATCCATTCTTACTTAATCCCTAATGACTCACATGCCTTTGGAGCATATCTCCAAACAACGGCTCGTAAAAGGGATGAGCGTCCACACCGCTCGTAAGTATGCTCGAGAACAATATTAACTATGCAAAAACTCTTAAGTGAAGTAAAGCTCGTATAAATATGTTTGGTCTACCATCCATGTTTGGCGCCCAAACCATACACCAAAGTGGTTTTACAATCACAAAGACAACAAAATACATCATGGATGTGCACGCAATGCGCATCATTTCAAGATGCCAAATTTGCCTCTAGCGAATCATAGACCAATCTATTAAGATATCTAAGTATCCATTTATCGACATCACAATAGCGCATGCATCACTTCGATATCCACTCACCAATCACACTTTGCTAAGTACTTGACTTCATCGAGTAGTACACACATAGCACACATGAGACATTCGCGGTGCTTACATAAACTAGCTAGCATTTCTTTTCATCTTCCGAATGTATCATTTTTTTGACTAAGAATATGATATTTGACCATGGAGTATAAAGTTAGCCAACACCGAGTGGTGTAGACTCCATGTTCTTTCCAGGTTATCGCAATTTTGCCATATACAATGAGATACAACTCTACATATGCTCGGTGAATTAATTGACCATCGTAGGCCTACCAAAATAATAGCTCGATGAAATCAATGATGATTCAAGTCACAATCGAGCTTGATCAACAATCAATGCACTCTTACTCCCTTGTTGAATTCATCGGGTGATCCACATAGATATCTGATTGAACTTTCACCGAACTTTGTCAACATCAATCATCCAGGACTAACTCGGATGAAAGTGGCAATAATAGATAACATATCGGCGAACTGAGGCAATCTCACCACTTAGGGAGAACATCTCAAAAAATTTACGCTCTCCTAACAGGCGTAAACATTTCATCCTTAGTCGAGCTACACACATGTTATTCAACCCATCTATATTGCACTTGACCTTCCGAAACCACATGTTTCAAATGGTCTTGTATCTAGACAGGAAGATTAACAAGCTCTCGAGGACTTTATTCTTAGTCATTCGACTCATCTTTTCCTTCGCAACAACTATCCGCTTAGGGCATCAAGTAAAGTCACATATTCTATCGACTCATCAACATCCACAAAAGTAATTGTGAAGGATACCCACTCAATCTCATATAGATGATGGGGACCATTTTATATTCACTCATTTTAGTCATGGAATTTGAGAATCCTTTGCGTGTGAGACACTAGCTCCCACCGACTTAATGTCGCTCCCACTATCCCAACGATTACTAGATGAGTGTAAAATACAACATCCTCGCTAGAGAAACGAGCACCTCCTAAGGATCTTGCAACTCGCATAGTTTTAAGATCTCTTTAGACTTCACAAATGCTCAATAAATCCCTATGAAGGGAAACCTAAATCGTGCGACTTGATTCTCCACGTGAGAACACATTTTCTCGAACTTACATAGGCACAAACCCACTAATTTGGGCTTGGAGACACAAATTTTATGATATAGGCATCAACAAGATACAAAAATCAATTTGTGCCATCATAAATCTAACCATTTCGAAGTGATTGCCCCTTCTTCGCAACCTCACATAGCTGGAAGTATTTGGAACCATCATTCAACTTGCAACTTTATTTCCTTCAACTGTGTGTCCAAACTAATTAGACACACTATTTCCGCTCCCTATTAGCACATCTTCATCTGTTAAGAATCGCTCAAAGCAATTTGGCGCTTCTAAGCGATGAGAGTGAGTGAGAATGTACTAATTTATAGCGTAAATAGCAATGAAATAAAATATAATGCGTTAATTTGTGTCTCTCACTCATAAGTCTGCACTCAATTTAGTGTACTTAACTTTATAGGAAAAATAGTCATCTTACATTCTTCCAGTAAGCTTATCCCGCTGGAAAAATAATTATGCAGAGGGAGATTGACTTTAGCGAGTTAGACAATAAAGCCTCATCGAGCTAATACATCGTCCTCCTCCTAACCTCACATTCCACAATATCTTTAGAAGATCTAAAAGAAATACTATCTAAAGCCAAGCATCACAAAAAAAAGATAGACAATTCTTCTCACTCAACAAATATCTTACAAGTGCATTTATCCGAGTAAGACTATATCGACACATCAAGTTGCTCATACCTACTGTTGAGCTTGAGGTGACTCTTTTTAGCCTCCTCTTGTGTGTTCTATAGCTGCACAACCCGATAATAGTCATGCACATTTGCTCAATCTCAAAACCACATGCTAAGTCAACAATATCTACAATCCACCCATGGAGAGATTTGGAAATATTAGCGAAAAAATAAGAGAGCAAATAATTAGTCAAACTTCATCTCAAGTATAATTACGAGCGAAGTTACCAATCTCATAAGTGTGTTTGATACATGTTTTTATCTTAATTTTGATGATTTTATTTTATCACCAAAACAATGTTTTTAAAGGTTGTCCAAATACTCCTAAATGATTTAAAATGGTTTTAATATTTTCGGAGAATTTCCTCAAAGTTTATTTTTGATAATAATGGACAACACTTTTAATGATTTTATATCAATGGGTTTTTACTCCTATATCAGGTTCATAAATGTTGTCTAAATACTCGATCGGTTTAAAATGTTTTTACTAAATTTTCGGAGTATTTCTTGAGTTTTATTTTCGACAAAAATTGGACAACATTTGTCTCGTGGACGACCGGTCGCCCTATAGGGCAACGTGCACTGAAGATGTTTTTAGAAAGCAGAAAATGAGACGGAAGTAAAAAATAGGCGGTCGACCGTCATGCAGGCGTCGGCCGGTCCGGTCGACCGTCGCCAATGTCGACCGGCACTGCAAGTTTCATTTTGAAACAGAACAAAACCTCTTCGTTTTTTGATTAGGGGACCGGTTGAGAGGGTCGACCGTCGGTCAAGCCTACGCCGTCGGCCGTGCCTGTTGAAATTTTTCAAAGTGTTCTTATTTCTCTTATTTCGTGCGACCGGTCGCCTCTATGTATTGACATGACAAAAATATGACCGTTTGACAATGAGACACATTTCCTTAAATTGTGGGATTGATTTCTAACAAATGACTATATTCTTGATTTTAATTGTATTTTTCTGTATATTTTCAATCCCCAAGAGGAGCCTATGCTTGATCAATCATCTCCTATAAATAGAGGAAGTTTTGGAGCAACCAACACAACAATTGAGATACAACACAACAAGATACACTTCAAACATATACTTGGTCTTTCATTGTTATTATTCTTGTTGTAAATTTGCCTAGCTTATCACTTTCACATCTTTGAGGTCTAGGCTATTCTTGATTACACCTTGCACTCAAATTGTATTATTCATTATTGAGTTGTAATCTTGATTTTTGGTTATCATTCAAACACAAGATATCCTTGTGGTGTTCTTGTGGTAAGAACACACTTGGATGATCTAGGTGGTAGGTGAAGAAGATTGTGGTGATCTTCTTATCGAGGTGTTGAAGAATTTGGTATTCTTCAAGGTTGAAGATTGTGGTAATCTTCACAAGGTGCCGTTGAAGGAAGATTGTGGTAATCTTCAAAGGGAGATTGCGGTAATCTCCAAAGGTGGTGTTGAAGAAGAGTGTGGTGCTCTTCAAGGTGTTGTAAGTTGAATTTGTATTAATTTTGGTAATTAATAAAATTCTTTTTCTTTTGAAATCCATCCGGATATCTTTGGGGTGGTAGAGGATTAGGCCCTAGGTGGGTTGAACCTCTTTAAATCGACGTGTGTTGTTTACATTCCGCACTTTTATCATTGTGTTTGAGCATTCGATTGCAAAAGAGGGCGAAATCGAAAAGATGGAGATAATCTATTCACCCCCTCTAGATTATCGTAGCGCTTGGACTTACAAGTGGTATCAAAGCCAAACTCTTTGGCAAGCTCGTTTCACATCGCGAGTGAAGAGAAACGATCGTCGGCTCTAACGAAGCTCATCTATCCGCACCTCCACCACCAAGCCACCACTATTTGATTCTAAAAATTTTAATTTTTGGAAAGAAATAATGGAATGCTATCTACAAGGTTGCGGGTTCGACATTTGGAACACCGTCATTAATGGAGAATCCATTCCGATGAAAGTTACACCACACACCTCAAAAGGCTTCAAAAAGCTCAATGATGAAGAGAAGAAAATCATCTCCTTAAACGGTAAAGCTCTCAATATCTTGTATTGTTCATTTACTAATTTAGAATATGAACATATTGTAGGAATAAAGTCGGCACATGAAGTATGGCAAAAATTAGAAGCCATCTATGGAGTATTTGCAAATGAAAGGAGTCAAACAAAAGCATCCACTTCTCAAATGGATACAAGTTCATATCCAAGGAACAAGCCTCTTACAACTTCCAATTATGAAGAAGTTGAATATTGTTTTATATGGGCATCAATGAAGAAAATGAGGTATGTCTTAAACCCTCTACTTCCTATGATGTTGACATTCAAAATGATTATAGTGATTTGCAAAATGATTATGATGAACTTCAAAATGAATTCCAAAGTTTACTTGTTAAATACAAAAATTTGAAAAAGGAATTCAATATTTTGAAAAATGATAAGGATAGTATATTTACTTCCTATGAATCACTATCATGTGCTCACACCACCACTTTTGACAAGGTTAGAAACCTTGAAAAAGAAAATAGTACTCTTGTTGAGAATATTGATTGCATGAAAAAGGATTTATCTAATTCTAACTTGAGTACCGATAAAATGACCAAGATTGTTGATTGTTCGAAATTAGAACTTGATCATAAGACTAAAGGTGTCAATCACATGAAAAAGAATCAAGTCTCCAAGCATGTTGGTCATTATGCTCCTAGAATTATACATGTTTCTATTGCGGTAAAAAGGGTCATACGGCTAATTTTTGTCGAGCTAGAAATAGCTCTAATTATTGTTGGAGACCTAAAAGTCTCAAGACTAATCCCAAAGGACCAAACACATGAGGGTACCACAAAATAATGTCATATTAGGTACCCGTGAAATAATGATCGAAGAAAATTCATACCGCTAAGAAGATATCAAATGACCGTGTCATTTGATCAAAGAAGGAGAAACTATTCCCAACAAAGCCAATTTTCAAGAAGAGGATATAATCAAAATTGGGAAGAACATAGCCCTTTGAAACGGCAAAGATATCATCAAGATGATTTTCAAAAAGGAAGAGATCATCAACAATGGGAAGGTAACAAACCTTGGAAATGGAGTAATCAAAGAAGTCATCATCAACAAAGTGACTTCTCAATGGGAAAATATCATCAACAATGGGAAAGACACAACCCATGGAAACGGCGTAATTGGTAAACCGTATCGCCCATTTATATATGCATTTTATTTTTAATTCTATGCATGTTTTTAATTGTGTCTTAATTGCTAAATGAGTCTTCAAGTATTTATTTTTAATATAGGTCTCTTATATATTTATGAGTTTCAAAATTCTTAAAGAAACCTTGCATGATTTTCTAAAACTCTTGAGCATTTTATTAGACTTATATGGCTTATTATCTCTTTTGAAATCTTATAGCATAAGCTCTTTTTGATATCTCCTATTACTTGCCTTCACTTGTATTTTCTATGCAAATGTTGTCTAAGAATTGTATAGGATACATATTTCATACTCATTGGCTTTACGTCATCAAGTTTCTTAAACTATCGAGGTATGTCTACTCGTATTTTTCTTTAAACTCGATATTATGCTTATGCGCATATCTTTTAAGATATTTCACTTTAACCCCTTAAGTGCCCCTAAATGATTTTGCAAAAATTCTCTTAAAAGGGCACTACTCGTTAAGTCTCGATTTTCTCAAATTTATGTTTTCCGAAACCCGTATTTGTTGGACTTTGTCCAAAATTATCTTTTGCAAAGTTTTAAAACTTTTGGGGTGAAAAATCGAATTTTGGAAAATTTCGTGAAAGAAAAATTGCCTTTGGGACGGTCAAAGCAGGGCGACCGGTCGCGCACGCACCTCGACCGGTCGCACCCTACCTCGGCCGGTCGCCCATTACAAAATCACTAGTTAAAATTATGTTCTTCTTTTTGAAACAGGCGTAGCAAAATCCCTAAAACCCTATAACAACGTTCTTCATCCCCTTTTTCTTCTACAATCTTCAATTCATCATCAATCCTTGTAATCTTTCTTGCTAATTCACTTCTTTTTGCAAGAACTTCACATATATGGCACATCCAAGAAATTCTATCAACAAAATCCTCAAAAGAGGAGAAAGAGGCAAAGGGGAGAATCTTCTTCCAATCCCCAACAAGATGATATTCTACAAGGAGACTATCAAAATCGAAACTTACGGAAGAGGAGATTGCCGAATTAAGAGTCGGGGTTTCAAAATCGAGCATTCATTGGGACTCTAGTAAGTTATCACTCCTCTACGAGCCTCCCTCTAGAGCTAATAGATTTCGATTTTTGAATAAACTTGCGGAGGAACATTATGAGAATCTCGGATTGAATGATAAGAAAATTGCGTGAACTCGTATGGTTCGTTTTCAAGCCGCTAGGACGTGCCCGACATCAACAACAACCTCGGGATGATTTCTTTAATGACAATGAGGTTGAAAATATTGGAAGAGGTGAGTTTGACGAACAAGGAGATGATGTGGGGAATGAAGAGGAAAATGAAGAAGAGAATGTGGGAAATGAACAAGAAATTAGGGAGGAAGGAGATGAAGACGAGTCGGATGTTGAAGATCTAAATCTCAAAGAGAGAATGGCCAAAGTGGAAAGAGAAACATTTAGAGATGTGGCCTCTCTTAGAAAAGAGCTCCGGGTTGTGAAAAAGGAAAATTCTAGTTTGAAAAAGTCAATCGGCAAATTGAAGAAATTTATCAAAGATCTCATTCCCGGAACTTGCTTCTCTTCGGACGAAGAATGATGTCCCCACCCCCTTTACTTTCTAGCATTTTCATTAATGATGCTTTGTATTTTTATGAACTTTTGTAAAACTCCTTTGTACTAATGATATTTGCTTGTTTTTCTTAAAAGGGTTAAAATTGC
This sequence comes from Rehmannia glutinosa, assembly GCA_016081115.2. Taxonomy (NCBI): domain Eukaryota; kingdom Viridiplantae; phylum Streptophyta; class Magnoliopsida; order Lamiales; family Orobanchaceae; genus Rehmannia; species Rehmannia glutinosa. The sequence continues at coordinate 57,592,169 of CM071937.1, read as the reverse complement.
AAGTTGATAATGACTTGTGGATGATCATGATTTTGATGGAGTATTTGATGGTAAAAATACTCTAATTTAAGCATTGTTTGATAATTGGTATGAAGTACTTGATGGTAAAAGTGCTTCTTTTGATACTTTGATCATTATGCTTAGTTGGATTTGTTGGGACATTTGACATTTGATACATGTATTGTTTAAGGCATGACTTATTACTTGATAGATGTTCTAATTTTTGGCATTTGTAATGCCTTGATCATTCTTAGCTTATCTCAATTGGGTTGAACCCTTGAGAATCTACTTTGAGCTTCTTATTTAATGAACAATTGTTGCATATGATCTTCTTGAGCTTTGGAATGAGGTTGATTGATGATATGAAAATTTTTGGCTTGAAACCTTTACAAGGTCTATATGCAAACTCTTTTATTTCTCACACGCACAAGGTGTTTGTTGAAATGTCGTAATGAAACTCTCAACTTCTACATGATTCTCTTGCTTCAAAAAGTCTTACAATCTTTTTGAAATCATGTTTTTAGCTTACTAATGAGCTTATGGATCTCTTATGTTTCAATTCTCCCATTTTCCTTGGATTATTATGCTTTAATTGATCAACGGTTATTAAACCGTCCCTTTGGCCGCTTTGATATTATTGTATGTTGTTTTCACCATCCTAACATTCTTTTGATGATTCCAAAGGGGAGAAAAACAGTAGATTGGCTCATTAGCTCAAAGAAGCTAATAAAAGCTTGTCATAAAAGCTATAAGCTATGGCTTATAAAAAGCCATAAGTTGTGATTCGTTTTTAGTCCAATTGTTGCTTGATGGACTTATATTATTGTCTAATGATGTTTTTTGGGGGGAGCTTATAAGCTCTTAAACAAATTGTAAAAGCTCAAGCTTTTAGCTTATGGAAAATTGCTTTTACATTATTCTTGATATGCTTGTTGATAGGGGAGCTTATGCTTATTATTGAATACATTTACTCCCTACTTGGTTGCTTTAATTTCTTTGGAAATTTTGGTTGCTTCCAAACGGTCAAATGTTTTTACCGGAAAATCATTTCTAAAATTGCTCTCTTAGTTGGTGTAAAAATTGTTTTGGTTTGTAATCATCAAAAAGGGGGAGATTGTTTGATACATGTTTTTATCTTAATTTTGATGATTTTATTTTATCACCAAAACAATGTTTTTAAAGGTTGTCCAAATACTCCTAAATGATTTAAAATGCCGGAATAATTTAAATAATAATTTAAAGTTTTCCTGAGAATTTCCTCAAAGTTTATTTTTGATAATAATGGACAACACTTTTAATGATTTTATATCAATGGGTTTTTACTCCTATATCGGGTTCATAAATGTTGTCTAAATACTCTCGATCGGTTTAAAATGTTTTTACTAAATTTTGGAGTATTTCTTGAGTTTTATTTTCGACAAAAATTGGACAACATTTCTGTCTCGTGGACGATGGGTCGCCCTATAAGGCAACCCGTGCACTGAAGATGTTTTTAGGAAAGAAAATGAGACGGAAGTAAAAATAGGCAGGTCGACCGGTCGCCCTGGGCGTCGACCGGTCCGGTCGGCCGTGCACTGCAAGTTTCATTTTGAAACAGAACAAAACCTCTTCGTTTTTTGATTAGGGGGACCGGTTGAGACAGGGGTCGACCGGTCGAAGCCTACGTCGACCGGTCGCCCTGTTGAAATTTTTCAAAGTGTTCTTATTTCTCTTATTTCTGTGCGACCGGTCGCATCTATGTATTTGACAAACAAAAATATGACCGTTTGACAAATGAGACATTTCCTTAAATTGTGGGATTGATTTCTAACAGCTATATTCTTGATTTTAATTGTATTTTTCTGTAGATTTTCAATCCCCAAGAGGAGCCTATGCTTGATCAATCATCTCCTATAAATAGAGGAAGTTTTGGAGCAACCAATACAACAATTGAGATACAACACAACAAGATACACTTCAAGCATATACTTGGTCTTTCATTGTTATTATTCTTGTTGTAAATTTGCCTAGCTTATCACTTTCACATCTTTGAGGTCTAGGCTATTCTTGATTACACCTTGCACTCAAATTGTATTATTCATTATTGAGTTGTAATCTTGATTTTTGGTTATCATTCAAACACAATATATCTTGTGAGTGTTCTTGTGGTAAGAACACATTTGGATGATCTAGGTGGTAGGTGAAGAAGATTGTGGTGATCTTCTTATCGAGGTGTTGAAGAATTTGGTATTCTTCAAGGTTGAACCTCTTTAAATCGACGTGTGTTGTTTACATTCCGCACCTTTATCATTATGTTTGAGCATTCGATTGCAAAAAGAGGGCGAAATCGAAAAGATGGAGATAATCTATTCACCCCCTCTAGATTATCGTAGTCGCTTGGACTTACAAAGTGCACTTAATAATTGTTGATACTTAATTGCCTCATTCGATAAGGTGACACGACTTATTGTCACTTTATGGATCAATCTATAGTTCTAGTTTTAGCTTTTGCTCTTGTCAAGCTACATTATGCTTGTTCCAATATTCACCCGAGTTGGTTTATATCGGTCGGCAAGATAAGCGACAAGTGCATTCACTTGTGTATTTCTCAACTTTTTATAATCAGCTTCTAGATAGGCGATTTTCATTAATAATAACACAAGTAACTAATATCCTTGATTCAACTCAAATAGCGGATTTGGATAACTAGAGTATTTACTAGGGAGTAAGCTCAAATTCCAAAAATAGAGCTTAAACTCTTTTATTAAATTTGCAACTTAAACAAATTAAAGCGCAAAATTAATCCTTGATCCATAAGTATATCATTGGCATCTCAACTGCGATTATTTCGGGCAATTAAGTTCTTATATTTGCGGATTAAACAAATAAAGCGCAAATACTTCTTTCTTTAATCCACAAAAATATTATCCGCGTCTAAGTCGCGACAATATCGATACTTTGTCTATTTTCATGCTAAATTTGGCTAAACTAAAGTTGGCGAGTTTGGTCTAAAACATATTTCAATAATTTGCGCAAACAATTAGGTATCGATCTAAAAATTTAATTCTCGGATCTAAGTAATATTTATTATTTTCTTCAATTCAATGAGATCGAAAATTTTCCACCAAGGCTAGTAATCATCTCCCATTGAATTGAAGATCACAATAAAAGTTCTTGATTCATGAATAAAATTATCAAAGTCCATAAATACATCATGCATGCATCCATGCGATATAAGTAATTACGGAAAATATATATATATATATATATATATATATATAGCCTCCATGGGCGACATTGACATATGGTACATCATTTGGAGATAATTTAGACCTATGGTTGTAAAAAAAAAATATCCTCGTAAAATTGATGTTACATATCCTCCAAAAATCGGATCAATAAATACATGCCTTGAAAAATAAAAAAATGCATATTTTCAAGGCCTACTACATCAATCTAGAATAAGTAAAAGAAATAAATGAGGATATCGAATTACCACCATTGTCAAAATTAACTCAACATTCACATACATGAGCACCGTATGTCAATGTCCATTCATTCCCATCACATGACAATTCATATCATATCAACAAAAATAATTGTAGCACAAAAAAAATTGCATACACATAAGCAACTAATAAAACATGCTACTCATAAGTTAAAAATCACATAGAAAATTTTTGCTAGCACCTCAATGCGCAAAAATATAATTTTTTTTACGCACCTTATGCGAAAAAATATTTACCATGCACCAATGTGCAAAAATAATTTTCCCATGCATCACAATGCACAAAAAAATTTTAATTTGTTGCAAGCATCTTAATACGCAAAAATAATTTTCTTTTCATGCACCTAATGCGAAAGAAAAAATATCATTGCTACATATGTGAAAACAATTATTCATGCATCATAATGCACAATAATAATTTTGCAAGAATTCTCATGCGCAAAAATAATTTTTGCAAGCACTAAATTGCGCAAAATATTTTTACATGCATTAATATTATAACAAATAAATAATGCACAAAAATAATTTTGCAAGCGTCCCAACGCGCAAAAAATAATTTCTATCCAGTTTGAACATAAATAGAAAAAAAGTCGAAATAATAACAAGAAATCATCTTGGTCAACCAGGTGGCTTAGCCCACTGGCCACCACAAGAAATTGTGGGATGGAGGTTAGGGTTCAAATCCTGCTCCATCAAATTGTTTGTGGGGTGGAGGTCGAGGGTTCATATCTCTTCTCCATCAAATTGCTCCGGGGCATATGCGAGCCGGTGAAGATTTGGTGGGAACTCATCTTGAATAGCATCGGTGTGGGTTCGATTCGGGAGAGATCGTTATTAGTAGATTGGGGGTCGAACATAATTATTCTCTTTACCTGGGAGGATCTCGGTTGTACGTCGCGAGACACGTCGCCGAAACATCGGCGATGCGTGCACATCCGCGGTTTACCTTGGCGGCACAATGAGTGTTGTCTCGGCGCATAGTCGGGCGTAAGCGCAGGTTCGAGTTATCAAAAAAAAAAAAAAAAAAAAAATCATCTTGGTCTAGTGGTGGACATGCATAAGATAAATCAAAAGATCTTGGGATCTAATCCATGTTAGATCAACAATCCAATATTTTTCTTTTTATAACAAAGGGATACACCAATTAGGCTACTTCTCAGTGTCACTACATATGCCCGCATGGCAGCCCAAGTCACCATCCGTGTGGCGTCTAAGTCACCACATCACCACGCCACATAGGTGACGCATGGCAGTCACACGGCGCCAATTAACATGCACATTCAATCAGCTGCCACAAGGCATTTTTTTATAAAAAAAACAGCACTGCGAGCAGCATACAACAACGTCGCGCATACAAGTCAGGCAGTCCACAGAGAAATTGCAAAATCAAAAACGCATTCAGCCCACGGCAAATCAAAGGCCCAATAAGGTTTAGATATTCAAACATACTTTACCCGCATATTGAGGCAGCCTTTCGTTTTTATCTCAAAAATAGTAAATCGCCATAACTGATTCGTTTCAAACCCGATTTGCATGTATAATATGTCAAATTAATCGTCTTTCCGAGATCTACAATTTGACACCAATATTGCATGCATAAAAATAGAAAGTACAAATTCGAAGTTTTAAATAAAAAATCAAATCATATGAATCATCAAACTCAAGACATCACATAAAGCGAGATCAAGCCCTAATGGCTCGATACAATTGTTAGAAAATATGGGTGAAACTTAAATCACATATTTGCACATAGGGTAAATCGAGTATACCTATTTGCGCAAAAAACTACCGATCCACATAGCCAGGATTAAGCCCGTCTACAAGCCTCCGTTTGATCCATGATTTAGCCATCTACAAGCCTCATCTTGATTGAATCGCGAGCAACGAACAAAACCCATAGATTGGTTGAACCACGAACAAGATCACGAACCGCTTTTCGTTGGTGTAAATAATTACTAGAATTATTTACTTTGATGTGCACACCTCAAACCCTTGGAGAACTTTGGTAATGCTTCAAGAAGAAAACCGTAGAGAGAAATTTTAGGAGAGAGATAACTCTTTCTTTGTGGGGACCTTCTAATTAATTTAGTTTGATTGTAGGGAGAGATATCAATATATATATCAATCCTGTATCGTTAGAGTCCGATGGGAGAGGTTTCTAGATAAACCTCATCTAAATATGACTCTCTATTATCTCAAATATGGATCCAACCTAATCGCACCCAATAAATAGAATTTTTTAGATTTTTAGAGAATTCCATGGATTTCCTTATATATTTCATCACATTATAATAGAGTTTTATACTATGGAATGTGTAAATTTTAATAGATTTTAATGAAATTTGATGGATGTTATAAAAAGATAATTAATGAACTTTTATGAAGCTAGTAGCATAACTTCATGATCATAAAAAAAAACATATATAATCTATATTATTCATTATAATTCTTTAAAATAACTAAAGTTAGATTTTCAATTTGTTAAATTTTATGGTTAAAGTGATAAAAATATAATCTCTTTATTTGAATTTCAAGATTTTAAAATGAAAATATATATCCCTTATTTTTACCCATCTGTAACTTATTGTAACAGTCACCCATTAAGTCTTAACGGTCAATTAACGATTTATAGTAAATTGATTGGAACAAAAATGTTATGTACCAAAACTGATTAAATTAAAACAACGAGTACTAAAAAAAAAGGTGGTAAACTTTGGGTAGCAAAAATGAAAATTTCCCTTTATAAATTTGTCTTTATTTCATGATTTTATGCGCTCTTTAATTGCTTTAATAATTTAAGTAATTATTATTAGCATAAGCTTTTGATGGATTTAAAGATAGGTTTATATTCTTGAATTTATTATTGTGGAGTTATTAGAATCAAGCTTAGTACATATGACTTATTGGAGACTTAGATTAAGAAATGATATTTTAATGTTATTAGGACGCTGACTTTAGAATTTAGTCCTGGATTAAGATTGCCATGTTGCCATTTAAAAAAATTTCCAAGACATCTTGATATCCATAATCTAACAATTTATTTAAGCTCTTTCTCCAAGCCCACAACTTACTTCATTTTCTAAGCCGTTTTAGTTCAAGTTTTCAATTTCCATGGTTGATTGTGGAATTCAACTTGTTTGACTTTACCTTTTGTTGGAAATTTTGGTTTTGATAAAGTTGGTGTCGGCCGACTTTGAACAATTTTTTCGGTGGCTAAATATTTAATTCTGGAGGAATTAAATTATATATTATTAATCTACTTTACGAGTAGATATTCGTAGTATTTTTATTTCTCAAACCGAATTTCGGTTAGTGAGAAATTAATACACGAAGGTAGCCACATAAATGGGCATTATGTAAAGATTATGAAAAGGGAGATGAAAGGCTTATGCCTTATCCCACATGGAATACAAATCATAGTTTATCCTAGTTTATTTACTAGAAGGTGTTATTTGTTGTATAAACTATAACACAAGTGGATGATCACAAGTGGGCCACACGCGCCCGCCCGCTGGGCCTGGGCTGGGCATGGGATGGGCTTGGGCGGGCGGCCCGGCCCTATTGGGCCGGGTCTGGTCCACTAAAGTTTTGCCACTCGAAAATGGGCTTGGCCGATTCGAGTGATGTTGGATTGTTGGAGTTTCAATGAATCGGACATTGTAGGTGTCAGATTAGGTGATTGTTGGAGTTAGTAACTCCAACAGTAAGTGGTCATCCGAAAAAGAGCCCACTACATGTCATGCATTTATGGAGTAGTGGGATGTTACAATTAGATTAATGCCCACTACCTTTTGTTATCTCTTGCAGGTGTGTTTGTCTATAAATTCATTTTAGTGCATTGCGGTTGGTTCATAGCAAATATTCATACACAAAGCCATATTTTCGCATTTCGCACAAAAAAGTCCAAAGATCTTCAACACTTTTTTCGTTCGAAAGTGCTTACGTGTTAGTGGTGCTACTACGAGAAGACGAAGCCGTTTTATCTTTGGAGGCAATACGTCAAAGCGTGAGCACTAGCGGGACGTAATTGTCATGCGGATAGAGATAGTATCTCGACTCAAACTGATTCGATTCTCATTTGCTTTTGTAATAGAATAGTTCATTTCGGTTTGTAATTGAGCCACTTTGTGAAGGCTTTCCCATTATAACCAATACATTGTAATCAACGACCGCAAGACAATTAATGAACTTCACGATGGCAAGCACAAGCGTAACCCCGATCATCCCTCCCGCCCATGTTGAGAAACCCAAAAATTCACGGGTTTCGACTTCAAGAGGTGACAAAAAATGTTGTTCTACCCGACTACCCTAAGTCCGGCGAAGTATCGACCGAGGACGCTCCTGTTGTTCTTTGAAAATGAAACGAATCTTTGAAAACGCGTTGCGTTTGATGCATGGGGCCGGAGTGATTTCTGTGCGTAACTATGTCCTAAACGGACTTAGTGATACACTTTATAGTGTGTATTGTCTTTGTGAAATCCTCCAAAGAATTGTGGGATTATTTGGAGAAGAAGTACAAAACCGAGGATGCCGGCACAAAGAAATTTGTTGTCGGTAAGTTCTTGGATTTTATGATGGTTGATTCTAAAACCGTGATGGAACAAGTTCAGAAGTTCCAGTTGATCCTACATGAAATCTCTGCCGAGGGAATGGCTTTGCGGAAGCATTCAAGTGGCCGCCTTGATTGAGAAATTGCCCCAAGTTGGAGGGATTTCAAGAATTATCTCAAACATAAGCGAAAGGAGATGGGACTAGAGGATCTGATTGTCAAACTCAGAATTGAGGAAGACAATAGGAGGATTGACTCTAAGTCCAAGCTTGTCCCTATGGAGTCAAAAGCCAACTTGATGGAGCACGGCTCGTCAAGTAACTCGAAGAAAAGGCCTAACGATAAAGGCAAGAAACCGGTAGTTGGAAAATTCCAGGGAGCTTGCTACAACTGTGGCAAACCGAACCATATGGCAAAGGACTATCGTCAACCAAAGAAAAAGAAAACCAAACCGCAGTCCAATGCCAATGTGGTTGAAGAAAGGGAGCTGACAGACGTTGACATGTCGACGGTAGTGTTTGAAGCGATTTGGTGGATAACCCGAAAGAATGGTTTGTGGATACAGGGTGCCACTTGCCATGTTTGTTACGATAAGGATGCATTCTCTTCTTACATCCCATCGACCGGAAGGAAGCTCCATATGGGAAATCACGCCTCTTCGATGTTCTTTGGCGTTGGAACGGTGGTGTTAAAGCTTACTTCGGGAAAAGAGTTGAAGTGAAGGATGTCTTTGCATGTCCCGGACATCCGCAAAAATCGGTTTCGGGGTTTCTTTGGTTAACCATGGGTTTAGACTAGTTTTGAGTCGAAAAATTTGTACTTAGCAAATTTGGACAGTTCCTTGGTAGGGGTTATCTAGACAAAGGACTGTTCAAAATGAATGTAATGATTTGTACGCCGTTTTGGCGAGAATATGAATAAGAATGAATCTTCTTCATGTTTATATTCTTTGAGTGCTCTAATTTATGGCATATTAGATTAGGACATGTAAATCTGAATGCTATAAAAAGATTGGTAAATTTAGAATTAATTAATTTACCTGAAGTAAACTCACAAAGAAAATGTGAAGTTTGTGTTGAAGCTAAAATGGCTAAATTACTGTTTCATTCGGTTGAAAGGATCACTTCACCTTTAGAATTGATACACACTGATGTGTGTGATCTAAAATTTGTGCAAACTAAAGGTGGTATAAAATATTTCATCACATTTATTGATGATTGCACAAGGTTTTGCTACATATACTTGTTAAGAAGCAAAGATGAAGCATTAGAGGCTTTTAAGAATTATAAAAATGAAGTTGAAAATCAACTTGGCAGCCGGATTAAAATAATTTGGAGTGATAGAGGTGGCGAATATGTTGCCCCATTTGAAGAACTATGTACCCAGTCGGGCATAATTCATCAAACAACAGCACCATATTCACCACAATCTAACGGTATTCTTGAACGCTAAAAACCGGACTCTAAAAGAGATGATGAATGTCATGTTGATAAGTTCCGGATTACCCCAGAATATGTGGGGGGAAGCTGTTTTAACAGCCAACCACATATTGAATAAAATACCACTTAAAGGGAAAGATAAGACACCTTACGAATTGTGGAAAAATCGTAAGCCTTCTTATAAATACCTTAAAGTGTGGGGGTGTTTGGCTAAGGTAGCAATACCTGAACCAAAACAAGTTAAAATTGGACCAAAGACAGTTGATTGTGTCTTTGTGGGATATGCATACCAAAGTAGTGCATATAGGTTTATGATACATAAGTCAGAAAATCCGGAAATGACTGAAGGTACCATAATCGAATCAAGGAATGTTGTATTATTTGAGGATGTCTACCCTTGTAGAGAAAAATTAGAAGTGAGTACTAATAAAAGAACTCACGAAACTGCAAGTGGTTTAACACCAATTAGTGAAGAACAGGAGACGCAGTAAGGGGTCTAAGACGGCTAAGTCTTTTGGGCCAGATTACATAACATTTATGTTAGATGGTGAGCCAAACTCGATTAAAGAGGCTCTAAGCAGTCCAGATGCTCCGCTCTGGCAAGAAGCTATCAATAGTGAAATCGAGTCCATTCTGCAGAACCATACTTGGGAGTTGGTTGATCTCCCTACTGGTCCTAAACCTTTAGGATGTAAATGGATCCTAAAGAAGAAGTATAAATCAGATGGAACTATTGATAAGTATAAAGCACGACTTGTAGCCAAAGGCTTTAAACAAAAGGAAGGATATGACTTCTTTGATACCTATTCTCCAGTAACGAGGATTGCGTCTATTCGGGTGCTTCTTGCGATTGCTGCTTTGCACAATCTAGAGATTCATCAAATGGACGTCAAGACAGCGTTTCTGAATGGAGAGATAGATGCTGAAATCTACATGGAACAACCTGGAGGGTTTGTTGCACCCGGTCAAGAAAAGAAGGTGTGCAAGTTAATAAGATCCTTGTACGGACTGAAACAAGCTCCAAAACAATGGCATCTTAAGTTTGACAATACGATGTTATCAAATGGATTTAAAATCAACGAGTGTGATAAATGCGTATATGTCAAAGGGACATCAGAAGCATTTGTCATAGTTTGTCTATACGTAGACGATTTGTTAATCATGGGCGTAGTCATTATACTATCATGGAGACTAAAAAAAGAATATTAAAGAGGAACTTTGACATGAAGGATATGGGGATCGATGTAATCCTTGGGATAAAAATCGTAGAACTCGATGGAATTATCTTGTCACAATCCCACTATGTGGAGAAAGTGCTCAAGAAATTCAATGCTTTTGATGATTCACCGTCAAAGACGCCCATTGATTTAAGTATAAATCTGGTTTCTAATAAAGCGAAACCGTGGCTCGGATGGAATACTCACGTATAATAGGCGATCGATGTACATCACAAATTGTACACGCCCGGACTTGGCCTACCTGTAAATATGTTGAGTAGGTTCACGAGCAATCCAAGCCATGAGCATTGGAAAGCGTTAACAGGGTGTTAAAATACTTGAAGTATACCTTGGATTATGGGCTATACTACTCAAGATATCCATTGTACTTGAAGGATATAGTGATGCTAGTTGGATTTGATTCGAAAGATTCTTATTCAACTAGTGGATACATATTCACCATTGGAGGTGGTGCGGTATCGTGGAAGTCCACGAAGTAAACATGTATAGCTCGGTCCACCATGGAATCTGAGTTTATAGCTTTGGATAAAGTTGGTGAAGAAGCAGAGTGGCTTCGAAACTTTCTAGAAGACATTCCATGTTGGAAGAAGCATGTGCCTTCTGTAATGATTCACTGTGATAGCCAAGCGGCTATTGGAAGGGCACAGAGCAATATGTATAACGGTAAGTCTAGACATATTCGTCGAAGACATAATACCGTTAGACAATTGATCTCAAATGGTGTGATGTCAATTGACTACGTAAAGTCAAAAGACAATTTGGCAGATCCTTTGTGAAAGGATCAATCGAGATCACTTGGGTAAATTGCTAGAGGGAATGGGCTTGAAGTCCATAAAGTAAAAATAACTATCATAGTGGTAACCCAACCATGATGACTGGAGATCCCAAGAACTTGGTTCAATGGGAAAACTAAACTATGAAGGTTATGTTGTAACACTTGGAGACAATGTTATAACCCATCCCTAGAAAGCAAAACCAAGTGTTGAAACACCGCAAAGTTGTGGTGAGGCTAAGTCATTTGACTTTTAATGATTCCTACACCTCGTTGAGGTTGAGTATGGCAGATACTCGGATAGGAGATCAACTATATAAGTAATCGGTCAGTCGCTTCAAAGTAACACTTATGAATCCAAAGTGGTGTCCATGGCAAACGGACACAAAATGTGAGAAAGAAGGTGTTGAGACCTTATTGTGTTAATATTATTGACTCGGTATACACCGTGGAGGAATAGTTCAAGGCATTGCGTCCACTAAGCCGCCGGTGTACCCGATGGTATTGACTACGGAAGGTTCAAAGCCATAAGCTACCTTTTCGAATGCAATATTGTCTCTTGAGGATGGTTTGCGTGTCCGCATTCATGCATACATTAATTTCCACTCATGTGGGGGATTGTTGGAAATTTTAGTTTTGATAAAGTGGTGTGTGACCAACTTTGACCAATTTTTCGGTGGCTAAATATTTAATTCGGAGGAATTAAATTATATATTATTAATCTCGTTCAGTAGATGTTCATAGTATTTTTATTTCTCAAAACCAAATTTTGGTGAGTGAGAAATTAATACACGAAGGTAGCCACATAAATGGGCATTATGTAAAGATTATGAAAAAGGAGATGAAAGGTTTATGCCTTATCCCACATGGAATACAAATCATAGTTTATCCTAGTTTATTTACTAGACGGTGTTATTTGTTGTATAAACTATAACACAAGTGGATGATCACAAGTGGGCCACAGAAGGGGGTTGCCCCGCCCGGCCCATCCTGGGCCGGGCCTGGGCTTGGGCTTGGGCTTGGGCGGGCGGTTCGGCCCTATTGGGCCCGAGTCCAGGTCCACTAAATTTTGCCACTCGAAAATGGGCTTGGCCTGATTCGAGTGATCATTGGCTGTTGGAGCCCAATGAATCGGACATTGTAGGTGTCCCCAATTCGTGTGTTTGTTGAGTTAGTAACTCAAGAGTGGTCATCTGAAGAAGAGCCCATTAGTTTGGTTATGGAGTAGTGGGATGTTACAATTGGATTAATGCCCACTACTTTTTGTTATCTCCCGGTGTGTTTGTCTATAAATTCATTTTAGTGCATTGCGATTGGTTATAGCAAATATTCATACACAAAACCATATTTTCGCATTCGCAAAAAAAGTCCAAAGAACGATCTTCAACACTTTTTCGTTGAAGGTGCTTCACGTAGGTTAATGGTGCTACTACTAAAGAAAAGACGGCCGTTTTATCTTTGGAGGCAATACGTCAAACCGTGAGCACTAGTGGGACGTAATTGTCTTGCGAGATAGAGATAGTATCTCGACTCGGCTTACGATTCGGTTCGATTTCTGTTTTGTAATAGAATAGTTCATGTAGGTCCCAAGGGGTGTGGGTGTAAGGTTTAGAAGGAGGGGTTGAATAAACCTTACCAAATTTTCGATTTAGTCCTTTTAAAAGTTCGAGTTGATACTGCAATTTTGTGGAAGGTGGACAACCAATTTAGTTAATCGGTAGAGTTAGTCACTCAATGGACTGATTCGATTGAAGTTGATAGAATAACTCGGTTGTTTGGAATTAGCTCTTCGTGGTTTGTTTTCTTGGAAGACTTAACACCCTTAAGTATGGTTTAGTAGAGATTTAAAGCTTGATTTAGTACTTAGAAATTATCAAGTAGATAGCAAATTTATCAAAGCCAAAGTTAAGCAAATAAGATGCAGGAATTTAAAGTCTTTGAAATGTAAATGACACGATAAGTTTTTATAGAGGTTCGAAGATGGGGTAATTCTTCTACTCCTCTCTTCTCCAACTCCGGAGGAATCCACTAGGTATTGATCAGTATACAAAGTGGTTCTTCCGGATACAAGTCTTGATCACACGGTGACTTGATCCTTTGGGACTCGATCCGGGGAGACGCTTGATCACTTTTGGCTTCTCGTGACGACTCGAAAGCCTTCTTCATGGAGATATTACTTGTTTGCTACTACAGCCCACTTGCTCAAGCTCTTTGGATTTGATCACGAAGCCCTCCAAAAGCTCAAGACTTGGTTCGACCTTGAACCTTCCTACAATCCTTCGTGGAATGTAGACCCCTTTATTCTTGAGAATTTCCTCTTCAACTCGATTGAAGTTATCTTTCCTTCACAGGTGAGTGTTGGATTGATGTTCTTCGTAATGTAGGCTTGAGGATTGAGGGTTTAATAACTTGAGAATACTTGAGAAAGGTAGCATGGAGATATTAGTTGTTTAAGTAATTCTCTTGATTCTGCGGCAACGGATCTTTTGATTATCTCGACTTGACCGCATTTCCTTGCTTTCCCAAGGTGACTTAGAGTCACTTCCAATCATTGGGTGACTCTTGTCTTCTTGCATGTTTGGGCATAGTGTTTACATGGCATTCATCAAAATCTAAACAATAAATTTCCCAACAATTTCCCCCTTTTTGATGATGCCAAAACTTAAAACATTCAAAATGTAAATAGCAAAGATACATACAGATAGTGCATTCACATAGAATATATGCGTAGAATCAATCCTTTTATTGATCATAACATTCTTGTTCTTTTACACAACTGTTTACAAGGTGTATCAGAGCAAACATTTGTCTACACAAAAAGATAGAGAATTTACAGCTTTATTGCAGAAGACTTACATAGTATGTATTTACATAGTAAAATACATGAAGGGGTGGATACTATAGCCCCAATCATGGTTACTAATAAAATAAGACTAGCAACACTTCATCTCCTTCGCTGCCTCCTTCTTTTTATCTTCTTGATTCTGTCATCTTCTGGTCTTCTTCTCTTTTTCTCATCTTCAGCCGCCTTCTTCTTCTTTTCATAAGCCTTTTGGGCAGCTTCATCTCTTCTTAATCTCTCTTGTCTTTCCTCCCATAGTTGAGTTTGTCTCTTATTTTCTTCTTCTATTCTTTTCGCATACTCGGCATTGCTTTTAGCCACTTGCGGGTTGGCTACTTGGTCAAGACCAGCCCACAGATCCCTCCTTTCTTGCCTGGATCTATGTACTCAATGTTTTCGGGCGAGAGGCCTAGGTCCGAACCCTCTTCCTCCACCACGCCTCTTCCTCTCCCTCCGGGCGTGTATTGTCTTGGGGCCTTCTTCTTCCCGGTGAGTGACTAGCGGAGTGAGTGAGCAGAGTGATCCCGGTAGTTCTCTGCTGTCGTCGCTTCTTCACATAAGCGTGAGACCCTTTTTCCCAAGATACAAGTCCCAAGCTTGAGCCATGGACATATTTGCAAAGTATCCTTCGATGCGGCGTTTTAAATTCATCAGCGATCTTGGCTCGGTTAAGCATCGAGATGGCATAAGTGTCTCTCTCTTTGGAATGCCTCCATGTTGTTTCAAGATATTCATAACTCGGGCATCCATTCTTCCTCCCACTTCCTCCATCCCCGCTTCAATTGTCTTTTCTTTTCAGCCATAGATATAGCAGAGTGTTGGAGTGGCGAGTCACTAGGAGTTTTGCGATAATATCATTTTGTGACAAGACCTTGTTGGGGGTTTGTGTAATCATTAAGGTCACATCTCTCGATTCTTCCCCCTCAATAGACTTTCCTTTCTTTTTCCTTGTAGCTTCTCATTTTGTCTTTCCCTTCACATGATTTGCTCCTCCTTTTCAGCCTTTCAGATCTCTTTAGCGCTTTAAAGTATTCCTCTTCCCCCTTTTTGGCATCATCAAAGGAGAGAGGAACCCCGAAACATTGGCAAGTAGGAAGCCGAGCTGCTGATAGCCGAGTTCGCCTCGAGTCTGCTGCGGAGTATGCGGCACGAAATTCGGAGCGAGTAGCGTTGGACTCTCTTTGAAATTAGCTTCATCTCACCATGAGAAGACTGGATTTTCTATCCATATTTTCTTCCATACGCTGGAGATCACTCTTATTTTGCTCACGCAATGACTTTATCTCAAGAAGTGTGAGCTTCATGCATGTGCTCAATGTGTTCTCTCAATTTCGTTTTTGCATCAAGATTCTCGGCTCTCCCTACCAGCGACTTGTTGAACAATGTTGTGAAATATCTAGCTTGTTCCACACGCATTGTTTGATCTTTGTTGCCACCATTCATCTCGATTAATTGTTATGCCTCTCAAGTCGGCAGAAGGTTGGCATCTCTCGTTATCCGATCTCATGTCCATAGAGGCTCGGTGCCTCTCCATCCGCTCAATTTCAACAGATAATGCTTTGAACACCTCCCGAACTTCATTGTTTCTTCCGTTGCACTGACGGCCATGCGATGTCAAAGTCAGTCAGTCACCGGAACGATGGTGTCGGATGGAAAGAACAGGATTTGGTGCGGGAAGCGCGCGAGATCGTTCTCGACTCGTCAAGGAGGTCGGGTACCTCTAGAGAGAAAGGAAATGATTCTACAAAGGAATCATCACGGCCAACCGGGATTTGTTCAATGATGAAAGGTGCGCGTGAAGTTCCTTTTGAGTCGAACTGCTGCGGCTTGGGGAGCTGCGCGATGGGACTGTTTTTGGGGTCTTTTGTGAAGTAGACCCAACTTGCGAGCCTCATTTGTCTCAACAACCGTCGGTCTCATCCGGTTTCTCCAATGGAGTGGGTGGTCCTCGGCCTTATCGAGCGTCATCGGACGATGATGAGATTTCCATTGGTGGCTCATCATGAAAATTGAAAGTTTGACGAGTAGTCTTGAGATCGACTTGCTCATGCTTGGAACATCCTCTGGTGAGTCTTTTGGATCTTTCACGGGGGATGACTCGGCTTTTTAAGTCGCTCCGATCCCGAGAAAAGTTACATCGGGATTATCCGGGAATCATGAAAGCGCTTATCTCCTTTTAGATGGATCAATGATAGCGGGGAGGGATGTTCTCTACTTGACCTCTTTACCCGGGAAGTCTCAACCTCCGTTGGCCTTCATTACCTCCTGCGCAGTCTCAACTCGCAGGCGAGGCCTTGGACCTCCCTTTCGACGTGTCATTTTGTCTTAGGGTCTTCGTGGTGGCATCCATTGGAGTCTCAACCCCATGGATTGCACTTTCATCGCCCAGTGTTAACTCCCGTGGCATTCCGTCTGTGCCTCATTGCATCGCAGCGTCATTAGCCTTCAGCGCGATTGGCACCTCGGTGAGACAGTCTCAATCGCTATCGAGCTTCGTTGATGGCAACTTCTTTGTGTATTTTGTGTTTGTACCTTCTCCACTTCGCCTCCTAAATTCGTTGTGGAGTCATCTGCGACATCCTCCAACCTTCCCGCAGTGGGAGGGAGTTTCCCCCCTCGGTGGCGCGCACCCGGTGAGTGACTTGGAATGGGGTCACTCGTCCCACTGCTGTTTCTCTTGAGTGTTCGGCC
Source organism: Rehmannia glutinosa (assembly GCA_016081115.2). Classification (NCBI taxonomy): domain Eukaryota; kingdom Viridiplantae; phylum Streptophyta; class Magnoliopsida; order Lamiales; family Orobanchaceae; genus Rehmannia; species Rehmannia glutinosa. Next base: position 57,575,151 of record CM071937.1, on the reverse strand, counting down.
GTTAGGGTAGGTGGTAAGTCACCTTCATTAGGGGTTGGCTCGTGGGGTCCCCACTAACCCGGTTTCATCGCCATTTCCTTAAATCCTTCTTCCGAGTGAGTGGGAAGTGGTGGCAGCAACAACGGTGGCGATTTTCGCACTACTCCCATTGGATCAATTTCGGTTTGTGTTTTGGAGGGCTCTCCTGGTCCCTCCATCATGCTCTTCTCATGAAGAATTCGGATTCATGCATTGCTTGCCTGCATTTGCCAACTCTTCGTGGCGCAGCAGGGTCAGATCCTCATCATGCATCGATAAGACATCAAGGAGATGATGTGTATGTTCGTGTGCGGTGATAGGGCGAGATCATTTGGCCTTCTCACGTGCCTCAACTTCCTCTGCCTGTCTCTCCTTCTCCTTATCCTTGAAGATCTGCAAGATATCTTTGCGATTTTTCTTCATCCGATCTTGAGATCACGAGAGAGGTCCCAAGGAAGTTCAAATAGAGATCCTCTTCCTCTTCTATAAATTCAGGTCGTTGGAACGGTTCCCTTGATCGACTCAATTTCCACTTCCTCCACTCTCGCAGGACGATTTTGGATGTCCGGGTAAGGTGGGGATAGGATCATCACATCACTATCATCTCTATCGGCCTTCTTCTTGTGTCTCATTTTGTGCGAACTACAGATTTGTGTCTTCAATTTGCCTCTGTTGATCGCCTTCAGCAGACTTAGGCATTTCATCTATAATATCCGGAGACTCTACTTCTCCAGCAGTCTCAGATATCTGCTCCGAGTTGAGTGGGCGACTCGGCCGGTTTCTCAAGCTCGGAGTGCTTGATGATTCTTCTTCGTCTCTAGTTTGTACGAGAGGGACCTCACGGTTGAGAGAGAGTTTCTTCGAGTCTTGGGCGGCGGGGGCGTCTTGGTGTTTTTCTTCGAGGAGCTGGCCGTCTTAGCTTATCGGTTCTCCTTTTTGACGATCGGAGAAGGTAGTTGAGAGTCCTTCTCGACCGCTGCTGGCAGGCGGGAGACACGGCTGAGGGGGGGTGACTGGCCGCAGGGCGGGAGCAGTTTGTTTTTCTTTTCAGAGACTTTCTTCTTCTTTGCGAGGGGCAGTAGATTCTCTTAGCGGCTAGGGTAGCTTTCTTCTTTGGTGGAGAGGAAAAGCAGATCTATCTTGGTCGGTGATTCCCCCTCACTCGTGTCGCTCTCTCTTGGCGTAGGCTCTCTTGTGCGCGCTGAGAGGTTTGATCTCGAACATCCTCTTGTTTACATGGAACGCCTTTCCATGTCTAAGAGGACTCCTTTCACCTCCATCACCGCCAATCACCAGGCCATATCCTAGGGATCCTCCAAATGCACCATCTTCCTTGAAAGATTTGTTCCCTACATTTCGGCATAGTCTGCTTTGTAGACAAACTCGGCCAGTTTATTTTCCTTTCTTCAATGATCGCGGCCATTACGATCAACTTTGCTTTTGATTGGTCAAAGTCGCCAAATTTGATGTCTATGCATTTTGGCAACTATGTCCAACAACTTGTGGTAATCCTCCTTCAAAGACCTCTTGTTTGTTGTGTAGACTATTTTATCAAGATAGTCGGATTTGGCTACTTCCCTCCGGTGAAAGAACCAGGTCTACATCAACCGTTGATTTCGATGCTCCTTCCGTCGGTAGTGGCGGTGTTACCAAATCTTGGCGAGATGGTGAACTTCTTTCCATGAACAGATGATTTTATCCCTTTATCGTGAATCTCGGCGTTCACGTAGAAGCGTGTGACCTCTTCCACATAGGTCATCGAAAACTCCATCGTCGAGAAATGGTTTCGACGGGGCGTTTGAGCTTTTCAGCGATTTTCTTTATGAGAGCGTCATCGGACCCCTATTTGACCATGCCCTCGAAATCCACGGTCGACCCTGTGTGGATTTGCTTTCCTAGCTTGACAAAATCATAGGTTGATGCCATTTTTCAAGATTTCACCGAAAAGAAACTTAGAAATTGATTTGAATATCGATAGGGTTTTGAGAGAGTTTTGCCTTTGCTTCTTTGATAGAAATGAACCGTTTTGGTAATATGTGAGAGAAAACAGGCGAAAATGAGTTAAGTATGGTTTTGAAAGGGCGTGCGGGTGGTTTTGAAATGTGATCGAAATCAACGGCTTAGATTTTGCACGCCGATTAGCATTTAATGTCTCAAATTTAATGCGGCAAATCATTTATATCCAATCATAAGCTTGGTATGCAACTTTTTGTCTGTACACATCATCATTATCTTCGACGTCATTCTTAAAAACATTCCCGCTTAGTAAAACGCATTGCGTTTTTGTCACTTTGCTCATAAATGACTCAAACTTATCCCTTATTTGATTTAACTCTTAGTCACGAGTTCTTTGTGACTCAATTTGTCGGCCTAATTCGGTATATTTGTCTCCGACATGGCCGATTCATTTAGGCGATTTTGAGAATTGATCCTTTTTCTCTTTTTGTGTTCCATCTCTTTTCTTTGAGTCTTCTCGTGTGTCACCATTTCGATTAACCCTAACTCATGCTTGAGTTCTTCAAATCTTGACTCACATAATGGTTTTGTGAATATGTCACCAATTGTTTATCGTTGAGATATATTCCAATATGATGTCCTTCTTTTCAACATGATCTCTTATGAAGTGATATCTCGACATCGATATGCTTTGTTCTTGAGTGCAACACAGATTTCGAGTGATTGTAATTGCGCTTGTGTTATCACACATGATTGGAATTTACTTTTCTTCAACTTCATAGTCTCTCGTTGTTGTCTCATCCATAGGACTTGGGCACAACATGTTTGCCCAGACTATGTATTACGTTTTGTAGAGGTGGCTATTGAATTTTGCTTCTTGCTAAACCAGAAAATCAACTTTGTTTCCAAGCATTTGACATGTGCACGAGGTGCTTTTCTGTCAACTCTGCATCCAAAGATAGTCGTGAGTCGAATAGCCAATTAGCTTGAATCCACCTTCCTTTGGATACCATAAGCCAACTTCTTGGCTTCCTTTCAAGTATCTCAAGATTCTCTTAGTTTCTTTGTCATATGGCTCTCTTTTGGAGCAGATTGAAATCTCGCACATACACCTACTAAACAAGGTGATGTCTAGCTCGCTCTTTGTGAGATAGAGCAATGATCCAATAAGTACTCTATATCTTGTTTGATCTCTGGGCTTGCCATCTGCATCCATGTCCATTTTGGTGATGTATTCATTGGTATTTTCACGAGAAGACTTCTCCTCCATACCAAATTTCTTCATTAAATCTCCGGTGTATTTTGTTTGACTTATGAAGGTTCCATCCTTGGTTGTTTTACTTGGAGTCCAAGGAAGAATTTGACTCTCCCATCATGCTCATTTCAAATTTGCTTTGCATGAGGTTTGAGAATTTTTCACATAGCTCTTTGTTTGTGGATCCAAAAATAATGTCATCCACATATATTTGAACAAGCAAAGATACTCTTTTCTTTGTCTTGAATTCTCGAAAAAGTGTTCTATCTACTTTTCCTTTTGTGAATCCATTCTCGATTAGGAATTGTGACAAAGTATCATACCATGCTCGGGTGCCTGTTTCAATCCATATAAAGCTTTCTTGAGTTTGTATACCTTATCTCCAAGAGTCTTCGCTCAAATCCTGGAGGTTGTTCAACATACACTTCTTCTTCCAATAAACCATTTAGGAATGCACTTTTTACATCCATCCGATATACAATGAAATTCTTGTGAGAGTGCATAGGCAAGAAACATCCTTATAGCTTCCAATCTTGCTACAGAGCAAATGTTTCATCAAAATCTATTCCTTCTTCTTGGCAATATCCTTTGGCTACTAGTCTTGCTTTGTTTCTTACCACGAGTAACCCTCCTCGTTCATCTTGTTTCGAACACCCATTTAGTACCTATAACATTTTAATGGGTGGGTCTTTGATCTAATTCCCATACTTTATTTCTTTCAAACCGATTCACTCTTCTTGCATGGCTTGAATCCAATGTGTGTCATCCAATGCTTGTAACACATCTTTAGGCTCTATTTGTGAGATAAAGCATGTGAACATAGCTTCTTGTTGAGTTCGATCTTGTTTTGACACCTTCTCTTATATCTCCAATGACAAGTTCGTGGATGGTCTTTCAGCCATCTTACATCGAGTTGAAGTAAGTTATTTGGATTGATCGTCTAGCAAAATTGTGTTGGTTTGATCGGCTCTCTCGTAATCACTTGCAAATTTTCCATTGTTTTTGAGATTCGGCTATCTCATCTTCTTTCGAGTTTACAATTCGTTTTAACTTTAGCATAGGGATTTTTAGTATGTTTGGATGATTCACTTATCGGTGACTCTTCAATATCTTCTCCATTTACATTTGGCTCATCGAATACCACATGAATGGATTCCTCTCGCAACCATAGTCCTTTTGTTGAGTACTCTGTAGGCTTTGCTTTCGGTTGAGTACCCCAAGAAGATACCTTCATCGACTTTAGCATCGAAAGCCTTTAGATTGTCTTTGTCATTGTTATGGATGAAGCATTTACATCCAAATATTCTAAAATATGCAACATTTGGTTTTCCCCTGTCCAAATCTCATAGAGTCTTTGTCATTTGTCTGTTTATCATACATCCTGTTTTGAGTGTAGCAAGTTGTGTTGATTGCTTGACCCTAAAATCTTTTTGGTAACCCCGCTTGCCTAACATGGTCCTTGCTTTGCTTCTTTGAGAGTTCTATTCCTTCTTCTCGCAACTCCATTCTGCTTTGTGGAGTCCTTGTTGCGAGATAATTCATGACCAATGCCATTTTCAATACAATATCGAGTTATTATCCCATTGACAAACTCGGTTCCTCTATCCGATCTTATTTTGATAATGGTTTGGCTCTTTTCATTTTGAATTTTCTTCATCATTTGTGGTAGTTTCTCAGAGAGTTTCTTTCTTCTTACACATGAATATAGTCCATGTATATCTTGAGTAGTCATCTACTACCACCAAGGTGTATTTCTTTCCACTTATGCTATTTGGTTCCATGGGCCAAATAGATCCATATGTAGCAGATGTAATATTCTTGTTGAAGATGGCATGTCTTTTCTTTGAATGATGATTTGATTTGTTTTTCCTTCGACATGCGTCACATATACTCTCCTTCTTGTATCTCGAGTCCGGAAGTCCTTCCACAAGATTACTTCCGGCAAGCTTGTTAATCGTTTTGAAATTTAGGTGACTCAGTTTTTTTGTGCCCACCAACTTGATTGATTGTGTGCTCTTTGCTAATAGACAGTGTTGGGTGTAGCGGTTGACCAATCTACTACATACATGTTCTTTTATCCGCATCCTTGCAACACAACTTCATTCGATTCAAAGATCCTTAATTTGGCATATACCCATGTTAAATCCAACATTATAGCCCTTGTCACGAGTTGATCGATGCTTAGCAAGTTGAAGTTGAGTCCTTCAACATATGCAACATCCGTGATTTCTAATCCGTTCCTCTTGATGGATCCAATGCCTCTTATTTCACCTGGAGCTTCATTTCCTCCAAATATGACTTTTGCTCCTTTAACTTCCTTGAATTTTGACAGATTTTTCTTGTTTCTGTTATATGTCCGGGCGACCACTATCCATGTACCAGGTTCCTTGGTACTCATTTATTCCTTGAACGCAATCAAGGAAATTAAGTTTTAGGTACCCATACTTGTGCAGGTCCGAGGGGTTAGAATTGTAAGATGATCCAACCAACTTATAGCCAAATGATTTGACTCTAAGGGGTTGCCATCTATCGATGCCATAATCATAATTAATCTTGGCAAATTGCTTGGGGATTCTAGGTTCATACAAATTTGTCTCTTTTGTCCGTATGCCTGTGTATGTGTTTTAGCAATCGCCTTCTTTGGGTAATTGTGGTGTCTCCGAGTGTAGTGCCAGGTGCATATGTGTCTTTGATGAAAGCTCTTATACTTTTGGAATGGCCTTTCTTGAGTTCTAGGCCTTTGCCATTTGGGCTATTCCATAAGTCTATGCCGATAGTTCACATCATTCCAATCACTTGGCTTGGATATTTTCTACCATTCCCATCATATGTATTTATTTTATAGATTTTAGGGGTTTTTGGTAGCTCTGTTTCTTCTTTTCTGAGTATTTTCCGTTTGGAGTTTTTGAGGAACTCGATTGAATCTCTTCTCTTTTGCCCTTTCAGCCGCACTCAACTCGGCTTTTTTCTTTTCCTTTATAACCAAGGCCGTTTGCTTGTAATTGTGCTTTGAGTGAATGTGTGTGCACCATTTGGAGTTTTGGATTTTTTAGACTCTTCATTGCTTGAAGATCCTTTTTCCAAAATTACTTTTAGAGTTTGACATAGCACAGAGGAATTAAATCTAAGCCTGTCTTGTCTCCACATTCTCTTTGACTCATAATAAGATCATCCAATGATTTAGATGCCTTAGTGAATGAGGCAATCACATTTTTGAGGTCATTCTCCTCTTTTCCATGGCAGCTATTTTCGCTATTAGCTTGGCATTTTCAGCCTTTAAACTTTTATTCTCATCAGCTATTTGACTTAGAGTACTCGGCTCCTTAGTTTTGTGAGTTTTGGCTCTTGAGTAGGCTGTTTTCCTCATTTAGTAGTGTGTGTGAGGGTTTAATGTGGTCAAAATCTTTCATCATTTTGCCTAATGAATCATAAAGATCAGTGGGTGATGAAGTGTGTGTGTCAGTCACTATCACTAGAATCCGAGTTTGATGAGTTAGAGTGTACCTCATCTTCTTGGTCAGTTGATCTTGTTCCTTGGCCATCAAACGATCAGGGCTTCTTCTTGAGTCACTTGAGTAGTCAGCTTCACTACTCTCTCTGACTGACTATGTCTTTTGACCCAAAGATTCTCTGCAGCCAACATTGCCTTTCTCTTTTCTTGTCTTCTTTTCTCAAGACCTTTCTTTCTTCTTCATTCCTGTATTTGTTGACTACAGGATATGGGCGATCAATGGAATAGTGACTGGTTGCCTATTCAGCCCAAAGATAGATATTCAACCTTTTGATCACTCTTTCCATTCTTGGATTGTCGACCCTTTGATATTCAGCTTTTTGATGATCTGTTTCTCTTGGTTGGCCTATCTTCTCTTGACTTGGAGAGAGCCGAGTGTCTTCGGAAGATTCGCCCTTGCCTCTCTTGTAGTTCTTATTGAAGAACTTGTTGAACCTTTTAACCATCGGGCTATTTCTTCCGGATCAATGACTTCTTTGACCTCGCTCTCTTTCCATCCTTAACAATTAGAACAACTGTTTTGGGGTACAGTTGTCTCTTCCTCGATCTTTTCTTCTCGGCTCAAATTCGTAGGCTTTGAGATCCGAGAATAGTTCATGGTTGGAGGTCTTCGATAGGTCCATGGAATGTCTCAGTGCCATGACCTTCATTTCCCATTCATTTGGGAGACTTTTTAGGATCTTTACACATTTCTTCGTGTATATTCCTTTCCAAGCGCAGAATAGCTCGTTGGTGATTTCGTGAACCGAGAATCCAATTGATCCAGGTTTCCTCTGCGATCATCTTGAAATTCTCAAATTTTTGTACACTCTCATCGATAATTTATTTTCCTTGATTTGCTTCTCGAGCCTTCACAAATCAATGTTAGCTTGTCCCGCATTTCTTTAGCCGTTTTGCATGATTTGACTTTATTGAACATGGCTTTGTCCAAGGTTTTGTAAAGGATGTCCATGGCTACATTGTCCAGGTTGTATCTTTTTGTCATCATTTGTCCATTCAGTTCTTGGTTTTTCAACCATAGCCGGGTCTCTAGGGGCAACATCCTCTTCACCTCAATCCGCAGCTCTTCTTCTTAAAGCTGTGTTCACTTTTAAGATTTGTAGTGGCTCATCCTCTATCACTCTCCACATCTCATCATGTAATCTTTGATAGATGAGCCTCGCATATACGAATTTTCCAATCATCAAATTCTTCAATTGTGAACATAGGGATGCGTGTCAAATTTGCTTCCATGATAATAATTTTTAATGATAAAAGGAGTTTTGAAAATTTAAGTACTAAAGCGAGACTTTGAAAAATTTGGAGATCTAGTTCAAGAACGGTGCGGAAGGCTCAATGAACCAACCGCTCCGATACCACTTGTAGGTCCCAAGGGGTGTGAGTGTAAGGTTTAGAAGGGGGTTGAATAAACCTTACCAAATTTTCGATTTAGTCCTTTTAAAAGTTCGAGTTGATACTACACACGGTGTGTCCTAGGTGGACTGACCAATTTAGTTAATCAAGAGAGTTCGTCACTCAACGGACTGACCGATTTTGTTGATAGAATAACTCATTTGGTAAGATCGAATTAGCTCAATCGTGGTTTGTTTTAAGACTTAACACCCTTAAGTATGGTTTAGTAGAGATTTAAAGCTTGATTTAGTACTTAGAAATTATCAAGTAGATAGCAAATTTATCACAAAGTTAAGCAAATAAGATGCAGGAATTTAAAGTCTTTGAAATGTAAATGACACGATAAGTTTTTATAGAGGTTCAAGATGGGGTAATTCTTCTACTCCTCTCTTCTCCAACTCCGGAGGAATCCACTAGGTATTGATCAAGTATACAAAGTGGTAACAGTCCGGATACAAGTCTTGATCACACGGTGACTTGATCCTTTGGGACTCGATCCCGAGACGCCTTGATCACTCGGTTGGCTTCTCAAATGCGACTCGCCTTCTTCACAGCAGGGCAGCTGCCTTGCTACTACAGCCCACTTGCTCAAGCTCTTTGGATTTGATCACGAAGCCCTCCAAAAGCTCAAGACTTGGTTCGACCTTGAACCTTCCTACAATCCTTCGTGGAATGTAGACCCCTTTATTCTTCAAGAATTTCCTCTTCAACTCGATTGAAGTTATCTTTCCTTCACGGTGAGTGTTGGATTGATGTTCTTCGTAATGTAGGCTTGAGGATTGAGCGTTTAATAACTTGAGAATATTTCGGAGTTACAAAATGTTTCTTTCTTGCTTGTATTCAATTCTCGGATGGTCGTGGTAACCTTCGTAACCTTTTCTCGTAGTTATTCCTCGGCCTTTTATGGTGAGCTTTTTAAAATCTGCCCGTTGAAGAGATAGGCTTATTTTTGAAAGTCACTTGTGGTCGTTGGCTTGTCTTGTTGCGATCCTTGGAATAGCCATTTCCTCGTATGAATTGTTCTTGACTTTTCGAGTTCGACACGGTGTAGTGCTTCCCATTGGTTTATTCCTTTTGCACGCTTCTCGGGATCGAGCACTTCGAGAAAGGTAGCATGGAGATATTACTTGTTTAAGTAATTCTCTTGATTTCGTGCAATGGATCTTTTTGATTATCTCGACTTGACCGCATTTCCTTGCTTTCCCAGGTGACTTAGAGTCGACTTCCAATCATGGGTGACTCTTCCGTCACTTCAACTTGAGACTTGGCTTATCTTGAGTTGACTTGGTGATACTCCTCTCATTTGCATCTTAGTTGTTCCTTCAATGAGTTCTTGTCTTTCTTCTTTGCCATACTCAAATTTGTCTTGCAGTGAGTCTTCCTTCTAGTCTCCGGTTGTCTTCTTGCATGTTTGGGCATAGTCGACTTAACTCAAACCTTGACCAAATTTATTTATTACAATGCGAGTTTACAACAAAAATGGGGTGCCAACTTCCTATTCTAAGTTTTACATGGGATTCATCAAAATCTAAACAATAAATTTCCCAACAGTTCATTTCAGTTTGTAATTGAGCCCTTTGTGAAGGCTTTCTCATTGTAACCAATACATTGTAATCAACACCTTTTGCGGTTATGTAAATCTGGAAAAGTTGGGTTTTCTGTGTTTTTTTATTTTGATATCATCGAGGTGAGATATCCGTATGTCGGTATGTGTACGCAAATCTGGATATTTGGATATTAGATCTTTCGTTGGTTTTTTTATTTAAAAAAAATCAAAATGAGAAAACACATATCTGGTTTGAAATTGTTCTCTCTTTCGCCGTGAACTGCTGGGAGTTGCTTTTGCTGTGTCGCTATGAGGACAACAATATTACTCCTTTTTTGTCTGATGACTGAAATTCTGGACCTGGGGCCGATGGATGCGTGGGCGAGCGGGGTTGGTTGGTTCGGGATGGTGGTTTCCGGAGTGCTGGTCAACAACAAGTCAGATGGATGCGAGGTTGATGGAAACGGCAAAGGGAGATTGGTGGATTTGGGGAAGAGGGCATTTTTGTTCAGATTTTATGACTTTGGGGCTGATATGCAATTTATTCTATTGTTGGGGTATTTATGTGGTTAATGACTTATTTGTGAGTGCTTGGACTTAATTGTGGGCTTTCTTGCTGTTATCACACTTGCTTAGGCTGCCATTAATGTGGTTATCTTTTAATTTTGGTAAATAGTGTCATCATGAATTAAAATTTGGGCCTCAGTGAATTGTTAATTAGGCTTGAATAAATTTGATTTTAAGTTAATTTAGTTTTCTAGGGTTTAATCTAAATAAAGTTGCTATTAAAGTCTAATTGGTTTCTAGACTTTAAATTAAGTTGATCGGGCTCAATTGTTTATGATATAATTTTTTTTGGACTTAAAATGATCGGACCATTTGGAGTTTGGATCTTGATTTTGGGATAAGGACACAACTATCCAACTTTTCGGACAAAAGACAGAAGATTACGCTTTCCGGTGATTTTTGTACAAAATTATATTTTTCCCATTTTTTTGGACAAAAATACACTCCGCCAAAATTCTCGGACTTTTTTTACGTTGTTGTTTCTCTGTTGTTTCAAAAATGTTTTATTGTTTCTTTGTTGTTTCAAACATGTTTCTTCTAATCAAATTTCAGTGAAAAATAAATTTTGCCTTAAATAATCCATTTTATATTTGAAATCTTATAAAAAAATAAGAAATATACACAAAAAACAATATATAATAAAACCAAACAAATTGAAAATAATATAGAAACAACATGAGTAAAAAAACAAAATTCAATTTTTGATCCAATGCATGAAAACATAAAAAACATGGAAACAACCAAGAAACAATATAAAAACAAACCAGGAACAACATAGAAAACACCATAGAGCAAAAAGAGATTAAAAATAGGCACAAATTTATTTAAATATGGAAAACTACGTGGAAACGACAAATAAACATAAGAACAACATTAAAAACGGTATGGAAACAACATAGAAACAACGTAAAAAATATTAAAAATACCACATGAATAAAAAGAGCTTAAAATAGGTAAAAATTGTATCTACATACACATTGAAAACTACATGAAAACAACAAAAAAATTATTCGAACAACATTAAAAATATTATAGAACAATACAGAAATAATAGAAATAATGTACAAAACAATACATGAACAAAAAGTAGCATAAAAAATAGGTAAAAGTTGTTTTGAAACATCGAAACAACAAAAGAAACAAAAAAGAAACAACAAAGAAATAAATTTAAACAACATCGAAACAACATATATAACATATAAAACAATACAGAACAAAAAAAACGAAAAACGTAAAAATAATAAAAAAATAAATTTGGAGCGTAAAAAGAAAAAAAAAAATAGGTATAAAAGTTATAAGAGCGTATTTGATGGTATTTTTTCAAAGAAGAGGGTATATGGTGGAATTTCCCTTTGATTTTTTTAGTCTAAATCAATTTGGAATTGGGCCTAATTTAAAGTTGATTTTAGAGCCTATTAGGTTTGAGGCATTAAATCAAATAAGGATTAAAGTTTATTGTTTGTACTCACTTTAAATAAAATAAAATGTTGGCTTTTATTTTATTTATATTTGAGTTCTTCCTTAAGCTAATTGAAGATGTGAGATTAATATAAATTTGAGCTTAAATTTGATGTTTGGGTTTGTGTCAAATTTTAGCTCAAATTATATGGTTGAATATTGAACTTGGTCTATTTTGGTTAGATTCAAGGCCTAATTTGATTTACGGGCCTATAATCTAAATAAAGTTGGATTTTTTTGTCTAGTTTGGATTTTCAAGACTTTAAATTCATGTGAAGTAACATTTGGATTCAGGTTCAAATAAAGTTGCATTTTGGGCTCAAATTAAGATGTTGTTGAACCCAATTTCTTTTAATCCAAATTAAGGTTAATTTTTTGGGATTAATTTGTAGTGGATCCTAAAATCTTTATAAAGGATTGAATTTTGGGTATTTATTATTTTTTTAGCTCGAAATTCATATTAGGAAAATTTTGGATTATTTGAATTGGAATTAGGGTATTGGATCATAAAAGGGTGAAATTAATTCAACCCAAAAAGATATGATTCGTTTTGAATTTTATTCAAATATAATCCGTAAAGAATTCGACCTAAATTTGGTTAGAACCCTATAAGAGTATTTACTTGGTCTATCTATTTTGATATTGACTTCTTGGGTCCTATTTTGGTTTTCGCTTAAAATCCAACTAAAGATACATTTAGCTTGATTTATATTGGGCTCAATATAATAGATTTTTCCAATTATTTGAATTTTGGCCCAATTTAATATTCTGGGATTTAAATTCAAATCACGCTATTTGGATTTCAGCGTAATTAAATTATATTTATTGCCTAATTTGGTTGTTCAGGCTTTAATTTTAGATAAGTTGGATTTAATGTCTAATTTGGCTTCTAGATTGAAAATCTTTACATTGAATTGGAGGTGTAACACTGTTCAATTGAGTGATTATTATTTTTCTTACTCACTTGGTCTAGTAATCTTCAATTAAGTTAATCAAAGCAACATGATGTCTTCGTGACCTATTATTGGAGAGCAACCTTATTGAAATTACATAGATGATGGTGTGGAGTTAATTATGCGTATTGTGGTTGGCTCTTGAATTGACACAATTTGGCCGGATAACAAGGCCACTGTGATGATAAGTATGTGATGATTATACAAACTTTTCATGTGGGCATAAGTCCGTCATTCGATAGACTTTTGGTTGTGAACTTATTGTCGGTGCTTGATCATTACAACAAGGTTACCACTTACAATTAATTTTTGTCCTTCGACGGAGAGTAATGTTGTACTAGGTACCTTGTCATGGGTCCCCGTTTGGTTTATTTGCCCATACATATTTATGTTATGACATAAATATTAATTGTGAGTAATGTTATTTTGTTCTCTACATGAATTATATGCTTAGAGTTTAAATATCTGTTAATATTGAGTTCATTTAAGTGATTGTGTCACTATTTCAAAATACGATTAGGGCATTATATCCAAGTGGATACCGAATAGTATAAAAGGTTCCCTATAGAGATTGTTGAAACATATTAATTTCTTCATTAATCTTGTTTCACTAAGGAAAAGTGGAACATAAGGGAGTGCATTAGGAAACGCCAATCTCACTTTCAAACTTAAAGCACTAAAGATAGAGTTGTCTAGGACTTGCTCGTGTATATGGTATCATTTCTTTTCCTAAATAATAAGACCTTTTTAAAGTTAGTTAATTACAATATTCTCTGAAGCAGTGGACTTTCCACGAGTTTATGTCTTATGGAGCGAGGAAAGAAAGTTTGAGTGGGAAAGGACTTTAAGTATTCATTACTATCCCTCAGAATAAAGAAATGAAGTTGCAGTTGAGACACCACAATTAGAATGCAAAATAAGTATGATAAAGAATTCACATGTTACTTTTGCAATAAGGATGGATACAAATGAATTGCTTCTCAATTTATTTATGTTTCTGCTAGTGTACGTAGTTTTGTACCTTTACGTATTTTGGTGGGTAAATTACAGTTCTACTACTCACATAAAGTATATTAATGCAAGGTTTTATGTGAAGTAAATAGCCAAGTGATGTTGAAAGATACATCTGTGTTGGGGCTATGGCAAAACAGTGACAAGTGAGGCTATATGGACTTATAATATTATTAATGACTAGTTATTTTGAATTTAAATGAGACATAATCTCTATTTCCATTTTGAGCAAATTTGGTTATTCTTGTTCATATGGAAATTGTAAAATTTCGTCTTTTTTATATTCAAATATTTTGGTTCATTATCATTAATGATAACCTATAATTTTAAACAATTTCCTCTCGCGAAGAAACTTGCATGTTAGTATAAATGGTACAAAACACATGAAATAAAATTAAGGACATGGTAAGAAATATGATTAGTCATTTTTCTTTACCGTAATTTTTGATAGAGAGGCATTTAAGACTGCAACATTTAGTGTTCATAGAGTTCTAAACTAAGCAGAAGCAAACTGAAACCCTTTAAGGATTTTGAATATGTAAAAGTAATATTAGACAAGTGCATATTTGGGGTTGTCCAATAAGGTAAGGTCTCTAAGCCTATAAAAAGAAACTGGACTCATGACCTATAAGTTGCTGCTTTGTTAGATACTCTATAAGGTTTTTGAATGGAATGTAAAGTTTTTTTTGAGGAAGTTGAGTTTGAGTGGGAGATAAAATTAAAGACATTATCTTTGACCAGGAATTTCATTTCCTCATATAGTTGCACTTGACAATGTTTAAGTTTATATTGCTAATATTGACAAGATGCAAATTCGGATCATCAAATTAATGTTGAGAGACTCCCTATCCAGTTTATAGAAGTTCTGGAAGGCAGACTCAACAACCTCAAAACTAGATGAAATTCATAGATGACTTTGATAATTACGAATCTCATCAAATTGCATAAAAAAGTGAAATGCATTGGTCATAAATGAATATTTAGAACCCACGAGATTCAATAAAGGCAATGTGGAGAGATATTAAGTATGTCTAGTCATCAAACATTTTATCAGAAGGAATATGATAATAAAGAGACTTTTCTTCCGGTTTATTGAAAGATTCTTTAGAATCATTATAATATTTTGGCTCATTTAGTTTTGAGCTAGCTCTCCATTAATGGTGTTATAATTATCATTAAGTTTATTACCTTGTTTGGTGATGAGATAAATAAGGTTGATAATTGTACACGCCATAGGTTCAAATGGGAGTGAATTCTATTACTAAATAAATTAAGTTTCACTCATTCGGTACCCTAAGAATGAGTATAAAGTTAAGGATATGAAAAAGACTACTTATGTTAGGAAGTCTTTTGTATGCTTAAGTGTGTATGTATCCGGATACAACGACTTAACCTAACTAATTCGAGATAGTTAACCCTTATAATGGATCATCCGGAAAGCAGTCATAAAGGGTTTATAAAGTGTTCTTAGAGAACAAAAGAATTTTATTCTACTTATCGAAATTGGATCTTTATAGAGATCGTTCGGTAACCTTATTCCGATTTTACAGGATGCCCATACGATTCACGATTCACTTTTGGCTACACTTAACTACTAATTGGAAGAACTATATTGGAAAGAGTGCCAATCGACACTCATAGTTCATTCCAATATAGTAGTTACGTTCTAGCTTATTTTGGGGCATCTCATTAAAAGATATGGTTGCGAATTATTGTCATCATCTTGCATATTAAGTATGGTATTGTATTACCAAGAAAGACAAATGTGACAATAAATTGGTATTTCCATATTCAATAAATAGAAGTTCTTTGATGTGGATACATCAAGGTTCTTGTTGTTAACGAAAGGGTTGAATAAGACAGTATTCTCATATAACATATAAAGATTAATTTTATGCTAGCAAAATCCATTAACTAAGGTATTAACACTTAAGGACTTTTTGCGAGCATCGCTCATATGGGTGTTTTTTTTGGATCATACCTTAGTTTAGTGGGAGTTGATGTTCTATGTATTTCGTTTCAACTTTTGGACCATATGGTTTTCTGCAGAATAGTTGATGGTTATTCAATTTTCTGAACTTAATTTTGTGTTTATTTGTGATGTTTTACATTGCATATGGATTGATTTCATTAAAGACTAAAGTTGGACCAGTTGGAAATAGGCATGATTAATATCACATTGCATGATATTTCCATGATACTCTCCATATTTGATCTATGTCATTGAGTGTACTAGTATGGTGATTATCTTGGTTGAGTTATGATATTGAATGTGATGAAAATTGGGATAGTCTCATTGCTAGTGTATAAGATGGACAGATTGTCAGACAGTAGTCAAAGAATAAATGACATGATTGTGCACATAAGGAAATATAATTGTATATGGAATAAGATGAAGCCCAAGTGGGAGATTGTTATGAATTATTTAATTCCTAATATGTGGGCAACATATTTAATTATAATTATATTTGTCATTTAATTATTAGTGGACTAATTAAGTGAACTAAATTCGGTGGAGTCCTAAGGATCCGGATTTGATATGGAAACAAAGCATAGATACCTAATAGAAATCAACTTAGGGGATTATGGGAACCCTAGTTTGATACATATTTAAAGAACTTTATGGTTATGGTCCCTAATATACCAAATCGCACACATTTTTCTATTCTCCCCATTAAGATAGAAAACGAAGGTCTCATAAGGAATCCTGAGATTTACTTGAGGAAGGCTATAAAACCAAACCATGTCCATGTTCGTGGGATGCTTGTGTTCGTGTCTGTAGGATATCCACAATTGAGGTATTTCACATACTGATTTTACAATGTATCAAGGTATTTCGGTTATTCCATTAATTTTTTATTATTATAGCATGATGTTTATGTCCTAGAATTCTTCCACATGTTCTAGGATGATTTATGAATTTTATATTTGTTATTGTAAAATTCCAACATCGTCATCTCATCCCCTCCACATCCCCGGTCCCGTTTAGATAAAACGGGATTTCCCGCCCCCATCCCCATTCCCCGAATATATATATATATATATATATATATATATATTATTAATGAATTCTATTTATAATATTTTATTTTATTAATTTTAAAAATTAAACTCTTAAGTATTTACAATTTTAATTTTTCGCATTATTTTTTTACGTATTGGATTATGTTATTTTATTTATATTAAATATTTTAAGTAATTTATTTTACAAATGTTTTTATTAAAAAAATTCAAAATGGGGAATCAATTCCTCGCGGGATTCCCATCCTCGTCCCAGATACCCAAAGCGGGGAATGGTACAAGATGATATTTGGGATGGGATTCAGAACGGGGATATTATGTCCAATACCAGCCCCATCCCCACCCATTGCCATCCCTAATCCTAGCTACTTTATCTCTTTTCTTACGCACAACCTCTTAACCAAAGTTGAAGACATTTTTTTAGCCCAACTATTTAAAACCTACCTCTAATTATCATTAAAAGCTCAAACCCAAATTTTATTAAAAAATTGTCAAACTTACCCTACTTTTCGGGAAAATGACATTGTTTACACTCGATTGACTTATGTACGCTCCCGATTGAATTTTTGATATTTTTTACGTTTCTGCATATTTTGTTTTTGGATATTTTACATTTTTTTTCGATTTTGTTGTTCTAGTATTGCTTTGTATGTTATTTTTGTTGTTTCGATGTTATTTATTTACTTATTGATTATTTCTATGTTTATGATGTTTCAATACAACTTCTACCTATTTTTTACGCTCCTTTTTTGTTCATGTGTTGTTTTATATATTGTTTCTATTGTTTATGGGTTGTTCTATAATGTTTCAAATATTGTTCTAATTAGGGGTGTTCACAATTCGGTTAACCCACCGTAGCCGAATTGGAAAAAAATTTCAGTTCGAATCAAAACAGAACCGAAAAATTTCGGTTAGTTTTCGATTTTGAATTTTTGGAAATTCGATTTTTTTCGATTCGATTTTAGTTTTGCATTTTTGATTAATAACCCAACCGAAAACCGAACTTTTTTTTTCCATTTTTGGTCAATCACGTTTTTTCATCAATTAATAATATGCTTTTGGTATTTCTTCAACCCATCATTCTCTCTTCATGCGGAACTCGTTGGTTCTCAAATCTCAAATCACAATAAACTCCGTCGGTGCTTCGTGTTCCATTTTCCTCCTTGCAGGTTTCTGATGGGCAATAGCTTCATGCATGTTCCACTTCTCCTTTCTTGTCGCAAGGTTACATGTGTCTTTTAGTTAGCTTCCAGTTCCAATTTTCCTTTCTTGTTGCAAAGCCACATAAAATTGAGTGAGTTCATATTTTGGGATTTGGTCTTTTAGTTGATTTCATTCGGTTTTATCTCAATTTCTTGGTTCCTATGAATTCTCCAACTGAATTCAAATATATTTTTTTTAAATATATATTTCTGGAAAAAGGATATCGGTTAAACCGAGGAGCCAAACCTTAAACCGAAAATATTTTGGTTTTTGACCGAACTGAACCGATCAATTCGGTTCGGTTTTTGGTTTAGTATTTTGGTTAACCGAATTTTTGGTTCGGTTCGGTTCGGTTTGGCCAAATGAACACCTGTAGTTCTGATATATTTTGTTGTTTCCATGTAGTTTCAATGTCTCAATACATTGTTTTTACCTATTTTAAGCACTTTTTGTTCATGTGGTGTTTTTTATATAATTTATGTTGTTTCTGGGTTATTTCTATATTATTTTTAATATTGTTCTGATGTTTTTTTGTTGTTTCCATGTAGTTTTCGTAGTTTCAATGCAGTTTTTACCTATTTTTAAGTTTTTTTTGTTCATATGATATTTTCTATATTGTTTATGGATTGTTTCTATATAATTTTCAATGTTGTTATGTTATTTCTTGGTTGTTTCCATGTTTTACGTGTTCGTTGTTTTGTTTTTTATTTCATGTATTGTTTCCATATTATTTTTAATTTATTTGGTTTTAATATGTTTTGTTTTATATGTATATTCTTTTAATTTTTTTAAGACTTCGAGTATAAACTTGATTGTTTAATGGAAGCAAAAAAAAATTTCACTGAAATCTTATTAGATGAAATATGTTTGAAACATGTTCGAAACAACCGTGAAACAACAATGCAAAAAAATCTGGAAAAATTGGCGAAGCATAAATATGTCGGAGAAAAGTGCGGAGCGTTAAAAAATCCAGAAAAAAGCCCGAATCGTAAAAAAATATTCTTTTTCTCGGAATGTTGGGCGATGTGTCCTTAACCCAATTTTATTAAGAATAAAAGCCTTTATTCTTCACAAAACATCCTCATTTATTCGTTACATTCTTGCAAAAAAAATTGAAGACAATATTGGCTTCGTCTTTGTTGCTCTAGGCTGTGAGCTTGGTGAGGGAGAAATCAAAAATTTCATTTCAATTTTCTTCTGTCAATCCTACCTTCCAACATTCTAAAACATTAGCAATCAATTAGAAATAATTTGATGGTGATTTTTCTTAAGAATCAGCTTGGGAGGCAAAATGCAAGTCAATTTCAAGTTGGATCCTACATGCAATTAGAGTTTTGAATTGCCTGTCATTTGTAGATTGTAGAAAGTAAAGTTGATCTCTTTTGGTTGAGATTTGAGCACACAAGATGATTTTGTTTTTCAAACTTGAAATTTATTGACGGCGCTACAGACTCAACACACTCTTACCTGTTAGAACAAAGTTGTTTTTGATTTTGATGATTTCAAATTTTTAATTTATAATCCAAAACAAATTTTATCGAATATTGTCAAAATACTATTTAGAATACTTCAAGTGTTTTAATCACTTTAATCTATTTTTATGAAGTATTCATTGAATTCTATTTTGTCAAAATTCGGAGAAATCTCTGTCTTGAGGTCGACCGGTTGCTATAGAGAGCAATCAGTTTCTGAAAGTTTTACAATTTTTTCAAAAAATAGAGAAGTCCCTGTATTGAGGGCGATCGATCGCTATCAAGGGCCACCGGCACCTGTGTGCTCTTCAAAATATTAGAAAACAGAGGATTTTTAAGAAGTGACAGTGATCGGTTGCTATAGAGGGCGACCAGTACATGTGTTTTGCTCAAAATTCGTTTTTCTCTCTGTATTGACAGTCGCGGGTCTATATGCACAACGATCGGGCTCTATAGAGAGCGACCAGCCGCTATAGACAACAACCGATCTCTATCACCGGTCTCTATAGACAACAAACCATGACAACAATCTATAAATAAAAATTTATTTTCTTCTCTGTATTGATAGCAACCGGTCCCTATGGTATAGAGACCGGTCGCCCTCTATAGAGATTGGTCTTCCTTGATAGCAACCCATGT
Source organism: Rehmannia glutinosa (assembly GCA_016081115.2). Classification (NCBI taxonomy): domain Eukaryota; kingdom Viridiplantae; phylum Streptophyta; class Magnoliopsida; order Lamiales; family Orobanchaceae; genus Rehmannia; species Rehmannia glutinosa. Next base: position 57,555,149 of record CM071937.1, on the reverse strand, counting down.
CAAATCTTGATCCAATGGTTTAAACTTTTGAATTTTACATATAGCGACCGGTTGCTATATGCAATTTGACAGCAGATTCTATTTGTTGCAGCAACACTTATCAGCAAGATTTACTTTATCAATTCTTAACCACTTTTATAGATCTTTTGATCCTTCTTTTGTAGACAAATTTCAAATTGGAGAAGCCTATGTTGGAAATCAAATCTTGAAGCTTCTCTATAAATAGTTGAAGATTTTGAAGGATGAAGACACAACACAATGCACAACACAATACACAACACAATTCTACAACACAACAAGAAAATCTCAACAAATTTATTGTACTTCGTTTTCAGCATTCTTGTTGTAATAGCCTAAGCACTACACTTTCACATCTTGCTTATTAGGCTTTCCTTCTTGATTACACTTGCACTTTTGAGTTATAATATTTCATTCAAAGTGTAATCTTGATTGTATTTGTAACATCATCCAAAACAAGAAATTCTTGTTAGTGTTCTTTTGATGAGAACACGTTTGGTTGATTAGAGTTAGTTGGTTGAATAACTTGGTGCTTTTCATGTTGAAGAGTTTGGTGCTCTTGAGTTATTGAAGAGTTTGGTGCTCTTCGAGGTTTTGAAGAATTTGGTGTTCTTCAAGGTTTTTGGTGTAAGAAGATTTGGAGCTCTTCTCGTTAAGTTGTAATCGTTTGATATTGATTAATAAAATTTTCTTTTGAAATCCACTCGGACATCTTGGTTGGTAGTTGATTAAGCTCTAGGTGAGTAGAACCACTATATATCATTGCATTCATTCTTCTCATATCTCTTACATTTTTGAAGATCTTCATATATTCAAAAAAAAAAAAAAAAAAATCGGAAAATTGGGAAAATCTATTCACCCCCTCTAGATTTCCGTAGCCACTTGGACTAACAAGTGGTATCGAGCTAAACTCTTTTTCAAGATCGTTTTATCTTTGAGAGTAAAGAGAAAAGATCCATGGCTACGAACAAGAGCTATTTTCCAACATGTGCTTCATCTAACAAGCCACTTCTTTTCGACACCAACAATTATACTTTTTGGAAAGATAGACTGGAGTGCTTCTTACAAGGTTGCGGGTTCGATATTTAGAACACAATCATAAATGGGGTATCCATCCCAATAAAGAAGCGAAAGACGTAACTCAAACTCCTAAATTTTCAAGGACTTACGATAAAGACAAGAAAATATTATCCTTAAACAAGAAAGCTCTTAACATTCTTCATTGTTCTCTTACCGCACTACGGAGTATAAGTAGAGGAATTCGATTTGCTCATGATGTATGGACAAAATTAGAAATTATCTATGAAGACAAAAAGAAGGTAAAACAAACTTCGAAAGACCATGTTGGTCAAGGAGTTTGAAAATTCCACCATGTTTGAAGGTGAAAATATTTCAGGGTGATTGAAAGACTCGACAACATTGTAAATCCTTTGGTGGCTCCTGGAAAAATCCTATTTGAAGAAGACAAAGTCACAAAGGTACTAAATGCTCTTCCATCTTCTTGGTTCAAAAAAGTCACGACGATATCGAAAGCTCAAAATCTTGAGACTCTCAAGATCGATGAACTTATTGGCAATCTTCTCATCCATGAGGTATACACCAACGAAAGGAGTAATTCAAGAAATCTACTTCGTAGCCGAGTATGGAATCAACTCCGAAAGGCCTCGCCTCAAGATCGAAACGTTACTATTCAAGTAACGAGGAAGATAAAGATGAAGATGACCTTGTTAGAAAATTTACAAAATTTGTAAATTAAAATAAGGAAAGAAAAGATATAAACAAGTTTTGTTTTAAGTGCGGGAAACCCGGACACTACATTGTTGAGTGTTCAAATGGGAGGAAGAACAAAGGAAGAAGAAGCAATTTCATAGAAAATTAAAAGCCTTAAATTCTAAAGCCAAAGCAAAATCATGGGATGAGCTTCTTGCAACATCCTAAGATGAAGAAACAAACAATGTCTAATGGGCATTGATGAAGACAATGGGGTGCGTTCTAATTATTATATCTCTTTCATTAATGAATTGCAAGATGATTATGATGAATTGCAAAATGAGTTTCAAAATATGATTGTTAAATACAAGCTTTTGAAAAATGAGTTTAATAGCATGAAATTAGAAAAAGAATATTTACATGTCTCTTACGAATCTCTTACTAGTGCTCATAATATTACACTTGATAAAGTTAGAAACCTTAAAAAAGAAAATAAAACTCTTATTAAGGATAATGATTGCATGAAAAGGATATGATGGAATTTAACTTGAGTACCGATAAAATCACCAAAATTCTTGATGTACAACGTAGTGATCATTTGAAATTAGGACTTGGTTATAAGACAAATGTTATCAATGATGTTTATGCCAAACAACCTCTGGGATTTGAAAATTGTTCGAGACCAACTAATGTTTATAAATTTAAAAATATTTTATCTGGCTAAAACAAGCACCTAGAGCTTGGTATGATTGACTTAGTTCATCTTTTATTGAAAATGATTTTACTCAAGGAAAAGTCGACGCCACTCTATTTATACTTACATCCATATTTGAGATAATAGGGAGTCCTATTTAGATGACGTTTGTCTAGAAACCTCTCCCATCAGGACTAACTGAGATAGGAGATTGAGATATACATTGATATCTCTCCCTACAGTATCAGTCTACGAGAATAGGCGTCTCCCGCACAGGAGAAAATAATCTCTTTCCTAAAATTTCTCTCTACGGTTTTCTTCTTGGAGCATCACCAAAGTTCTCCAAGTGTTTAAGGTGTGCATATCAAAGTAAATAACTCTAGTAGTTATTTTCACCAAAGAGAAAGACGGATTTTGATCGTGTTCATAGTTTATTCGTGGTTCAACAAATGTATGGGATTTGTTCGTTGTTAATGGTTCAATAAAAGAAAGCTTGTAGACGAGCTTAATTCTGGATCAAAAGGAGGGTTGTAGTTGGGCTTCTCGTTGGCTATGTGGATCGATAGTTCCGCTGTAAATAGATATCTCCGATCCACTTTATATGTGAAAATATTTGACGTATTTTTTGACCCATATTTACTATCAGATCCATTAGGGCTTGATCTCGTTTATTCGATGTGATTGATTTTGATGATACATGTGATTTAATTTTTTATTTAATAAAACTGAATCTGTATTTTCACTTTTTATATATACAATATTGGTATCAGATTGTGGATCTCGGAAAGATGATTAATTTGATATATTATGCATGTGAAACAGATTTGAAACGAATTAATTATAGCAATTCTAAGTTTTTTGAGAGAAAAACAAATATTTGCATAAGAAACCGTGTCATGGGGTTAATGAAATTTGTTTATGCTTTGCTGCAGTTTTTTTTCCTTCAGGTGTTATGCGCATGGACTTCTATTTTTTTTTTAAATATCGCCATGCGAGCATATTGACTGCCACGAGGTGGATAACTGGGACATAGCATAGATATGAACCTCTAATCTTTTAGTGTTATATGTTGTTTTTCCTATTAGGCCACTATTTTATTTGTTAAGATGAAGGCCTTTAGTTTTCCTTATAACATTAAAGTTGGACAATTATTTTGTGCGTGTTGGGACGTTTGCAAATTATTTTTGTGCATTATTAATTTTTATTTTCTTGTTATAGTATTAATGCATGTAAAAATATTTTGCGGAATTGAGTGCATGCAAAAATAATTTTGTGCATTAAAGTGCTTGCAAAAATTATTTTTTGCGCATTAAAATCTTGGCAAATTATTGTTATGCAATGTGATGCATGCAAGAATTAGTTTTTGCACATAGGGTGCATGTAATTTGTTTTTCTTTCGACTTAGGTGCATGAAAAAAATTTCTTTTTGTGCATTAAGATGTTTGCAACAAAAAATTAATATTGTTTGTGCATTGTGATGCATGCGAAAATTATTTTTGCACATTGGTGCATGAAAAATATTTTTTCGCATAAAGTCTATGATAAAAATTATATTTTCGCGCATTAAGGAGCAAGCAAAAATATTTTATGTGATTTGTATATTATACGAGTTACATGTTTTATTAATTGCTTATGTGTTTGCATGTTTTTGTGATGCGATTGAGTTAATGTGGTATGAATTTTTGTATGTTTTGAATGAATGAACATTGATATACGGGTGTTCATGTATTTGAGTGTTAACTATTTTTTATATTATTATTGGATAATAATTTGTGACGAATGTGGTAATTCAAGATCCCCAATTTTATTTTTTACTTTTCTAGATTGATGTAGTAGGCCTTAAAAATATGTAATAGTTTTTCTTTTTTCGAGGAGGCTATGTAACATCGTTTTATGGGGATATTTTTTGTTTTGCCACCATAGATCTAAGTTATCTCCACATGATATACCATATGTTAATATCACCCATGTGAACTATTTTTCTTTATTATTTATATCGCACGGTTGCATGCATGATTTATTTATGGAAATTGATAATTTTATATATGGATTAGAAATTTTTATTGTGATCTTCAATTCGATGGGAGATGATTACTAGCCTTGGTGGAAAATTTTCAATCTCATTGAATTTAAGAAAATAATAATATTACTTGGATACATAATAAAAAAATTTAGATCAGCACCTAATTATTTGTGCAATTTATTGAAAAGTTTTTTTTGACCAAACTCACCAACTTTAGTTTAAGCCAATTTAGCATGAAAATAGACAAGATATCCAATATTATCGCGACTTAGATGCGAACAATATGCTTGTGGATTAAAGAAAATATTTGCACTATAATTTGTTTAAGCTGGAAATGTAAGAACTTAATTGTTCGAAGTTGTCGTAGTTGAGATGCTGACAACAAACTTATAGATCAATATTTAAATTTTGCGCTTTAATTTGTTTAAGCCGCAAACTCTATTTTGGAATATGAGCTTACTCACGAGTAAAAGTTCTAGTTATGCGAATTCGCTATTTGAGTTGAAATAAGGATGTTAGTAGCTTGTGTAATATTAATGAAAATCATCTATCTAGAGGCTGATTATAAAAAGTTCAGAAATACACAAGTAAGTGCATTTGTCGCTTATGCTGACCTACATAACCCAACCGGGATGAATGTTGGAACAAGTAAAATGTAGTTTGACAAATGCAAAAGCTAAACTAGAACCGTAAATTGATCCATTAAGTGACAAGATGTGTCACCTTATTGAATGAGGCAACTAAGTGTCAACAAATATTTAGTGCACTTACGAGATTGGTAATTTCGTTGGTAATTGTACTCAGATGAATTTGACTATATAATTGCTCTCTTATTTTTTTTGGCTAATATTTCCAAATCTCTCTATGCGAGGATTGTATATATTGTTTGACTTAGCATGCGGTTGAGATTGAGCAAATGTGTATAATTATTATCAAGGATTGTACAACTATATAGTGCACATGAGGAGGTTATGAAGAGTCACCTCAAGCTCAACAGCTGGTGTGGCCAAATTGATATGTCGATGTAGTCTTATTTGGATAAATGCCTTGTAAGATATTTGTTGAATGAGAAGACTTGTCTATATTTTCTTTGTGATGCGATTGATTTAAGATATCGTGGCATGCGAGGTTAGGAGGATGATGTATTAGCTTGAGGAAAATTTATTGTCTAACTCGCTAATATCAATCTCCCTCGCATAAATATTTTCATGAGGATAAACTTCTTTGGAAGAATGAAAGAGGACTGTTTTTTCTCTAAAGCTAGGTCCACTAAATTAAATGCGGCTTATGATTGTGAGGCACAAAATATTACGCCCTTTTTTTTTTTTTGCTATGTACGTTATATATTAATACATCCTCATTCTCACCAGATTAGAAGCGCCAAATATCTTTGAGCGATTCTTCATAAATGAAGATGTGCTAATAATAGGGAGCAGGAATAACATGTCTAATTAGATTGGACACATCAATTGGGGAAAATAAAGTTGCAAGTTGAATGGTGGTTCTAAACACTTTGCATGTATATGAGCTTGTGAAGAATGGACAATCACTTCAAAATGGTTGGATTTATGATGGCACAAATTGATTTGTATCTCGTTTGTAAAGATACAATTTTTACTGTTGCCTACATCATAAAATATGTGTCTCCAAGTGATTCTTCAGCCTTGTATGAGCTTTTAGTTTAGGTACAAGCCCAAATTAGTGGGCGAGTGCCTAAATAAGTTCGAGAATATGCATTCTCAAGTCGTACGATGATAGGTTCCCCTCAAGTCGTACGATGATAGGTTCTCCCTCAAGGGTATTTCATATTTCTACAACCCTAAGTCAGTGGGAGCTAGTGTCTCACACGGAAAGAACTCTCAAATTCCACGAGTAAGAAGGAGTGAATATGGAATATTCCCATCATCTATATGAGTTTGAGTGGGAATCCTTCACAATTACTTTAGTGGGTGGTGATGAGTTGATATAACATGTGATTTCGATTGATGTCATAAGTGGGTAGTTCTTTGTGAAGGAAAGATGAGTCGAATGACTAACAATAAAGTCTAAGAGCTTGTTGATATTATGTCTAGGTGCAAGACCATATGAAACATGTGGTTTTGGTAGGACAAGTGCAATATATATGAGTTGATTGTCATTTGTGTAGCTCGACCAAGGGCAAAATATTTACGCTTATTATAAGAGCGTAAATTTTTTGAGATGTTCTCCCTAAGTGGTGAGATTGTCTTAATTCACCAATATGCTATCTATTATTACCACTTTCGTCTAGGTTTATACTGGATGATTGATGTTGACATATTTCAGTGAAAATGAATCACGAGATCTATATGGATCACCTGATGAATTCAAGAAATGGAGTAAGAGCGCATTAATTGTTGATCAAGAAGATCCAATTGTGACTTGAATCATCATTGGTTTCATCGAGCTATCATTTTGGTAGGCATATGATGGCCAATTAAGTCACTGAACATATATCAAGAGTTGTATCTCACTGTATATGGCAAAAATGTGATGACTGTTCGCCTTATTTTTAGCTTCACCGCAAGTGTACGGTGTAATTTATAGAATAGGGTAAGCAAGGTCGTATCCACGGAGACTAATAAATTAATATGCTAAGTATTGATCTAAGATAGTCTTATTTTTATTTAGACGATCGAAATTGGATGATTGTTGTATTGATATTAAGACAATTTAAATCACTAAAACACAAGATTAAGATAATAAAAATGATAGAAGTATCAAGATAATGAAATGGATTTCCGAGTTAAGGTTTCGACTAATAATCCTCTTGTTATCCCGGTTTAATCAAGCCACGTTATTATCAATATTCCTATAAGACGATCACAAAGCTATTTTATCCTCCCTCTCGAGATGCATATAAAACATAGATTGAAATACTTATGCTAGAATCTCTACTCAACATGAAGCATTCAACTCCCAAAAGTTTAAAAGATCAAATATCCTCACAAATATTTACAAACCTCTCGATTCATGCAAATATTTGTGTCGAGTATTCAAGATCTAATATTGAAACTCATCTCTCGAATTATGAATCAATATATCAAACAAGTTAAATCATTGATCAAGTGATAAAACAAGAATAAGCTCAAAATACTCAAATAGGCTTCAAGATAATAACTTCAACTAAGATTAAAACATCCAACAAGAGTTCATCAATCTACTCCCAAAACCCGGAAATCTCAAGAGTTTAGCTACACATGATTTCTAAACAACTCATAAACAAATTGTTCAAAGCCATTACAACTCAAAATGAAAGATTGAAACTAAAAGAGAAGCGAGAAAAACTTAGGAAAGTCGATAATCTCTCGATATATCTCTGTTCCTCAAGCTCCGATGCAACCCGATTGTCTCCTTGATGTCTTCTTCCAAGAATAGACTCTTGTCTTGTGTTGTAGATCCCAAAAATGCCAGAATATCCTTGTATGCGCCCCCCAAAAAGCCTTTTTATACCCACAAATCAGTTTAGGGCATAATGCTGCAGATTATGGGATTCAGGGCAGACGCACGGGTGGTGCGTCGGAGCACGGGCTACCCGTGCGCCACCTGTTGAAATAATCCGGTCTCAGAGAGCGCACGGGTGGTGCGTAGGAGCACGGGCTACCCGTGCGCCATCCCGGTGAAATCATCCCTTCTCTGTAGAGCACACGGGTGGTGCGTCGGAGCACGGGCTACCCGTGCGCCATGATGCAGCTCTAAATTTCTTAATTCAGGGGTGCACGGGTGGTGCCTAAGGCACTCCCAACCCGTGCGCTCCCTGTCTTTTTCCTTAGACGCTCATCTTTGCTCTTTTTGGCTTCACTTTTTGTATACTCACTCAATTTTCCGTGTTTTCACTTTGCTATTCTCGTATTCGTATTCAATTTGCTTCAAAAATCATGAAATTCCTACAAAATAAGGGCAAAGTGTAATATCTTTTCCACAAGGAGTGAATATGTAACATTTAACGCGAGTATGTGCATGTTTACTCATCATTTTAGCGAGAAACATGCATCAAAATACATGCAAAACTCACACCTATCAAAATCCCCCAAACTTACACCGTTGACCGTCCCGATCAACAATTTTGAAAACACGATAAAGCACAACAGGAGATAGGAATAAAAGCGCACACAAAGGATCCAAAAAGAAATTCATATTGTTCATCATAAATATCAAGCAACAAACCAATCAAGCCTCAAATATCTATTCGAAGGGCACGCATTAAACAAAACATGGTGAAATGCTCAATTACGACCCTCAAAGTTAAGTGTATACTCTCATCTCACAAGGATATAGGGACGTGTTTACGCTCAAATCAATTCGATGTCGCAAAATTACCATAGGCTTGCAATTCATCTCATGTCTCCGCCACTAGAGTGTATGCAATTTGTGAATCAAAAAGGACTTTCTCATTTGGTTGTAATGAAGGCTCTTTGGTTTGGGTAGGAAATTTTGGATAAAGTGACTCACACTCAAATATATAGACCGATGAGCATATCAATCATTTACATTACAATCCCTTATGCTACTCCAATCATCCCTCATTTTCATCAACTTTATTCATCTCCATTTCCTTTCTTTCTTTTGAGAATCGCCTCAAATCACAATCCTTCGCCCCCAAGTTTATCAACTTTTCAATTTTTCATTTGTGCATTTTCAACACTTCTTTTTCAACTCCTTTCCTTCCTCTTTTTGTTCCATTTAACCAAGTATGCCCACTTATCCTACTTTTCAATTCCCACCCATTCAGCCTCATTCATTCCCTTTACTCAACGCTATATATTCGAGTTTAAGGTGATGGATATATTAAGATCAAGGGTTAAATTTTGTGGTTATCAAAGAAATAGGCTATAGGCTCAACTTGGCTAACTAGGAATTTCAACATCTTTAGGTAGGTAAAAGGCTTGAAAGGCTAGCAAAGATGGCCTTTAATCACATTCAATTCGTCGCATACAACATGTGGCCTTGTGAGAGATACCCAAGCAAGTTCTAGAATTTTAACAACATGAATGATACACTCAAATCACAACAAGATCGCAAAGATACAAGCAAAGAAAGGCTCAAAAGCTCACGAGGCTTGCAAATATGTAATTCAAAGCATCAAACCAAGTTTTCCATATCAACATGCTCAATGTTATCTATTCAAGGCTCAATCAACTCATAACCAACATCCAATCCCAACAATATGAATTTTCAATCAACACACAAACAACAAGTTGCAACATGCCCGGTCAACTCACTCTCTAACATCTAAGAAAGCAATAAATGTGCTAAAGCCATAAACGTGCTTCTAATGCAATGCAACCTAGAATGCTCTATATGCAACTATATGAAAACACGAAATGCATGATTTTTTTTTGTATCCACACTTTTCATATATTAAAATACTATCTCTCCCCCTAAACTTGAATGAAATTATAGTGTCCTAAGGGGAAAAATAGAATTTCAATAACGAAAAGTGGGGATATACCTGAATCACTGCGGTGGCGGCGGTGGGAAGTGGCCTTGGGAAATATGCCACATTTGTAACTGTTGGAGCACTTGCCACGTCTCCTCGGAACGCCGATCATAGCGCTCGCTGAACGCGAGAAAATCAGCCCGATGTTGCCTCAAATCCTCCCCCTGTTGCCTCAACTCCTCTCCTTGCCGACGCAAGTCCTCCCCAAACACATATAACATGTCTTGAAAATCAGTGCCGCGTTGGGGCCTTCCACTATAATCCGGGACGATCCCCACTTTGAGAACGTCGGGGGTAAGCGCCTCCGTGTGAGGACTCGGGTATATCATATCCAATTTGGGGGTGATGAGGTTCCACCCCCATTTCTTGTCTGTGTAGTTCCTCCTCCTCCGCCACCATATCCTCTTCATCCTGGAAACCTTCAACTCTGCGCTTCTTCCTTGCATCTATAGCCTCGTAATTCGATTATATGCGTCGAGTTCATTAGGAAGTTGGTGGTGTCCGCCAATGTATCGGTGTGGTGTATGGCGGGTTAGGCAAATGTAAATGCAAAGACCTTTCTTCGTAGAAGTACCAATGTGTTGTCTTCGTTTGCTATGAACTTCATGTGGTGCAACGATGCCAAATTAACCCGAGTGCTGCCTGAATAGGCTCTAAGCCTCGGAAATCGACGTTGAAATGCCGGGCAATAGGGGTAATGAGGCCCCTATAGAAATCGTACCCCCTTCTCGCCTAGCTAAGCTTTCTATTTGCTCGCAAAATTGACGGTTGTGTTGTAGGGTGTATTTGTGAGCATACACCATAGTAGATACTGCTCTTTAGTAGTCATCCCTCCAATATTTTCTCGGGCGAACACGGAGGATGCGATCACGCATTGTATGTACCGAAAAAGCGGATTCGGATCAAGAGGCTTTGGCGGTCCGTGCGGCATACAACATAGGCCCCGTTTGTGGTGTTTCCACCAAAGCATTCTCCAAAAGTCATATTGATCATAATGGGGCATCGGCGGGTACGGCGTTCATTGGAACCTCAAAAATGGTGTTCAATTGGGTAATAGATAGTTTTCTCACGAACGTTCCCCACCGAAAGCGGATCATATATGGTTCAAAAGTCCGCCTTGTTTGAGTACTTCTCTTTGTACTCAAAAACTCCATTGTGAATCGTTTAAAGGTCGGCCACCTTCGGCTCATGAAATTGGTCCATCCGGCCTTTGCGAAGACGCAAACGCGTCCTCATGTATCCCCAAAGTTTGGGTACATTTATCGTCGGCATAGCGGGATGGAGCTATTTGGCGACCAACCAAGCGATTCCATCGCTCAAGATCATCCGCGTTTGTCAATACAACCCCATATGCGCGGGAATGTTTTTGGTCTACCTGCGGCGGTGCCACGTCTCGTTGTGCCGCCCGCGTGCATGTCTCCTTCCACCTGGGAATTTCTTCGCTCGGCAAGAAGGATTTGTACCTGAAATACATTCCATTAGCATCCCGATATCATCAATGGCAACAACAAAGTAGGGGATTAACGCTAACATATCGGTGATGCAAATTCACTTCCCTACTTTCACTTTGATCGATCAACTACCCCAAGCAAGCAAGAATTATGGTCATTCTAGAAAAGTATTAGCTCAAACAATCATTGGCCATGCCTTATTCATCAATATTTCATCAAAAATCTCCTCAATTGCACATGCCCACAAAGTGTTTGATAAATTGCCTTAAAGAAGATTTCATTCAAAACATAGCAAAAATATCAAAACTAACACCAATCATGATTCCCATTACATAATTGACAAGAAATTCACAAGGAAAAACGATGCTCTTACCGGAATTTTGAATTTGAATCAAAGTGAACAACTTGAACGCTAGGTGCTTTATCTTCAATTTTCTTCAATCAAACTTGAATACAATGCAAATTGTGGTTCTAATGTGATGTGGGAGTGATTAAATGGGAGAATTTAGGTGGAAACTACAAGAAATTTTGAAGACAAGGAATGATGAGGATGGGCGCGCGATTGGGAGTGATTCAGCAAGGCGCACGGGTTACCCGTGCGCCATCCCATTGAGAACTCCACTCTCTGTAGGGCGCACGGGTGGTGCGCCAACGCACGGGTTACTCGTGCGCACCTGTACAGCAATTCAGAAATTTTTTTTAAACCCACAAAATTAGGATAAAACACACACACAAGAAAAAAATACAAAAATTAAAAAAATTGAAATCCACACTAAAAACCGTTGGGTTGCCTCCCAATAAGCGCTATAGTTTACGTCTTTAGCTTGCCTTTGTTTTTGTTCATCACGGGTCTCGCAAGGTGATGGATGTCACCTCCTCTTGATTGCCTCGGTGGAAGTAATGCTTAATCCTCGGCCATTTACCATGAAGGTCTCACGATCTTTTGTTAACAATTCCACAACGCCAGGGAGGATTCAATATTTTCTTTATCACGAAAGGCCCGACCACCTAGATTTGAGTTTTCCCGGAAAAAGTTTAAGGCGTGAATTGTACAAGAGAACGGGTTCCCCTGGTAAAAACTCTCGTTTCTTAATCATTTTGTCATGCCATCGTTTGGTTCTTTCTTTGTAAAGTCGGGAATTTTTGTAAGCTTCATCCGAAATTCTTCCATCTCATTTAAATGGAGCAACCTTTCTTCATCGACCTTTTGAAAATCCGATTTAGTTTCTTGACCGCCCAAAATGCTTTGTGCTCCAATTCTACCGGCAATTGACACGACTTCCGAAGACAAGTTGATAAGGAGATGTGCCCAACGGGTCTTATATGCGATCCGCACGCCCATAGAGCATCATCCAATTTTAATGCCCAATCCTTTTCGGTTGATGTTAACCGTCTTCTCAAATCTGTTTGATCTCGGTTGGCTGCTTGCCGGCTTGCCCATTGGCTTGTGGATGGTATGCCAATGCAACTTTATGTTTCACCCCATATTTTGCCAACAAGTTGCTCATCAATTTATTTACAAAATCGACCTCCATCGCTAATTAAAGCTCTTGGAGTGCCGAATCGAGTAAATATATTTTTCTTAAGGAACTTCATCTCAATTTGAGCATCATTTGTTTTGGAAGGAATCGCCTCTACCCAAGGATACATACTCCATCGCAAGTAGAATATATTGATAGCCGAAGATGATGGAAATGGGCCCATAAAGTCAATCCCCCAAACATCGAACAATTCAACTTTGATTACGTTTGTCATCGGCATCTCGTGTCTTCCGGAAATGTTGCCCATTCGTTGACACTGTCACATTGTTGCACAAACAAATAGCAATCATTAAATAAGTGGGCAAGTATAGCCCACTCGCAATACCTTCGCAGCGGTGCGGGTTGGGCCAAAATGTCGCGCGGAGGTGAAGAGTGACACATGTTGTAGGACTCCTCCCATTCTTCTTGAGGTACGCATCGCTTATGATTTTGTCAAAGCACACACCTCTTAAAGAGTAGGGGTGTCGTCCCACATGTAAAACTTGACGTCATGTAGGAATTTCTTCTTTTGATATGACGATAGATTTGGAGGCAAAACTCCGCATGCCAAATAATTGACAAAATCAAAGACATACCACGGAAATTTTGCCTCGAGCATGAGTAACCGTTCATCGGAAATTCCTCTTTTATCAATTCCGTGCTTCATTGCGACCCCTCTTGATTTTCAATTCGAGACAAGTCATCTGCTACCACATTCTCACATCCCTTCCGGTCCCCGATTTCCACATCGAACTCTTGCAATAATAGGATCCACCTAATCAACCTTGGTTTCGCATCCTTCTTATCAAAAGATATTTGATTGCCGCATGGTCGGTGTGAACAATCATTTTCGTTCCAATCAAGTATGATCGAGAATTTGTCAAATGCGAAGACAATCGCCAACATCTCCTTCTCGGTAGTGGTGTAATTTTGTTGAGCATAGTCCAGCGTCTCTACTAGCATAGTAGATGGATCTAAACAACTTTTCCCTCTTTTGACCGAGAACAGCCCCTACCGCAAAATCGCTCGCATCACACATCAATTCAAATGGTTGGCTCCAATCCGGGGCGACAAGAATAGGTGCGGTCACCAATGCCTTCTTCAACGTTTCAAACGCCTGCAAACAATCATTGGAAAAAATGAAAGCGACATCTTTTTCAAAGCAATTGGCTCAAAGGCTTAGAAATTTTAGAAAAGTCACGGATAAACCTTCTATAGAATCCGACGTGGCCCAAGAAGCTCCGGATAGCTTTTTCGTTTGTAGGAGGAGTTATATTCTCGATCGCTACAATCTTTGCCCGATCTACTTCTAAACCTGCAGAAGAGACTCGATGACCAAGTACAATGCCATCGCGTACCATAAAATAGCACTTTTCCCAATTTAGTACTAGATTGGTCTCTTCACATCGCTGCAAGACTAGGGAAAGATTGTGAAGATAATTATCAAAAGAATCACCAAACACAGAGAAATCGTCCATAAACACCTCCATAACTTTTTCAATAAGATCATGAAATATAGCCATCATACAACGTTGGAAAGTGGCAGGCGCATTACATAAACCAAATGGCATGCGACGAAATGCAAATGTGCCATATGGACATGTAAATGTTGTTTTCTCTTGGTCTTCCGGCGCAATCATGATTTGATTGTACCCGGAATAACCATCTAAAAAGCAATAATAATCATAACCTGCAAGACGATCCAACATCATATCGATAAAGGGGAGGGGGAAGTGATCTTTTCGAGTGGCATCATTAAGTTTTCTATAGTCAATGCATATTCGCCACCCTGTAACGATTCTAGTAGCAATCAGTTCTTCATTCTCATTTCACCTGTTATTACTCCCCCTTTTTTTGGCACCACTTGTACCGGACTTACCCATGAACTATCAGATATAGCATAAATGATCCCGGCATCCAACCATTTCAACACTTCCTTCCTAACCACATCTTGCATGATAGGGTTTAGTCGTCTTTGGTTTTGCACTGATGGTTTATAAACATCTTCCATCCAAATTTTATGCATCACAAAGAGATGGACTTATGCCTTTTAAATCAGTTATAGACCATCCTAGTGCCGACTTATGTTTTCGTAAAACCCTTAACGATTTATCAAGTTGAGTAGGAGTGAGAAGAGATGAAACGATTACGGATTTGCATTATTTTCCCCAAGGAATGCATATTTGAGGTGTTAGTAATTGCTTGATTCGAGTCGATGTTACTATTTCAGGGTCACGCACGGGTTGCCCGTGCTCAGTATAAGACGCCCGTGTCGGAGACTTCAACTCTTCCTCAAAGATCATGCACGGGTTGCCCGTGCGTGGACGCATGGGTCGTGCGTTTCGCAAATTTGGCTCCCTTATTTCTGACTTTGCGTTTTCGCCTCTTGCGCTCTTAGGTAGTTCCTGCATATGATCTAAGGCACAAACATAGTCGTACAAATCTTGGTTATCAAAATCAAGTACAACACTCGACATTGAGCACGAGTGGGTTAGACCAAATTCCAAATCATCTCGTAGACAATGTATGATCAACATAATCCTCAATGCATGAACTAACTATATCCAAAAATTGCAATTCTCCACCGAATCATGAAATTTCATTGCCTTATATATAGAAAATAAAACATGCTCATCATTAACACGTAATGTGAGCTCTCCTTTTTGCACATCTATTAAGGCTTTACCCGTGGCTAGGAAAGGACGTCCAAGTATCAGTGGAACGTCTTGATCTTCTTCCATATCCAGAACCAAGAAATCCACGGGAATATAAATTTATCAACTTTTACCAATACGTCTTCAATAATTCCCCTTGATACGTAAGTGATCGGCCCGCAAGTTGCAATGTCACCGTAGTTGGCTTCACGTCGCCTAATCCAAGCTTCCGAAAATGGACAAAGGCATCAAATTAATACTTGCCCCAAATCACATAACGCTTTATTAAAGAAATTACCACCAATAGCCACGGGGGTATAGTGAAACTCCCGGATCTTTCGTTTTTGTGGTAGCTTTCTTTGGATAATTACACTACATTCTTCCGTCAAATTCACCATTTCAAAGCTTGTCATTCTCCGCTTTTTCGACATAACATCCTTAAGAAATTTAGCATAGTTTGGCATCCTGTTCTAGTGTGCGTCTGCAAAAGGAATGTTAATGTGCAATTTCTTAAATATATCAAGGAATTTGGCAAATTGATCATCAAGCTTTTTCTTTTGAAATCTTTGAGGAAAGGGAAGAGATATAGGCAACTTAGATATATTCGAGTTAGATGATGATTTTAGCTTCTCAGCCCTTGTTTGTTCCGCCTCTTTGTTCTCTTTTTTCCTATTTTCTTCAATATCATCCTTCATCACGGATTCTCCCGCTTCCGCCTCGATACTTCATCCGAAAGTTTTGATTCCCTGATTTTTCTTTAGGCCCCTCATATTCCGTACCGCTTCGTAAATGAATCGCCTTGCATTGTTCCTTAGGATTCATTTCCGTATTACTTGGAAATTGACCCTTGTGATGTTGACCACCCACAATTGTAGCCAATTGACCCATTTGAGTCTCCAGATTCTTTATCGAGCTTGTCACTTGTTGTTCTATCTTATCCATCCGAGAGTCTTGCTTAGCAAGGCGGCTCCTAGTATCATTCATGAATACATTAGATTGATTTATGAAGGAGGTGAGTGCATCTTCCAACGACGATTTGCCTTCCCCATTTCCGCCTCCACTTGAAGCATTAAATCCCGCGGAGGTTGTAACACATTCTTTGTATTTGCGTAGGAAAATTTTTCATGATTTCTCAACCCTGGATGGTAGTGCGTTGGGTTTGAATTATTTAGGAAATTGTTGAAATTCCGGTTATTCACATAATTTACCTCTTCCATCGGATATAGAAGAGCTTCACTACCCATGCTCGTACCGCTTCCTCGCCCCTTCGTCAATACACTCAATTGAGTTATCAAAGCCGCTACTTGTGATGTCAATGTTTTAATTGGGTGCGAATCCCGATTTCGGCTACTCGTTGTACATTAGATCTTCGGATGGCCACCGTAGCTGTTCATGGCCATTTCTTCAAGAAGGTTCAAGGCATCTTGTGGAAACCTTGCCAACAATGCTCCTCCCGCCGGCATCCACAAAGGCCCTCGTTTGTCCCATTAAACCATTGTAGAAGAAACATAATCTGTTGATCCTCCGGAAACCCATATTGTGGACATCTACGTAACAAATCCCGAAACCTTTCCCAAGCCTCGTACAAAGGCTCGAGTCGAATCGTTTCGGAATTGAGTAATCTCGCTTTTGAGTGCAAAGTTTTGCTCGGTGGAAAAAATTTAAACAAGAACTTTTGGCTCGATTCGTCCCATGTGCTTACATCGCCTTGCGTCAAAGTACCCAACCAATTTCTCGCCTTATCCGTAAAGAGAATGGGAACAGCGCAATCTTTGTTAGATAAATGTTTTTATCATGATTTTGATGATTATGTTCGATTTTGTTCAAATATGTGTGTAAACCAAAACTATGTCCCTAAATGTTGTCTAAATACTTCCGATCAACTTAAAATGTTTTTACTATTTTTCGGAGTATTTCTTGAAGTTTATTTTCAATAAAACATTGGACAACACATTTGTTTCAGGCTCGACCGGTCGCCTAAAGGGCAACCCGCACTGAGTTGAGTCGAGAAACAAAAAATGGGACGTAAGAATAATAGGGCGGGGTGACCGGTCGACCAGGTGGGCGACCGGTGTGGTCGACCGGTCGACGGGCGACCTGTACTGCAAGTTGGATTTTTGTTCCAGACTTCTCTGTTTCGTAAAATCATCAAGGGCAACCGGTCATAGCTAAGGGCGACCGGTCGCACCCCCCTTCGACCGGTCCCCCTGTGTAAAAATTCGCAGAATTCAATTTCAATCTTATCTCTGCGTGCGACCGGTCGAACCCCATGTTTATCAGCAAACTATCCGTTGCGTTTTCAGACAACTTTTCCCTATTTTGTGGGATTGATTTCTAACAGCTATATTGATCATTTTAAATGGTTTCTTTTGCAGCAAATCACTCCCCAAGGAGGAGCCAATGTCTGGAAATGAAAGCCAAGTCCTCTCCTATAAATAGAGGCTTCATTCAAGCAACAAGACACAACACACAATATACAAGCAAAGAGCAATTGAGCAAACACTTTCATATATCTTGTTGTATTAGCCTAAGCACTTTCACTTGCACTTACTTGAGGTCTAGGCTTTCAATTCTTGATTACACTTGTACTCATATTGTATCAATCATTATTGAGTTGTAATCTTGATTTTGGTCATCATTCAACACAAGACATCCTTGTGAGTATTCTTGTGGTAAGAATACACTTGGGTGATCTAGGTGATAGGTGTTTGAAGGTTGTGGTAATCTTCAAAGGTGTTGTAAGAGGGTTGTGGTAATCCTCAAGGTGGTGAAAGAGGGTTGTGGTAATCCTCAAGGTGTTGTATTAATTTTTGGTAAATTAATAAAATCTTTTTTTTCTTTTTAAAATCCATCCCGGAGATACTGGGGTGGTAGAGGATTAGGCCCAGGTGGGTTGAACCTCTTTAAATCAACGAGTGTTGTTTATTTTCCGCAGATTACATTCTTGTTATCTATTCGTTGTTTGAAAAAGAGGGTAATTTGCGAAAAATCGGCATAATCTATTCACCCCCCCTCTAGATTATTGTAGCCACTTGGACTAACAAGTGGTATCAAAGCCAAACTCTTTGGCTAGCTCGTTCCGAGTAAAGAGGAAAGATCCATGGCTACAAATGATGCTCATCTCACCACCGGCGCCTCCACAAATAAGCCACCACTATTCAACGCCAATAACTACGCATTTTGGAAAGATCGTATGGAGTGCTTCCTACAAGGGTGTGGGATCGACATTTGGAATGTGGTCATTGAAGGAGTTGATCAACCAACAAAGAAATCGGAAGATGGCACTTTGGCTCCTAAACCTTTCAAGGAGTTTGATGAAACGACAAAAAGGCTTTCTCTCTAAACGGTAAGGCCTTAAATATTTTGCATTGTTCTCTTACCGCCACCGAGTACAATCGCATAAGAGGCATAAGGTCGGCACGGGAGGTTTGGGAAAAATTGGAGACAATCTATGAAGGGACTAAGAAAGTCAAGCAAGCAAGAAAGACCATGCTGTTAAAGACTTGAAAACTTTAACATGTATGATGGCGAAAGCATCTCCAAGATGGTGGAAAGGCTTGGCAATATTGTCAATCCTCTTGTGGCCCTCGGCAAGGCCATCTCCGAAGAAGACAAGGTGACCAAGGTATTGAATGCACTTCCCGGGTCATGGTCCGAAAAAAAGTAACGGCAATCACGGAGGCACAAAATCTTGAGACACTCAAGTTTGATGAACTTATTGGAAATCTACTCATATATGAAGTCTATCTCAAGGAGAGGAAAAATTCCAAACCATCCACAAATCTATCGGGTATGCAAATTATTTCTAAAGGTCTTGCTTCTTTTTCTAATAATGCATACTATGATAATGATGATGATGATGAGGAGACGGACGCACTTGTTCGAAAATTTGCAAAATTTGTAAATAAAAATAAAGCAAGAAAACCAAGAGATAATGCTTGCTTTAAATGCGGAAAACCGGGCACTTCATTGCCGATTGCCCAAAGCTCGATTAAGAGGAGCAAAAGAAAAGGAAGCCTTTCACAAAAAGAAGGCTCTAAATGCGGAAGTCAAAACATGGGATGAACTACTCGAAACAACCGATGAGGAAGGAGAAACCGAACACGGTCTCATGGCTATAGACGATGAAAACAATGAGGTACACTCAAACTCTTCTACTTCTTCCATAGTTAATGACTTGCAATGTGATTTTGATGAATTGCAAATTGAGTTTCAAAATTTAATCGTTAAATACAAAAACTTGAAAAAGGAGCATAAGGAGATTAAAGTTGAAAAAGAAAAATTATTTACCTCTTATGAATCTCTAGACAAAGCTCATGCTCTTGCTCTTACTAGAATTCATTCTCTTGAAACCGAAAAGGAATTGCTCACAAAAGAGATTGAATGTTTGAAAAATGATATGCATCGTTTCAACATAAGTACGGATAAAGTTACAAAAATTTTAGATGCACAAAGAGGTGAGCATTCCAAATCGGGACTTGGTTATAAGCCATTTCAAAG
Source organism: Rehmannia glutinosa (assembly GCA_016081115.2). Classification (NCBI taxonomy): domain Eukaryota; kingdom Viridiplantae; phylum Streptophyta; class Magnoliopsida; order Lamiales; family Orobanchaceae; genus Rehmannia; species Rehmannia glutinosa. The sequence continues at coordinate 57,535,121 of CM071937.1, read as the reverse complement.
TGTTTTTAAGAAAAATAACCAAAGTCCGACTTTTGTACGTGCTAATAATTCTCCTACTTGTTTTTATTGTGGCAAAGTTGGACATTATGCTAATAATTGCAAATTGAGAAATAGCTCAAGACATGTTTGGAGACCCAAAGGTCTCAAGACTAACCCCCATGGACCCCAAAATTATAGGGTACCTAAAAGAAATTCTTTTGTAGGAAATAGGGGCTATAACCACAATAGAAGATTCAAAATGGCTCGTGGACAGCGGATGTTCACGCCATATGACCGGGAGGAGAGAACTTTTTACCAACATCAAACTCCAAGAAGAGGGTATGGTCATGTTCGCAATGGCAAAGGAAAAATTCTTGGAAATGGAGAAATTGGTAACTCTTCTTTCTCTCTTAGTAATGTTCTATTAGTTGAAGGGCTTAAGTTTAATTTGATAAGTGTTAGCCAACTTTGTGATTCAAAATATGATGTTTCCTTTAATAAAGAAAAATGCCTTATACTTAAAAATGGTGTAATTATTTGTGAAGCAAATAGAAAAGGCAATCTTTACAAAATTTGTACAAGTGACTTGGTTAGTCAAAATGTTTCTTGTTTAGTCGCCAATAATGATTTAACTAGTTTATGGAATAGGCGACTTGGACATGTTGGATACAAGAATTTGAAAAATATTTACAAAAACCAACATGTGAAAGGACTACCCAAATTGAATTTTGAAAATCTTGGCTTATGTGACACTTGTCAAAAGAACAAATTAGTTAAAAGTAGTTTTAAGCCCAAAAATGAAATTTCCACAACCAAACCTCTACAAATGCTTCATCTTGATTTGTACGGGGACATTGGTACGGCTAGTCTAAGTGGAAAACATTACACTTTTGTTATAGTCGATGATTTTTCGAGATATACTTGGGCTCTTTTTCTTACCAATAAAAACGATGTCGTTAATGAGTTTGTTAAGTTGTGTAGACTTATTGAGAATGAAAAAGAAGATACTATCAAGTCTATTCGAAGCGATCGAGGTGGAGAATTTGACGGTGAATTTAGAGTATTTTGTGAAACAAAAGGATATGCTCATAATTTCTCGGCTCCAAGGACACCTCAACAAAATGGAGTAGCCGAACGGAAAAATCGGACATTACAAGAAATGAGTCGGTCCATGCTCAATGAATTTTCACTTCCAAAGTATTTTTGGGCCGAAGCCGTAAGTACCGCTTGCTATGTCATTAATCGAGTTTATATTCGTCTAAAATGAATAAAACTCCATATGAGCTTTGGAAAGGTAGAACTCCAAATATTAGTTACTTCAAGATATTTGGTTGTAAATGCTTTATTTTGAATACCAAGGATCAATTGGACAAACTTGATCCTAAGGCTGATAAAGGGATATTTATGGGATATTCAACAAAAAACAAAGCATATCGGATTTACAATAAGACTAGTGGAGTTGTTGAAGAATCCATCCATGTTAAATTCAATGAAGCTTCGGGAGTTGAAAGAATTCCTAATGATGAAAGTGATGAGGAGGATATTGTTGAACAAATTGTTCAAGTTGATGATCAACCGTCTACATCAAATGATCAACCATCCACTTCAAATGGTTCTCAAGAAGATAGAGGTGATATCTCGGATCTTCCCGTTGCATTGAAATTTAAGGGAGATCACCCAAAAGATCTTATTATTGGTGATCCCCTTGACAAAGTGATGACTCGGAGAAAATTTGCCGAGAAAGCTCTTATTTCTCAAAAAGAGCCTAAAAATGCTAAAGAAGCTATTGAGGATGAGGATTGGTTTCTAGAGATGCAAGAGGAGTTGAATCAATTTGAAAGAAATGATGTATGGGAATTGGTACCTTGTCCTCCTTCTCAAACCATTATTGGCACAAAATGGGTTTTCCGGAACAAACTTGATGATCAAGGCAACATTGTTAGAAATAAGGCAAGGTTAGTAGCTCAAGGGTATTGTCAAGAAGAAGGTATTGACTATGATGAAACTTTTGCACCGTAGCACGTTTAGAAGCTATTCGTATTTTGCTTGCCTATTCTTGCTTTAAAAATTTCAAACTTTACCAAATGGATGTTAAATCCGCCTTCTTAAATGGTATTATTCAAGAAGAAGTCTATGTAAAACAACCTCCGGGGGTTTGAAAATTTTTCTAGGCCTAATGATGTTTATAAACTTAAAAAGGCCTTGTATGGTTTAAAACAAGCACCCCGTGCATGGTATGATAGACTTAGTTCTTTTCTTTTACAAAATGGTTTTATAAGAGGTAAAGTTGATACAACTCTATTTGTTTTTGAAAAAGGGCAAGATTGTTTACTTGTGCAAATATATGTTGATGATATTATCTTGGTGCTACTAATGATTCTTTGTGCAAGAAATTTTCTAAGTTAATGCAAGGAGAATTCGAGATGAGTATGATGGGGAGCTAAACTTCTTTCTTGGACTTCAAATTAAGCAATGTCAAGAAGGTATTTATATTTCGCAATCAAAGTATACAAAAGAACTTTTGAAAAAGTTCGGCATTGAAGAAGGAAGAACCGTCTCTACTCCTATGGCAACAAATGTCAAAATTGACAAAGATGAGAAAGGCAAGTCCGTGGATGAATCAAAGTATCGAGGTATGATTGATAGTTTGCTTTATTTAACCGCTAGTAGACCAGGACATTCTTCATGCCGTATGCCTATGTGCTCGTTTTCAAAGCAATCCCAAAGAATCTCACATGAGTGCCGTTAAAAGGATTTTTCGATATTTGAAAGGCACCATTCAATATGGTTTGTTTTATCCAAAGAATGAAAATTTTTCTCTTAAAGGTTATAGTGATTCGGACTATGCGGGAAATATTGATGATCGGAAAAGTACTTCCGGATCATGTCAATTTTTAAGCGATTGCCTAGTTTCTTGGTTTTCAAAAGAAGCAAAGCGTGTTTCTCTTTCAACGGCCGGCCGAATATATTTCCGCCGCATTTTGTTGTACTCAACTTCTTTGGATGAAACAAACCTTAGCGGATTACAAATGCTCTTTTGAAAATGTACCTATCTTTTGTGATAATATATCCGCTATAAATATTGCTCAAAACCCGGTTCATCATAACCGTACTAAACATATTGAGATTCGACATCATTTTCTAAGGGATTGTGTTTCAAAACGTAAAATTGAGATATCCTTTGTACCATCTCAAGATCAATTAGCGGATATCTTCACAAAATCGCTATCTTCCGAGACTTTTTCATCAATACGAGCTCGGTTAGGCATAATGCATATTAAATGAAGCTTACGGTTGCATTTTGCACGTTTTTAAAACTTAGGGGCGAAAAATTGGATTTTTGGTTGAAAATTCGGATTTTGGAAAAATTGACAAAACAGTGGGCTGAAGGAGTTGAGGGCAACCGGTCGCCCTCAACCTCGACCGGTCGCCCTAAGCTATATTTTGGCTTTTAAACGTTCTGTCTTCAGCATTCTTCATTTTAACAAATATTTGGCCATTTTTCGTCCCCTTTGCCAAATTCACTCAAATTTCATTCAAAAATGAATTTCATGCATATCTTACACAACATGGACATTATATAGCATGATCATCATCATTATGGCTCACTCTTTCCGATCAAATGGTAAGAATTTCGCTTCTTTTACTCAATTGGGTGGAACCCTTGAGTTTTCGAGTTTCTTGAAAATTTTTGATGTAATTTTCGTATGATCATGATGAGCTTGGTTGTTGTGTTGTTATGTATGATGAGTGACTTGAATTGGTGTTGAATTTTTTGGCTTGAACCATTTACAAAGGTTATATACAACCTCTTCCATTTTTAACGCACACAAGGTGTTCGATGATTTGTCGCAATGAAAATTTCAACTTATACATGATTCTCTTGCTTTCAAAAGTTTTCTATACTTATTGAGATCATGTTTTGACAAACAAATCAAGCATATGAACTCTTCATATTACATTTCTCCCATTTTCCTTGGATTATTATGCTTTAATTGCTCAACGGTTAATTAACTGTCCCCTTGGCGCACTTTGATATTATTGTATGGTGTTTTCACCATTCTAACATTCTTTTGATGATTCCAAAGGGGAGAGACAGGATATTAGCTCGTTAGCTCAAGAAAAGCTAATAAAAGCTCGCAATGAGTATTGTGGACTCTAATACCTAGTCCATGGCTTGAATTTTGGACTCGGATGAAATTGTTTATAAGTCTTGTGACGGGGAGCTCCTTAGCTCATGATGCATTCTATATAAGCTTGTTATAGCTTGTGCTCTTACTTATTATAATCACTTGTTGATATGCTCATAAATAGGGGAGCTTTGTATGAAATACTTCTAACGGATAATTTACTCGTAAAACCGAAAATTTTATTTGGTTTTAAAATCGCCCTCAAGAAAATTGTTTTGGTTTGTAATCATCAAAAAGGGGATTTTGTTAGATAAATGTTTTTATCATGATTTTGATGATTATGTTCGATTTTATTCAAATATATTTTTAAACCAAAACTATGTCCCTAAATGTTGTCTAAATACTTCCGATCAACTTAAAATGTTTTTACTATTTTTCGGAGTATTTTTGAAGTTTATTTTCAATAAAACATTGGACAACACATTTGTTTCAGGCTCGGCCGGTCGCCCTATAGGGCAACCCGCACTGAGTTGAGTCGAGAAACAGAAAATGGGACGTAAGAATAACAGGCGGGGTGACCGGTCGACCAAATGGGCGACGGGTGTGGTCGACCGGTCGGCCGTGGCGGGCGACTTTGTACTGCAAGTTGGATTTTTGTTCCGGACTTCTCTGTTTCGTAAAATCGTCAAAGCGGCAACCGGTCATGACTAAGAAGCGGCGGCGGTCGCACTCCCCTTCGACCGGTCCCCCTGTGTAAAAATTCGCGAGAATTCAATTTCAATCTTATCTCTGCGCGACCGGTTGAACCACATGTTTATCAAAGAAACTATCCGTTGCATTTTTGACAACTTTTCCCTATTTTGTGGGATTGATTTCTACAGATTATATTGATCATTTTAAATGGTTTCTTTTGCAGCAAATCACTCCCAAGGAGGAGCCAATGTCTGGAAATGAAAGGCAAGTCCTCTCCTATAAATAGAGGCTTCATTCAAGCAACAAGACACAACACACAATATACAAGCAAAGAGCAATTGAGCAAACACTTTCATATATCTTGTTGTATTAGCCTAAGCACTTTCACTTGCACTTACTTGAGGTCTAGGCTTTCAATTCTTGATTACACTTGTACTCATATTGTATCAATCATTATTGAGTTGTAATCTTGATTTTGGTCATCATTCAACACAAGACATCCTTGTGAGTATTCTTGTGGTAAGAATACACTTGGGTGATCTAGGTGATAGGTGTTTGAAGGTTGTGGTAATCTTCAAAGGTGTTGTAAGAGGGTTGTGGTAATCCTCAAGGTGGTGAAAGAGGGTTGTGGTAATCCTCAAGGTATTGTATTAATTTTTGGTAAATTAATAAAATCCTTTTTTCTTTTTAAAATCCATCCCAGGAGATCTTGGGGTGGTAGAGGATTAGGCCCTAGGTGGGTTGAACCTCTTTAAATCAACGAGTGTTGTTTATTTTCCGATTACATTCTTGTTATCTACTCGTTGTTTCGAAAAAGAGGGTAATTTGCGAAAAATCGGCATAATCTATTCACCCCCTCTAGATTATTGTAGCCACTTGGACTAACAATCTTATGGCGTCATCCGAGACTCCGTTCATTTTGATCGTATTGCATATTTGGATAAAATGTGCAAGGTGAGAGTTAGGATCTTGATTGCGAACCCCCCAAACTAAGTGCATTTGCACCATATTGATCGGTGCGATTTGAGCTCGAAGATGTTGGCATTGATAGGAATATGGGCAATACCACCGTAATTACGATTCGTTTGTGGTCGAAAGTAATCACGAATGGCTTGCTGTTGAACCGGTATCGGTAACTCGTTTCCACCATTGTTTGTCGGTATTGGTAACTCATTCAAATCCCCCATTATCGGATTGTGTTGTCTTTCACTCGTCTAGTGGTAGACCGATTCTTCTCGCGAAAGACTCGACTTCCCAGGTATAAGCGGTATCAAGTCCCCTTGCCTCGAGCGCGTGTTCATGCACTACCTGGACCGAACTAAAAGAAACAAGTCAAATAATGAAGAATTAAAGTGAATCCAAAATGTAAAAATAAAATTGTCTAAATTAAAATTAATTCTATCTATCGCAATATTAGCACCAAAAATTGTATTAGTCCCCAGCAACGGCGCCAAAAACTTGTTCACCTTATTTTTAGCTTCACCGCAAGTGTACGGTGTAGTTTATAGAATAGGGTAAGCAAGGTCGTATCCACGGAGACTAATAAATTAATATGCTAAGTATTGATCTAAGATAGTCTTATTTTTATTTAGACGATCGAAATTGGATGATTGTTGTATTGAGATTAAGACAATTTAAATCACTAAAACACAAGATTAAGATAATACAAATGATAGAAGTATCAAGATAATGAAATGGATTTCGAGTTAAGGTTTCGACTAATAATCCTCTTGTTATCCGGTTTAATCAAGCCACGTTATTATCAATATTCCTATAAGACGATCACAAAGCTATTTTATCCTCCTCTCGAGATGCATATAAAACGTAGATTGAAATACTTATGCTAGCATCTCTACTCAACATGAAGCATTCAACTCCCAAAAGTTTAAAAGATCAAATATCCTCACAAATATTTACAAACCTCTCGATTCATGCAAATATTTGTGTCGAGTATTCAAGATCTAATATTGAAACTCATCTCTCGAATTATGAATCAATATATCAAACAAGTTAAATCATTGATCAAGTGATAAAACAAGAATAAGCTCAAAATACTCAAATAGGCTTCAAGATAATAACTTCAACTAAGATTAAAACATCCAACAAGAGTTCATCAATCTACTCCCAAAACCCGGAAATCTCAAGAGTTTAGCTACACATGATTTCTAAACAACTCATAAACAAATTGTTCAAAGCCATTACAACTCAAAATGAAAGATTGAAACTAAAAGAGAAGCAAGAAAAACTTAGGAAAGTCGACAATCTCTCGATATATCTCCGTTCCTCAAGCTCCGATGCAACCCGATTGTCTCCTTGATGTCTTCTTCCAAGAATAGACTCTTGTCTTGTGTTGTAGATCCCAAAAATGCCAGAATATCCTTGTGTGCGCCCCCCAAAAAGCCTTTTATACCCACAAATCAGTTTAGGGCATAATGCTGCAGATTATGGGATTCCAGCGCAGACGCACAGGTGGTGCGTCGGAGCACGGGCTACCCGTGCGCCACCCAGTTGAAATAATCCAGTCTCTGTAGAGCGCACGGGTGGTGCGTAGGAGCACGGGCTACCCGTGCGCCATCCCGGTGAAATCATCCCTTCTCTGGAGAGCGCACGGGTGGTGCGTCGGAGCACGGGCTACCCGTGCGCCATGCTGCAGCTCTAAATTCCTTAGACGCTCATCTTTGCTCTTTTTGGCTTTACTTTTCGTATACTCACTCAATTCTCCGTGTTTCCACTTTGCTATTCGCGTATTCGTATTCAATTTGCTTCAAATATCATGAAATTCCTACAAAATAAGCAAAGTGTAATATCTTTTCCACAAGGAGTGAATATGTAACATTTAACGCAGTATGTGCATGTTTACTCATCATTTTAGCCAGAAACACGCCTCAAAATACATGCAAAACTCACACCTATCAATGACTGGAAAGAACATGGAGTTATCACCACTCAGTGGTGGATGTCTTTACACTCCATTGCCAATGATCATGTCCTTAGTCAAGAAACAATGTCTTAGGAAGAAGGAAAGAAATACTAGCTAGTTTATGTAAGCATTGTCGAATGTTTAATGTGAGTTATGTGCGTACTCAACAAGTCATGTACTTAGCAGTGAGATTGGTGAGTTGATATCGAAGTGATCCATGTGTTATAGCGATGCCGACATGTGGATACTTAGATATCTTAATAGATTGGCCTATAATTTGCTAGAAACAAATTTGGTATCGTGAAATAATGCACGTTGCGCGCATATTCATGGGATATTTTGTCGTCTTTGTGACAGCAAAACCACTTTGGTGTATGGTTTGGGCGCCGAATATTGCTGGTAGACCAAACATACTTACTCGATGCATTACTTCACTTAAGACTTATGTGCACAGTTAAATTGTTCTCAGGCATACTTTTACGAGCGATGTGGGCAATGATCCGTCTTATGAGCTTTTGTTTGGAGATATGTTCCAAAGGCATGTGAGTCATTAGGGATTAAGTAGAATTGATTATATGGTTTTTGAGGACATATTGTGATTAATGAGATATGTCAGATGCACATTATGTGTTTGGTACTGAATTTGTGAGTTGTCACAAGACTTTTATTGACCCTTTCACACGGGCAATCGCCCTAGCGCTAAGAGAGCAAGTAGGATGAGACTTAAAAGATCATGCCACGCAATGGGGTTTGCGAATAATCACCTTCGTGCTAGAGCAGTGAGGAAGGTTAATAAGTATAATTAATAACCTTCTTAGCTATAGGCTAAGATGAGATCCGAGTTGATTAATTATCAAGTTTGTCCAAACTTCATTATGGGTTGGTTTGTAGTTGAACGTGAGAACTGTTAAAAGGCATTTTGGAAGTGACTTTTAGTATATAGGCCAGACACTTGGGAAGCGACGGGACTTAAGTTCATTTGATGTTTAGAGTGTGACATTCCTAAATTGTGCGGGAGCTCCATCATAGCATGTATTCATACTACATGTGCTTTGAGTCAACCGCCTATGGGAACATAGTTGCCGAATGGGTCCCTTCTTAGTCACCGTGTGAGCCCAAATTATTTCTTGTACCGTACCCTTTGGACTCTAGACCATGTCATGAGGTGTAAGCTTGATGACGATACTTTAGCATGTATCCAATGGCCATGTGTGATTTGGTCTGTCGAAGCATGTCTATGAAAGCTGTCAAGATCAAGCTAATTAGCATATGAGGCCAAGGAAGAAATAAATTGGTTACACACTTATTTTCTATGATTCATTGCCCGGGCGACTATATCGAAATGTGTTTGACTAGTCATGAATATATAAACATATTTTAGTGAGTTGAGTATGCTCTATTTATTTCATTGAGGGGTCTAGAGATGCTTGATTGGGTGCGATCAAATAATTTGGTTTGGGGTACACAATGAGTTATTGAGTTGTAGGATTATGTTAGTTTGGTGATAACTTAATATAACTCTTCTCACATATACTTTCTCACTTGGTCGCATGCCTTATTCCATGTATGAAAGAAGAGGCATGAAATGAAAACTATGAGGATGTGATTTGAATGAGTCAAGTCAAATATGTATGAGTGTGAGATATTGGGTGCAATTAGGTTGCATCCATATTTGAGATAATAGAGAGTCCTATTTAGATGAAGTTTATCTAGAAACCTCTCCCATCAGGGACTCTAATCGGGATAGGGATTGAGATATATATTAATATCTCTCCCTACAATATCAATCTATAAGAATAGGTGTCTCCCGACCGAGAAAATAATCTCTCTCCTAAAATTCCTCTCTCGGTTTTCTTCTTGGAGCATCACCAAAGTTCTCCAACGGTTTAAGGTGTACACATCAAGTAAATAACTCTAGTAGTTATTTACCCCAACGAAAGATGGATTGTGATCTTGTTCATGGTTTGCTCGTGGTTCAATGGGATTTATTCATGGTCCAATTAAAGAAAGCTTGTAGACGAGTTTAATCTCGCATCAAAAGGAGGCATGCGGGCGTGTTTTTCTTGGCTATGTGGATCGAATTTTTTTCTGCAAATAGATATACACGATCCACTTTATATGTGTAAATATGTGACTTATATTTTGACTCATAGTTGCTAATAACAACAAATTCTACCAAGTTCTTGTCTCTCCCCACTCTATGTCAACCAAATGATCAATAATTGGGTATGAATTGACTCTTATTAACATATTGCAGTGATTTTTATTTTTTATTTTTCTTATTTTTTTTTAAATAAGGAGACCTTGTGGTGGTCAACGGGTTTGATTTTTTTTTTTAAGCTGAAAAATATTTGGACTAGTCTCTATAAGCTCTTCAAAATATCTTATAAGCTCCTAAAATAAGATGTTATGAGCTTATACGTTGTTTTTAAAAAACGTGGGGAATCCCAACTTTTTTCAAAAAAGAATAACCTCTTTTAATTTTAACTTTTTTAATTACGAATTTGTTATTACTAACATTAAAAGCTACACCATCTTATTTTATCAAAAAACTTCAACAACTTATTGTTAAAAATAAGATTTTGATATCTTATAAGCTTTAAAAATATCTTATAAGATGTAGTAGCTTATAAGATTTTTTAAATAAGCTTAGACAAATACCCAGTAAGTTCAATGGATTTCTTTTTCCTCTTTGCACTAAAGCTCTTTTTAACTTCTTCGGGATTTGCAAGATAATAGAAATTACCAAGACATATCATATTTCTTTAAAATCTAATATTTGCTTGACAATAGGGATTAAATTGCATAGAAAGTGGTATCGATGTATCAGTTATAGTTTGTACAAGTATGATGTTGCTTAAATGCTGTTTCACAACAAATTTCATATAAATTAAGAAATAATTACAAAATTTACCTCAGATTTGGGCTAATTACAAAAGAACTATGGATTTTAAAATTTTTTAAAAAATGTCATATTTTGTTTTTCAAATTTTCTTGCTTATGAAAGGGGAAAAATGTAAAATGGAATCATACCTTAAGGGAATTTTTGTAATTTTTAAGAACCTCTAATTTTTTTGTATTAGCCCAAAGCTAAGGTGATTTTGTAAGAATTCCTAGACATTGTTGAAGTTTGTGGCCCATATTATATTTGTTATAGTTGGCCCACTTGTATCCAATGTTCGAGCCCAACTTGATGTCTCGGCTCATTAGTTGCCCGCTTTACTAGGATTCCGGGTCGTACCTTACCTGGCTTGTGGACCGCGGATCTTATTGTCTAATCCTGGCCGTCCCTTTTAGGTTATGAATCTCAGCCCTTGGTTCCCTCTTTAAGCCCTAAGATCTGAAACCCTAAATCACAACTGAACTCTTACATCTCTCTTACTCATATCCAGTGGCGCCTCTCCCATTCGATTCTCCCAACATTGTTTGTCTCTCCCACTTCGATTCTTTGTGATTCCCTTTGAGATATACATTGTGAGTGTTGTGTGGCTCTATTCCCATCTCCTTTGTGGTTCAAGTGATCAGAACAGTTTCTTTAGTTTTCGAGTGATTTGAGGTTCTTCGGGATTTAGGGCTGGTCTTTGTAACCTAGTTCTAGGGCTGTGATTTGTCACCTTGTTCTGACTGTTTCTCTAGTGGGCTGCTCTGGTGAATTTTGGGTTGGGCTTCAGCCCACTAGCCCGCCTCTAGTGGGCTGGTCCTGGCCAAACGAGCTGGGCCTAACGGGCTGGCCGGGCTAAACGAGTTGGGCTTAACGGACCGGGCCGGGCCAAACGAGCTGGGCCTATTTAATTCTTTGTTTCCTTTTGGATTTTGTTAATATGTTCTTTTTAGTTTATTCAGTTTCTCTTTTGATCATATATTGTTTATGTCAGTATAATTTTGTGTTCTTATTGTCATTTTGTGTTTTATACCATTCATTACATTTTGATTTAATGTCATGAGATTTTAATACTCCTAATTAGCTTATAAGTTTAGAAAAGTTCTCGATTGATGAACAAATCAAGAAAAATGACTTAATAGGAAAAGGATTTAATGTTAGATTTAATGTTAGCTTAAAAATATTAGATTTAATGTTAGATTTAATGTTAGCTTAATAGGCAAGCAGGCAAAATGATTTAATGTTAGCTTAAAATTATTGAGTTGATGTGGCAATGTTGGAAAAACATAAAATGGAAAAGGATTTTGTTTGGACTTTGGACAGTAACCGGGTATGTTAAATATTAGGACTACTTATTTTTATATTTGATATGTTAAATATTGTATATATATGTTAAATAATATTATTTATCTTATATTTTTAGGACTACTTTATATAAGGCAATGAAATATAAAAAAGACATTATTTTTATTAATAAAAAATTTAATTGTATACATTCAACTATAAAATATCATCATTAAGAAAATATAACTCTTTTACAAGCAAGTATTTCTCAATCCGGAATCATTTGCCAATCAAATATAAAATTTTCGGTTTGACCATATTGATATTCGGAGCGCGGAAAATATTGGGCTTCAAAATCATAGTCTTGTTCTTCTCCAATAGTTGAAGCGCCGGTTGCAATTGTTATAGTTTCAAATGTCGTCTCATCATCGGAGTCTTCCTCTAGCAAGGTTTTGAATTTTCGTACGATGCAACTCCGATTTTCTATATTGTTGATCTAACCAATCCTTCCATAAAATGCAAAACTTTATTGATTTTGGGCTTAGCGAGTTCTTTTGTTCGTGATAGTTCTTGCACCTTCACTAAAAGCACTTTCTAAAGCTACCGAAGATGTTTGAGATGTTAGTAAATCACGTGCGATACAAGAAAGAATTGGAAAATTTTTGGCTCGGATTTTCAGCATCCTAAAATATCAAAATCGTCACAATCATTTTCTAGGGAAATTGTAAGTAATGTGTTAGTTCATATGTTGATCTACTACTTGATACATTTTTTGCTTCTTTATGGCATTTAAACAAGCAAATGTTGATCCACTTGATGTATTTGTGATGTAGGTGCATTAGCATTGTTATATTGACGAGATGGAGTAGTGGAATACAACTCTACTAATTTATTAAGAAAATTAGTTATTTCATTTTTTTCCTTATCTATATTTGTATCCCAAGTATATATTCATAATATTTTTCAACTAAATACATACAACCTTGTAATTTATATCTAGGATCAAAAACACAACCCGAAACACATATAGAAGGAAGCTTTCCATAATATTTAGTCCATTTGTTTTTCCATATTTGCAACAATCTCCATTACATTATCATCATATCTATGGTCACGGAATAATCCAACAATTTTAATCATATTAGGCAACATAATATTTGGCGTAGGATAATATATGTCCGTAGTAACTTCCGCAAATACTTGTAAAAGAGGAGCAATCACATTAATAATATTCCAATCACTATCATTAATGAACTCTTTCCCATCATCCTCACACAATTCTTCGTTACATAAACATGTAATTATTTTGGAATATGGATGTGCTTGTTAACATTCTATAAGTGGAACTCCATCTAATTTCCAAGTCAAGATAAGGAATTTTAAAATCTATTTTTGCTTTTTCGACTAATCGTCTATATCTTTGAGTTCTAGTTGATGCACTCATAATGTGTGATAAACATGTTCTAATTTTATCTATATAAGACTTTACACTAGATAAACCATATTGAACACAAAGATATATAATATAAGACAAATACATCGTACATGAAAAAATTTACCTTCACACATAGGGAGCATATAACCACTTAAATGTTCAAATGATTTTGTATTATTTGTTGCATTATCAAAAGACATAGATAAAACTTTTTCTCCTATATTCCAATAATTACAAGTGTCTTGATAAATATGAAGGTCGGTGTGAGGAGATTAAGAACAGAAAAATCAATTATTCTTTTTTTCTAGGAAAAGGTTTTCGTCAATCCAATGAGCGGTTACACAAATATAATGCAAGTTTCCTCTACCCCTCCACATATCACAAGTAAAAGATATTTTTTAAGTTCAAGTCGAAAAATTATGTTTTAATTCAATTATTTCTTGTTCACATTGTTTATAGCCATCTTTATCACATGTATTACGTGAGACACGTTTGAATTGTGGTTGACAACCTCTTAACATAAAAGTTTCAAATTTATAATTTTCCTCAAATTTAAAAGGAAGTTCGGCATGAACCACTAATTTTGCAAGTTCTAATCTCATTTGTTCTTGTTTATAAACAAAATTACTAATTGTACCACTTGAAGTTTGATGCAAAATTTGTTGTCTACTACTTTCACTAGATGGTCCGTCACTATCCCAACCGGGTGTATTTTACCTAAATGTCTACTTAATGTTCCGTACCACTATCTTTTAAAAATTTAAATTTTGTTTTACAAATATTACATGTAGCTTTATTTTGTTCACTCTTTAATATAAAAAAATTCCAAACTTTACTAGTCTTATTTCTACATGGAGGTTTATTACTAGATGGCAATTCTATATTATCATCTAAGTCAATTGGTGGTTGTGGGTTATCATAATCATCAATTAATTCATTTTCTTCATCTATTGTTTGGGAAAATGGTTGTCTTAGTCTTGTAGTAGTATAAAGTGGAGGATCACAAATAGGATAGCTTGTAGTAGGAGAAGTAGTAGGTGTTTGGTGAGGTGAAGGGGAAGGAGAAGAGGAAGATGATAGCTTCCTAAAAATCTTTTCATTTTGAATTCAACAATATAATTAAGCAAAAAATAATGACAATAATATAATTAAAAATAAAATACAAATAGAGTCACAAAATAATATAAATATAAATGCTACTAAATTAAAAGATTAAGTAAAGATGGTACCAAACAATGTCGAATTCTTCAAAGGTAATTATCGAAAATTGAGAGAGTTCCAACTTGAGGGTCTTCTAACTTCCATTACCAAAACACAATTACACTTTGAATAAGTATCAATATTTTCTTGCTTGAAAGTTGATATTTGAGAGAAGATGAGAGAAGATAATAATTTTGGTGGAGATAAAATTTCAATTTCAATAGTATTTATAGAAAACAAATTCAGATTTTTTTAATATAATGCAACGGTAGTATTACCGTTGCATTAACACAATTTACACAAAGTGAAATTGTGAAAGTTGCGATCTTATAGACATGCATGCGGTGAGCGATGACATCAATTTGATGTCTCAACCTATGCTGGCGACACAAATGAAAGTTACCATTGGGGCATGGGGAGTTGGGCTTGGGCGATGAAAAACAAAAAAAAAAAAAAAAACCTATGCCCAATTTGAACCCGAGTGGGCTGAGTTGGGTTTGTGTGGGCTAAGTCGGACTAAATCGGCCTCGAGGACTGGACTGGGCTTCGGCGGTGGGCGGGCGGGCGATTATTTTTCTTAGCCCAATAGGGGCCCATACCATACATCCAAAACCGGCCCGGGAACACCAACACTATTCATGTGTCAGGCCTGGGCCAGGCTCGGCGAATCGGTGGACCCACTTGACATGTCTTATTGATGATTTTCAAGAAAAGTTCTGGTGTTTTTGTTGAAAAATAAATCTGATATGTTTGATGTGTTTAAACAGTGGAAAACTTTAATTTAAAATCAAACACGTAAGAAAATTAAAATCTTAAGAACTGATAATGGTCTTGAATTTTGTAATTAGTTGTTTGATAACTTGTGTGCTGATTCTGGTTTAAAAGGCATAAAACAGTCCCGTATACACCACAAAGAAGCGGTGTAGCGGAGCGAATGAATCGAACTTTCAGTTGAAAGGGTGAGAAGTATGCTTGCTTGTTCTGGACTTTCAAAAAAGTTTTGGGGTGAAGCTGTTTTAACTGCTGCTTATGTGATTAATCAATCTCCTTTTATGCCTTTAAGTGGTAAAATACTTGAATCTTTGTTTACGGGTATGGAAATTGATTTTTCTAACTTGAAAGTGTTTGGATGTTCTACGTTTGCTCATCAAAAATATGATAAACCTGAACCTAAATTTGTAAAATTTGTATTTCTTGGCTATCCTGAAGGTGTTAAAGGTTCTAGGCTGTGGTTAAAATCTGAACTTGGTTTTAAAGTGTTAATTAGTAGGGATGTGACATTTAATGAATCTGAAAGCCTTACTTATATGTGTCTATGTCTGATTCTAAAAATAGTACACCTAATAAGGTGGAATATATTCCTTGTATTTTTCTTGATGTTGTTGTGCATGAAAACCATGAAAATATGCCTAAAACGAACCTATTTTGCATGAAAATCTTGATGATGTTGTTGTGCATGATGAAAGAATTGGTGAAAATGAACCTTAAATTGAAAATCTGCATGATTATCAACTTGTTAGAGATAGGGCAAGAAGAAACATTAGGCAACCTTCTAGGTTTGATGATTTTCATATGACTTCATTTGTTTTCGGTGTGTTTGACTCTATTGATAATTCCGAGCCTAAATCTTATGAAGTTGCTTTAAAATCGCAAATTCTGCTAAGTGGTTAAATCTTTATGAATAAGGAAATGAATTCCTTGCATGTTAACAATACTTAGATTCTTGTGCCTAAACCCGATAATTGTTCTATTGTGGAATGTAAATGGCTATTTAAGGTGAAGAATGAATGTGAATCTGTTAGATTTAAAGTTGGGTTAGTGGCTAAGGAATTTACTCAAAAAGAGGGATATATTATACGAGAAATCTTTGCTCTTTTGTCCGAATTATGCTTGCCTTGTGTGCTCGGTTTAATTGGGAATTAAAACAAATGGATGTCAAAAGCGCATTTTTGCATGGTGATTTAGATGGAAAAATCTATATGCGGAGACTATTGGTTTTGTTGACAAAAAGAATCATGATTTTGTTTGTTTGCTTAAGAAATCGCTTTATGGTTTGAAACAATCTTCTAGACAATGGAACAAAAAATTCGATGAGTGCATGCTTTCTTTAAAATTTAAAAGAAGTACTTATGACCATTGATTGTATTTTAAAGAAGATGCTAATGTTCCTATTTTCTTGTTAATCTATGTGGACGACATGTTGCTGATTAGTTCTTGCGTAAAAGCTATTAAACATATTCAAAATTGTCTAAGTGCAAAACTTGACATGAAATGTCTAGGAGATGCACAAAGGATTCTTGGCATGAACTTTGTTAGAGATGGAAAAAATTCTACGATTTTTCCAAATCAGATTTCTTATGTTGAAAAGGTTTTGAGTAAATTTTCTATGGCTAATTCTAAACCTGTTAATGTGCCTTTGACTGGCCATTTTCTGTTGAGTAAAGAACAGTCTCCTAAAACTGCCCATGAAGTGGATGCTATGAAAAATATGCTTTATTCAAATGCTGGATGATCATTATGTATTTGATGGTTAGTACTAGGCGGATATTGTGTATGTTGTGATTTGTTTAAGTCGTTATATGTATGACCTGGTATGCCTCATTGGAATGCTTTGAAATGGTTGTTAAGGTACTTAAAACATTCAGCGTGAATTTAGTGGAATTTACTAAATCTGCTAAAGGTGTTAAATTAAAGGGTTATGTTGCTTTGTCTATGATCAATCGAATATGTTTTTGTAACCGAGTCCTTAAAAGAAACTATTAATATCCGAAATTGGCATTCTTAAAGGTGATGTTGTGTTTTCTGATAGTCGGTAATTCAAGCTGTACAAAAATCCTATTTTTCATGATAGGACTAAACATATCGATGTTAGATTTCATTATATCTGTGATGATGTTGCTGTTTGATAAATGGTTTTATCATGATTTTGATGATTTTGTTTTATACCAAAACAATGGTTTTAAAGGTTGTCCAAATACTCCTAAATGATTTAAAATGGTTTTAATATTTTTCGGAGTATTTCTTCAAGATTTTATTTTCGACAAAAATTGGACAACACATTTAATGATTTTGTATCAATGGGTTTTTACATCCAAACTACGTTTCTAAATGTTGTCCTAATACTCCGATTGGTCTAAAATGTTTTTACTATTTTTTCGGAGTATTTCTTGAAGTTTATTTTCAACACAAATTGGGCAACTACTCCGTTTTGAGGTCAACGGTCGCCAGTATAGGGCAACCCGTACTGAAAGTTGTGGGAAAAGAAAACTTCATGTTTGCGAGAAAATGGTGAGGGTGACGGTCACCCTATAGGGCGGCCGGTGACGTCGGCCGATTGACCTATAGGGCGACCGTACACTGAAGGTTTGTTCAAAATTACAAACTTCTCTGTATTGGTTTTTTGAAGAGGGCAACCAGGTTGGACCCTAGGGGGCGACCGGCCGCCCCCCCTCCGACCGGTCTCCTGTGTAATTTTTGTGTAAAATTCATTTCAAACTTATCCCCTGACCCCGACACCTTTTTGACAAACTATCCGTTGAGTTTGGACAACGTTTCCTTGATTTGAGGGGTTGATTTCTAACAGCTCTTTTCTTCAATTGTCTTGGTATTTTTTTAGAATTCATGTCCCCAAGAGGATCCTATCTTGTACAAGACATCTTCTATAAATAGAGGAAGATTTGAAGCAACACAATAAGAGAAAACTACAACACAACAAGATACACTTCAAGCAAACACTTGTTCTTCATTGTTATTATTCTTGTTGTATTTTTGCCTAGCTTATCACTTTCACATCCTTGAGGTCTAGGCTATTCTTGATTACACTTTGCACTCAAATTGTAATATTCATTATTGAGTTGTAATCTTGATTTTTGGTCATCATTCAATACAAGATATCCTTGTGAGTGTTCTTGTGGTAAGAACACACTTGGGTGATCTAGGTGTTAGGTGTAAGAAGATTGTGGTAATCTTCTTGTTGAGGTGTTGAAGAATTTGGTATTCTTCAAGGTTGAAGATTGTGGTAATCTTCACAAGGTGCCGTTGGAGATTGTGGTAATCTTCAAGAGAGATTGTGGTAATCTCAAAGGTGGTGTTGAAGAAGAGTGTGGTGCTCTTCAAGGTGTTGGTGTAAGTTGATGTTGTATTAATTTTGGTAATTAATAAAATCTTTTTTCTTTTTGAAATCCATCTCGGATATACTGGGGTGGTAGAGGATTAGGCCCTAGGTGGGCTGAACCTCTATAAATCGGCGTATGTTGTTTACATTCTGCACCTTCATTATTGTCTTTGAGCATTCGTTTCGAAAAAGAGGGTAAAATCGAAAAGATGGAGATAATCTATTCACCCCCCCTCTAGATTATCGTAGCCGCTTGGACTTACAGTTGCGAAAGGTATAGTTTGTCTTGAAAAGATACCGTCTGAATTTAATCCTGTTTATATGGGAACTAAGTGATTACATGTTAGTAATTTATGTCTTGTCTTACAATCCTGAACTTTGATACTGAGGTGATTGAGCGGATAGCGTCTTGTTGGTTTTCTGTTTATAACTTGTTCTGTGCTTATTATAAATTGTTTTGTGGCATTGTGTGTGCAATAAGTGAAAAAGAAAAAAACAACGACGATGATGATAACTGTGTTTTGTTACCCTAGAGTTCTATGAACCGGCATTGGACCAAGGTGGAAAATGTTGAAATTTGTGGCCCAATTTATATTTGTTATAGTTGGCCCACTTGTGTCTATTGTTCGAGCCCAACTTGATGTCTCGGCCCATTAGTTGCCAGCCCCATTAGGATTCGCGGGTTGTGCCTTACCCGGCTTGTGGACCACGGATGTTCTTGTCTAATCCAGCGGTCCTTTTAGGTTATGAATCTCACCCTTGGTTCCCTCTTTAAGCCTTAAGATCCAGAAACCCTATATCACAATTGAACTCTTCTGACTCTCTTACTCATATATCAGTAGCTCCTCTCCCATTCGATCCTCCCAACTTTGTTTGTCTCTCCCACTTCCATTCTTTGTGATTCCTTTTGAGAGATACATTGGAGTGTTGGGTGACTCTATTCCCAACTCCTTTGTGGTTCAAATGATCGAATAGTTTCTTCGGTGTTCGAGTGATTTGGGGTTCTTTGGGATTTAGGGGGCTGGTCTTTGTGACCTGGTTCTAGGGTTGTGATTTGTCACAATTCGTTTCTCCCTGCTCGTGATTTTTGGGTTGTGGCTTCTTGGCCCGGCCTTGGCTTGCGTTATCTTTGT